>CM050167.1:290867037-291269537 GCA_027410445.1 Discoglossus pictus | reverse complement strand
AGATGAAGGGTTCAAATTCTTATTTCCCTCATTGACCTGCAAATCAACTTTTTTGACATTAGTTTTTCTTTTTTGTTGTTCTGTCTCTCACTGTTAAAATACACCTACCATTACAATTATAGACTGATCATTTCTTTGTCAGTTGGGTAATGAGCAAAATCAGCAGAGGATCAAATACACCCCCCCCCCCCCCCCCCACTGTATATACTCATGATCAGTCTGATTTAAAAGCACACAGGCACAGGTGACAGTATTGATATTACAATATATGCAATAAAAAATGTATTCTTGCAATTGTTATTCAACAAAGAATGTTGTAGTTTTATAATATATCTACAATTTTATGTCTATGAATCATCCTCACTGACTACACTCCATGGGAAGGGATTACAGGGCTAGGACATTTTCATAATGATTTAAGAAAGTTACATAGTAATTGAGGTCCATCAAGTTCAACCTTTTAAGATCTCCTCTGATCTGCAATATGCAGGTTAATTGTTCATTGATCTAGAAGAAGGCTAAAGTAAAAAAGTGAAATTTTGCCAATTCCTTCCTGAACCCAGATACTGGCGATTGGATTTGTCCCTGGATCAATACTCTCTCTTTTTAATGTTATCTGTCAAATCCGCTGTCACCGCCTCCTTTGGTAGAGAATTCCACAGATTAATCACCCTTACTGTGAAGAACCCTTTTCTTTCTTTAAGGCGCAATCTTCTTACTCCTAACCTCAAGGGATGTCCTCTTGTCAGTTGAAAACCTCTTGGCACAAAAAGCTCCCTTGACAAATCTTTATACTGACCCTGGACATATTTATATAAAAGGTAATCATATCTCCACTTAGATGCCTTTTTACTACAGAAAATAAGTTAATTTGGTTAGACTTTCTTCATAACTTAACCCCTCCATTCCCCTTTTTAGTTGTGTTGCCCCTCTCAGGTATGAGTTTGAGAATACATCCTCTCCTCAAAGACATTTGCTGAAATTACTATGAGCATGTGCATGACACAATCAGATATTTTATATTTATTGAGTCACATTCTACTCTCTCACAATTTTCCTCCTTTTTTTTCTCTCAGAGCAAGAAGCCAGTTGTGCAGTATATCTGATACATTTTGGTTAATATTTATACAAAGTCATAATAATGGCTTAACTTTATTATTTGGAATGCAATTAGTTGAAACCAAATATAAAGTTAAAAAAATAGTGTGTCATGCATGTTTAGTTTACATATGCATATTTTAAAATTAGAACATTTAATGAAGTTGCTACCATTTTTGAGTTTGATTACTTTAAACCTGTTAAAGCTCTGAAAATAAATAAATGAAAACTTTGTTTGCCCTATTGTTAGTTAAAGGCATATAGGTTTCTGGATTTAACTAGGTATGAAATATATCTATGTATTTATTTACTGTTGTGTACTGTTTTATTAAGAAGCAATTAAAGCTCTGTTTTTGCTACCCAATGCAAATATTCCAATTGTGGGTGTGTCCACATCGGTGTATTACATACCTAGTAAAATCCAAAAACCTTCCAGGCCTCTTTAATATCAGAATTTCCAGGCTGTCCATTTATTTGTTGATTTATTTCCCATTTTGATAGTGTTTTTTTTCCCAAAACTGCTTTTAAGCATTAGATAGTCTCTGACAACATTGGGCTCTATGATAATTGGGCGGTGATAAATGCAGTATAGCCATAAATCAGCTATGGGAGCATTTTTCCCCTACGTTACACATCGATGTTAGTCTTTAACTCCCACATATTACGGCACTCCATCGTTATCTGCACAAGATTTTATTGTGGGACGCACCCAAACCAAACTTTACGGATGAGAAATGGCTCTAGGAGCCAATAGGAAATGAGAATGTCATCATTATTATAATAAGTTAGAAGTGCTGTAACTGGAGCAATGGACTGTGGACTGTAATACATGTATATATAACTTGTATGTGATACATTATATGTGACAATTGTTTTAATAGCTTCAATATATAAAAAGTAGTGCATTTTGTGTTAATAAAAACACATATATATATATATATATATGAATAATCAGAGTATTCCAATATATAGTGATAGCTTTTTTTATTGAACAAACATACTCATAATATAGTGACAAGTTTTCGAGCGATAACCTCTCTTTACATATTTTTATCAGTATTGCTTTGTGACTTGATAAAGGAGTAGGGAAGTGGATTATTCATCTAGATTATTAATCTAAACTTCTGGACATTCATGGCTACCTTGATCATATATATATATATATATATATATATATATATATATACTAGCGAATTGCCCGTCAAAAAATGACGGCAATGAAATTGTAAGGTAGCTAATGCTGTTTGGTGTATAATAATGAAATATGTAATACATTACTAATTGAATATACTGTACCTATTTTGAAGCATTGTGCTGAAGAGCTGGCAATCTGTGTTGATGTTGCTGCAGCATTAGTGATGTGGAGCTGCTGTGTAAGCATGCTGAATGTGTGCACTGTGTGGTATGAATATCCGTAGGTCGTTTGTTGCGTTTTGCAAGTTTGTTGTGGTGTTTTGCGAGTTTCTTGTGGTGTTTTGCGAGTTTAGAGTGCTGTAGCCTCGTTTTCGTTTTGTTCGGCGGCCATTTTTTCTCTCGCTTAGATTTTTTTTTTAGTTTCTAAACTGTTTTATTTCGAGTAAAATCGAGGTGTAAGTTGTATTTTTGAGGTCCTGGGTGCTCCCTCTTGGTGTAGGTAAGGTTTTTATGTATGTGCTGTGTGTATGTATTGTGTTTTACATTTTGTAATGTTCGCGAGTTGCGTCCGAGTGTTGCAAGGCCGTAATGTGTGTGAACGTGTGTCGTATGTTGTTTGCGAGTGTCGTAATGTGTGTGTCGTGCTGTTTGGTTTGCGACGTGAAGTTGGCGAGGGTCGCAGTTGCTGGCAAGGAGCGCCTTTGGCGCTCCATGCCAGCAACTGCGGCCCTCGCTTTGCGAGGTCCTCAGGTGCTGGCATGGAGCGCCTACGGCGCTCCATGCCAGCAACTGAGACCCTCGGCCACTGCCCTCGCTTCGCGTAGCGAAGCCGCGTAGCGAGCCGCGGCCCTCGCAAAGCGAGGGCAGTGGCCGAGGGTCTCAGTTGCTGGCATGGAGCGCCTTCGGCGCTCCATGCCAGCAACTGCGGCCCTCGCTTTGCGAGGTCCTCAGGTGCTGGCATGGAGCGCCTACGGCGCTCCATGCCAGCAACTGAGACCCTCGGCCACTGCCCTCACTTCGCGAGGGCCGCGACTCGCGTAGCGAGCCCGCAGCGTCAGCAACAACTCGTACGCTCACAACTATATATGTGATATATATATATATATATATATATACACACACACACATACATACATACATACATACACACAATGTATCAGAGCATTTTTTCTTAGGCAAGATGGTTTCCTGACATGTATTAACCCCTTGAGTACTGGATTTGTTTTACCCAAGATGTTGTCTGATGAAACGGGAAATAATACATTATCATAATTTATAATTACATACGTTTATATTGAACTGTTAAAAATAATGATATTTCAACATTATTTGACACTTAAGTGTTTTTAGGTGCTATACTGTCACTTACTTACTGCTGTGGCATTCAGCAATAGTTTTAAAAGCCTTTGCGAGTGGTCTTAAGTACATGTAATATTTCCTTCAGCTTTTTGCAGCTACGGAACTCCCCTGGTTTGCGAGTGATCTGTAAAATTAGATTAGCGTAGGGTTTTTAGGGTAAAAGTCTAACGCAGTAACTCTTAATATTTTAGCAGGTTAAAAAACAATGGAGATTTGTTCCGTGCTTTTCGGCTTTGTAGAGCAGCAGTTACTCATAGCAGTTCTCTTTCAATGTTTTAGGGATGGGGGAATTGCATAGCTAGGGGGAATTACTTTGGCTCTAAACATGATGTAAACTGTGACAGAGAGGATTTACATAGGGTTCACAGTTTCCCTATCCAGGCCTGTGTGTGACGCTCTGGGACTGAACTTGACTACCTAGGCTGATCTGGATTAATCTAATATGACTGGCATTATCATCACATATATAGTTGTGAGCGTACGGGTCGTTGCTCACGCTTGCGGGCTCGCGTGGCGAGGTCACTGGGCAAGGGCCTCAAACCCTCGCAAACTTCACGTCGCTACTCAAAAAACACGACACACAAATTACGACACTCGCTAAATTTTACGAGGAACGCAAACAACGTACGAAACACGTTACCACACATTACGACCTCGCAAACATCGGACGCAACACGCCGACATACAAACATTTAAAACACAATACATACACACAGCACATACAAAAAAACCTTACCTACACCAAGAGGGAGCACCCAGGACCTCAAAAATGCAACTTACACCTCGATTTTACTCGAAATAAAACAGTTTAGAGACTAAAAAAAAATCTAAGCGAGAGAAAAAATGGCCGCCGAACAAAACGAAAACGAGGCTACAGCACTCTAAACTCGCAAAACACCACAAAACACCTACGGATATTCCGATACAGACCTATACCACACATTACTCGCCATTTTACGCCAATGCGGAAGTACACGACTACGCTAACGGTTTGGTCTCGCGCACGCACAGTGTTACACTGCACACATTCAGCATGCTTACACAGCAGCTCCACACCACTAATGCTGCAGCAACATCAACACAGATTGCCAGCTCTTCAACACAATGCTTCAAAATAGGTACACTATATTCATTTACTAATTTAGCTACCTTACAATTTCATTGCCGTCATTTTTTGACGGGCAATTCGCTAGTGTAAGTTATATTTACTACAAAATAGGACTATAGGTCTACATATATGTTATCAATTGGAAAATTACATCTGATGTGTATTTAAAATTTAAGATAATGCCTTACATAATGTATATATATACTAGCGACTTGCCCGTCAAAAATTACGGGGTAATAAAATTTGAAGGCATGGAAATGCTGTTTGAGACATAATTGAGAGCGTTTTGTACTATGAGGATCTTCGGCGCTTATTGCAAGCCTCAGGACCTTCAGTGCTCATTGCAAGGCTTGCGCTGAGTGCCTTTGGCGCTCATCGCATGCCTTGTAATGAGAGCTTACGGTGCTCATTGCGAGCCTCTCCTGTCGTGTACTTTTGCTCCTCTTAGAGAGATATATATTTCTATGTATATGTTGTTACGTAATAATTAATGATTTTTTTCAATAAATTAATATAGGTTAATTATTTATAATTGATATATGCATCGAGCAATAGGCTGAAGAGCTAACAATCTGTTTGTATTTTGCATCTGCATAGAATATACATTGTGAGTGTTAGTGCCCTGCTTATAAAGTGTAATGAATGTTTGCACTTGGCATTCTAAATAGGCTGCGTATGCGAGGTAAAGCCATTGGTTTATTGTGTAAATTAGCATTGTAATGTTATTACTGCGGTACGCGTCTCGTGAGCATTTTCAGGCTTTTGTAATAGTGTATCTTGTAGGTCGTAGTGTGATGTGTCAAGTGCTAGGCGTTTGGCAGTGCTTTGTGTGGTTCACGGTCGTATAGTCTCGTTTAATTTTTTCGCCTGACATTTTTTCCCTCGCCTAGGCGATTTTCTAGTGGCGAAAATCATCTAAATCAAGTTAAATTTGCATTCCACCTTACTCACAGACGTCCTGGCTGTTGCCCCATGCTGTCTGTGATGTTTTTGTAATTTTTCAAGGTGTATTTAGTGTGTTTTTAGTGTTTTTTGGTTTGCGCGTCTCGGCCGGTAAATTTGTATTTTTATGACTCATATTTTTTTTTCTAACTGTTACGACTCTTATTTGTATTC
Organism: Discoglossus pictus; assembly: GCA_027410445.1. Classification (NCBI taxonomy): domain Eukaryota; kingdom Metazoa; phylum Chordata; class Amphibia; order Anura; family Alytidae; genus Discoglossus; species Discoglossus pictus. The sequence continues at coordinate 291,263,722 of CM050167.1, read as the reverse complement.
ATATTTTTTTTTCTAAGTCCCGCGGTTGTCATGTGCTTGCGTGTTTGTAGGCTAAGTCCAGCGTGTTTGATCGGCTAAGTGCCGCGAGTTTCGTTCGGTGGTGCGTGGCGCTGTAGGAGTAAGTGCTGCGAGTTAAGGTTTGTGTGGGGGAGTTTTGTGGGGTGGTTTGAGGCGCCGTAGCAGTAAATAGCTGCAAGTTAAGGTTTGTGTGGGAGTTTTCTACAGGGGGTTTTGAGGCGCCGTAGGAGAAGTGCTGCAAGTTAACGATGCAGGGTTGTGTTGTTAGTGTTTTTGAAGCCTCCACCTTGCGCAAATGCGGCCTCTCACTTCGCAAGGGTCCGCATTTGCGGACCAAACTGCTTTGAGAGAGACTTAGTTCTTGGGAGCTCGCAAAGCGTGATGACGATTCGTAGTTTGACCACTATTATATGCGATTATATGTGACATATATATATCTATATATATATAATATGTTTTAGTGTTAAAATTCATTTTTAGTAACCAAAATTAACCAGACATTAAGAAATACAATATTTGTGTGTTATATATGATAAAGCATTCCTTTTTTTTTTTTTAAACGTATCTTTTGTAATCTATAAGCTGAACTGTTTAGGTTATAAAGTCCTCCAAAGAATATCCATTTTTAAATCATTCATTGGTTAATTAATCTTATCACAATATGGGATTTCTGAATTACCAAAAAGCATGTAGATAAAAAAAAGTAGGACATGGAGATTCACTTCCTCAGAGATTTAATACAAAAAGCTGTTTAATCCAATTTTACTCATGTAATATTACCAAAACAGGATTAATATAATACAAGCTGAAAATAAAATAATGAAATATAATTTAAAAAGGAAAAAGTATATCAGCGATTGACAAAACATGGGTAAGACATGTGTGTGTTCAATTTAAATTCTATGTATAAAGAATAAATACATCATGTAAATAAATTGTTATGATTAGTAACTACAGTGCAATTTCCAGAAATTAAGCAATTTTGAGATAACAAATACTATTATGTTATCAAATGTGAAATAGTGATAAAGTATGGAATATAAATATTTTAGTATCCCCAAAACATTACAATAATGGAAAAGGCCAAATGCTAAAATATTAGTAATTCAAAAATGGTAACATTATTTAAGGACATTTTTATACTGAGCAGAAAAACCAAAATGTTCTCAGACATAAAAGTGCGATTTTCCAAAAAATGGATTACAAAGTTAAAAGACAATACTGAAATATTACAAATCCCCCCTAAAAAGTTCCATATTTAAATAAGTGCTGTCAAGGTTATAGCCTCATTTTTTTTAGGAAGCTCAGAGTATTTTATTGATTGACTATTTGCAGCATGGACAGGCAATATCAAGCTGTTATTATGCAAAATGAAACTGCCATTCAAGAAGCAGATTTCACACTTCTTGAACATCCACCATATCCACTAGCCCTTGATCCTTGTGACTTTTATCTGTTTTGATGTATTAAAGATCACTTGTGTGGAACAAAATTTGAGAGTGACTTTGATGAGATGTCTGCTGTAAAACTAACTAGCTTGAAAGTCTTGACATATCATTTTTTTTGTACAAGGGATGAAATGTTAAAGCATCACTGGACCAAGTACAAAGCTCTCTGGAGAAATTATGCAGAAAAAATACAACTATTATTATTATACTACAGCAGGTATTACTGTTAGCATTTATACTTACTGAACACCTCCATCACAACTATAAATCAATGTAATGTTTTGACAGACCATGTACGTTAAGTCACACTAAACAAGTAGAGAGTATCTACTACAAAAAGTTAAACCAAGATCCTACCAAGGAATATCTTATTCGACTTCGGGAATGTTTCAATTACTTTCCTAAGAATGTGCAGCAAGAATTGGAGCAGCTTATACTCATCCTAGAATCGATAATTTCAACATTCTGCCAAAGATCCACAAACCAGTAAACCCAAGGGGACCCATAATTATAGGTAAGGGTACACCAATTGAACAGATAACTGTTGAAATTATCCTTAAACCACTCATTACTAAAACCAATAGCAATAGTAAAAAAAAATATAGACTCTCTCAACAATCTAACTACCAACACACTACTTGTCACCATGGATGTGGAGTCTCTTAGCAGCAATATCCCATATATAAATGGCATTGAGGCAGATCTTAAGTTTCTCTCAACATACAAAAAAATATAAAAAAGGATTGGATAGATACTTAAATAAAAAGGGCATACAGGGTTATCCTGGTTAATTAGAGAGGGAATATTGATCCAGAGAAGAATCCAATCACAGTATCTGGGGTCAGGACGATTTTTTTTTTCTGTTTGCCTTCCTCTGGATCAATTAACAATCTGCATATTGCAGATCAGAGGAGATCTAAAAATGTTCAACTTGATTGATTAAAAAGTATTTTCTAACCTCAAATTACTATATAACTATTTAACAAATACAGCTCTGATGCTATTGCCAAACTAGTAAAATATATCCTGATCCACAACTATTTTACTTTCAGCAAGAACACCTACCTACCTACAAACAATAAGGACTGCCATGCGTACCAAAATGGTTCCACAATACACCATTCTATTTATGGCTGACCTGGTAGAGAGATTATTATGTTTATACATTCACAAACCTTACAGATAATACGGTTACAAATATCTGTTCATCATATGGACGGAGGAAGAAAACAAAACTCAGAGACTTCCACAGTTCATTCAATAACATATACATCTATTAAACTTAAAATGGATTTCTCTTAAGAACTGGTACATTTTCTGGATGCTTCCATAGCCATCACCAATGGCACATTCATAATAAACTTAAAGACAGATACAGTTGCCTTCTCAGCTCCAGTTTCCATCCCTCTCAAACTAAGCAAGCCATCGTCCATAGCAAAGTCATTACATATTACTGCATATGCTCAAACACTGAAGACCATGATAAACACTTAAAAAAACATTGTCTTGAAAAATAACCTCTGCCCTTAAAACACCTGGTGACCATCTGTTAAAGTGCAAAACAAAAGAATCAATTCCCATACACCTCTAGTGGCCACACACCATTCAGCTCTAGAAAATATATAAAATGTAATAAAATATTTAAACCATTACTTTTTTTAAAAGTGGTCACCAGAAGATTGGCCAATGAACAACTGAACAGAAAAAATGGCACCAAACTTTGCAGCAGAAGTCTCTGTAAATTTTTTCAGCACATTGTTATTATCATTTATTTGATGTAATAAGCACATCATTATATGAGACTGTATCATCTTTACAAACAAGAACTATAACATCAGAGGATAATATCCATGTACATCCTCTAATGTGGTAAAGTAGTTTACATAATACAGTGTAGTGTATGTGAAATAGACTGTTACATTGGGGTAACCAGCTAAAAACTGCACCTAAATATGAATCTGCACGGACATTCTATTAAAAGCACAATTAAGTCACTGCACCCCAGTTGGACACCAATTTTCCCAGAAAGATTCCTTTATCTAAAACTTAAATAAGACACATTATACCATGACACTGCACTCTTATCTTTAGGCAGCTTGCTTCCCTCTGAAAATGTGCAGCCCTAGGCCTGGGCCATGTGGACCTAGGCAGAAACGCACCACTGAAAAAAGACTTATGATGATCAGTAAGAGGCATAATTTATAACTGGGCTCAACAAATGCCAAGCGCTAAATACAACTTATAAAAAAAATTAAATTAATGACTAAAACTGTAACAATAGTTAGGTAAAAAAAAGGAGAACAAAGAGGCCACAGGAAAATGCTGCATGAGTATTTAGCTAATTTTCTCTACTGTGAGGTTATGACAACAAATAATAGAACATTTTGTGAATACAGTGCCTTGCAAAAGTAGTCACCCCTCTTGACTTTTTACCTATTTTGTTACATTACAGCCTTAAGTTCAATGTTTTGTTAATCTGAATTTTATGTGATGGATCAGAACACAATAGTCGAAGTTGGTGAAGTGAAATGAGAAAAATATATACATAAAACTATTTTTTTGAAATAGAAAACAGAAAATTGGCTTGTGCGTATGTATTCACCCCCTTTGTTATGAAGCCCATAAAAAGCTCTGGTGCAACCAATTACCTTCAGAAGTCACATAATTAGTGACATGATGTCCACCTGGGTGCAATCTAAGTATCACATGATCTGTCATTACATATACACACCTTTTTTTAAAGGCACCAGTGGCTGCAACACCTAAGCAAGAGGCACCATTAACCAAACACCGCCATGAAGACCAAGGAACAATCTTGTTGAGAAGTACAAGTCAGGGCTAGGTTATAAAAAAATATCCAAATCTTTGATGATCCCCAGGAGCACCATCAAATCTATCATTACCAAATGGAAAGAACATGGCGCAACAGGAAACCTGCCAAAAGACGTCCGCCCACCAAAACTCACGGACCGGGCAAGGAAGGCATTAATCAGAGAGGCAGCACAGAGACCTAAGGTAACCCTGGAGGAGATGCAGAGTTCCACAGCATACACTGGAGTATCTGTACATAGGACGACAATAAGCTGTACGCTCCATAGAGTTAGGCTTTAGGGCAGAGTGGCCAGAAGAAAGCCATTACTTTCAGCAAAAAACAAAATGGCACGTTTTGAGTTTGCAAAAAGGCATGTGGGAGACTCCCAAAATGTATGGAGGAAAGTGCTCTGGTTGATGAGACTAAAATTGAACTTTTCGGACATCAAAGAAAACGCTATGTCTGGTGCAAACCCAACACATCACCCAAAGAACACCATCCCCACAGTGAAACATGGTGGTGGCAGCATCATGCTGTGGAGATGTTTTTCAGCAGCTGGGACTGGGAAACTGGTCAGAGTTGAGGGAAAGATGGATGGTGCTAAATACAGGGATATTCTTGAGCAATACCTGTACCACTCTGTGCGTGATTTGAGGCTAGGACGGAGGTTCGCCTTTGCGGCAGGACAATGACCCCAAACACACTGCTAAAGCAGCACTTGAGTGGTTTAAGGGGAAACATGTAAATGTGTTGGAATGGCCTAATCAAAGCCCAGACCTCAATCCAATAGAAAATTAACTTAAGATTTATAGACTTAAAGATTGCTGTTCATAAGCGCAAACCATCCAACTTGAAGAAGCTGGAGCAGTTTTGCAAGGAGGAAATGGGCAAACATCCCAGTGGTAAGATGTGGCAAGCTCATACAGAGACCTATCCAAAGTGCCTTGGAGCTGTGATTGCAGCAAAAGGTGGCTCTACAAAGTATTGACTTTAGGGGGTGAATAGTTATGCACATTGACTTTTTCTGTTATTTTGACCTATTTGTGGTTTGCTTCACAATAAAAAAAAAACAAAAAAAAAAAAACAACATCTTCAAAGTTGTGGGCATATTCTGTAAATTAAGGGGGGTGACTACTTTTGCAAGGCACTGTAGGTACAAAATCAAAGAGCAAAAATTAAGGCCTGCACAATAATGCACATAAAAACAACATACATAAATATAAGGCAATATATAATTTAAATTATGGTTGGGAAATATCCTCCCAATAGATGTGAAAACCCCAAATTCCAAAGCAAAAAAAACCTCACAGTAATCGGATTTTGTCCAACTACCAAAGGGCCAGAAACATCTCCAGAATTCACAACAACTGGTTGCTTGGGTGCTGGGTAAAATCTTTTTACCACTAGATTATTTATTTGCTTTGGCAACTGGATTTTTTCACATCTATTGGGGGTTATTGGTGTACAGACCTTCATTTTTAATTTTTGCTTTATAGCCACCAATTTTTCCTCCTCCATGTGTTTCAGGTCATTACATAGTAGTAGACAGTTTAGTTACATTTTATATTGAATTTACTTGGGGCCACATCTCTGCATATGCCTTTAAGTTACTTTATATTCCCCTATTGTTTTAGTTGTATGCATTATTTTACTAAATTAACAAATTTGAATGCTAACCTTTATAATCTGAGTGCCAGATGTTTGTCTTCAAATACTCATGGTGGCCACCTTTTTTTTAACAGGATGACTCTATATTTTCATCTAGTTTTGGACTGGTGTGAATAAAGTATATTGTAACTGAAGGAATGTTTATCAATTATCTATCTATAACAGTAATTAATAATAGTAGTATGTTTAAAGTGTTTGTCTCTCATCATGCTGTTTTGTTACTCTGCACTGACAGATAAGGTCTCAGGGACCACTGCTTTATGAGATACTTCTGAGATTCTTCTTTTCGCCTCAGTTAATATTCTTTAGTTTTTAGGCTACATGTCTACTAATTTTGCTCCCTCTCCTCCTTCCTTATTAATTGGTCGAATGTAATGAATAATTTGAGTTCTGCTTAAATGAAAGCTCGCCAACACGTCAAATTCTATAACAAGAACAACTGAAGTCTTTCTTTAGTACTGAGAAGCGTGATGAAAAACAATATTTAACTTATAACACTTTCATCTGAGCATGAAAATTCTTCTTAGCTACAGACAGTGATTAAAGGTTTCTTCTTTTGTATTATTGTTAAACTGAGATTCTCCTTTAGTCATTTACTCATGTCATTTGAAAGTCTGCATACCAATGTTACTTTTTTTAAATCTCACATTGAACTAAAAAGACATTTGTATTATTAACAATCTATCGTGACAGAGTCCAAGAGATAATTCCAACATATATTACATTATTACTTTTTTAACATGGTATATTAAAAGAAAAATGAGAATCTTGACATTTATTTGCAAAATGTGGAATAATCAAGTTCACTGAAATTGATTTTCTGTTTATCAATCGACAAGGCTCTTATCGGAGTAATTATTTTTTAGGATAAAAAAAAAAATCATGAAACCATCATAAATGTATTTCTATCTTTAAAATTATGTAAAATATTTAGTGGTTAAGGAATGTGTGTAAAAAAATCTAACTGGCAAAGTAAATTTGACAACTCATTAATTCAGAGAATAGTTGTATCTTTTTACTTTCTTTTTTAATTACATTTTTTTTCATCTTCATATATATATGAGACCACAGAAAAGAACCTACAGAATCACCTAATTTTCCCATTCTGCCTGCTTAAAAAGGTTAGCTTACAGGGAGACAATTATAGCATATATAAACTACAAGTTGTGCATCGATGTAAAAATACCTTTAAACCCTCTGCATACTGGTTTTGCAGACAAATTTTAATTATTCTGTGGATAAATCATTTATTTCCTCTATACTAACACTTCCAAATTAGAATTTGCAATAGCCAGGTCATGAAGTAGATCCGAACATGATTTTTCACAATATTACAAGATGCATATTTAGGCAATCAGAAAATATTAAATATATATTGCCAAAACAACATATTATAATTGTGAGCTCAACCCTATCCTCAAGATACTCTCTTCCGCTAAGTCAGAAACGTAACACTAAACAGATGTTAATACATATAAATAATACAGTGGTATGTTATTAATTACCGTATATGGCCAAATAATTAAGTTAGCAAAATCGACTATATACACAATTAGCTTTAAAGTGTTCACATTTGCCACTAATCAGGAAAATATAAAACATATCAATGGACACAAAATAAAGCTGAACAACAGGAAGTTCTGTGTCAGTTGATTTTCACAAAATACTATATGCTTCTATTGAAACTGGAGAAAAGTCATCCATGTTACCTCTATCCATTTTCATACTTGAAAATCCTCAGTGCATTCATGAAAATCATGTTAAAGAAATGGAAAATAGCTGCTACCTATAAATTAATTGTTGTTCCTTTTCCTTACTGGTATGTGGTTTATGGCAGACAAAATTAATGTTATTTTTAGCATAACTGCATATAAAATATAGCAAATTACAGTTGGCCAATTACCAAGTGTAGTTCTTCAAAATCGTATATTTTAAATGTGATTACAGTGGCCCATTAACAGTGTTGGGGTATTATTTTTATGCATAGTTTGTCTTTAACGATTTTTTCCGGCATGATGCCAATCGATATGTATACTGTGACCTGGCAACATTGTTGGACACTTTTGTATTAAATATTCATTTGAACAAAAGACAAAAATATTCTTATATTCTTTAATTTAATAAAACTTATTTTTAATGCAGTACAATCTAAACAAGTCTGCAAGAGTTGGATCTTGTATTTTTCATTCTGATACATTTTATAATCAGTGTGTTTTGTTCTTTAATGACAACAAAATGTTTCTATTTTGTGTTCTAGGATTAGAAGAAAAAGCACATTATCTTACCAGCCTGTCATATTAAAGTCCCTGAAGAGCATCATCTTTCCCAGCTCTTTGCGTTGTACTCTCCTTGGAAATTCTAGATGTGTAAATTCATTTCCTAGCAGGTGGGGTTGAAGATAAGCCTAAAGAAACCAAGACCAAATGAGAGACATGGTTAGGATAACATCACTTTACGCACAGATTCAAGACACAATAGAACTAGATCCTGCTACAATTTATGAAATTAGTAATTTGCAGCATGAGTGACAGACATTTTCCATACATTTTGGGGATTGAGAATGATATGCAAATGCATATTTTTATTGAAATTGTATATATTTTATTGAAATGGTATATACATCCAGAGTTAGGAGGGATAGGAGAAGTTTTTAGTTCATATATTTAATGTTAGAGCATAGTTTCAATGTTAAATCACATTGCTGCATACATACTTGTCCCCCGGCCAAGCATTATAATGTACATAGTTACATAGTAATTAAGGTTGAACAAAAATACTTTTAGTCCATCAAGTTCAACCTTTTTAGATCTCCTCTGATCTGCAATATGTAGATTCATTGTTAATTGATCCAGAGGAAGGCAAACTGAAAAAATCCCAAGTGAAACTTTGCCAAAGGTCTCAAAAAGGGGAAACATATATATAAAAGGACTCCTCCCTGGATCAATACTCCCTCTCTAATTATCCAGGATAACCCTGAATGTCATTTTTTTTAAATATATCCAATCCTTTTTAAAAGTTATCTATCGAATCCGCTGTCACCACCTCCCTTGGTAGAGAATTCCACAGATTAATCACCCTTACTGTGAAGAACCCTTTTCTTTCTTTAAGGTGACATCTTTTTACTTCTAATCTCAAAAGGATGTTGTCTTGTCAGTTGAAAACCTCTTGGTACAAAAAGCTCACTTGACAAAACCTTGTATTGACCCTGGATATATTTATATAAGGTAACCATATCCCCTCGTAGACGTCTTTTTTCTAGAGAAAATAAGTTTAATCTGGTTAGTCTTTCTTCATAACTTAGCCCCTCCATTCCCCTTATTCATTGTGTTGCCCTTCTCTGTACTTTTTCCAGCTCTAACATGTCCTTTTTATGTAGTGGAGTCCAAAATTGAACTCCATATTCCAAATGAGGGCGTACTAGGGATTTGCATAGTGGCAGAATTATATCTGCCTCCCCTTGCTTCTATACCCTTCTTAATATATGCCAATTTTTTACTTGCCTTTGCAGATGCTGCTTGGCATTGTGCACTGTTACCTGTATAGGACCCTTTGAATTTTTATTTCCTCCAAAACTGCCCCCAAATTCCTGAGAAATGTATTATCAGCAAGTAATTCCCACTTATGCTCTTGCTCTGTAAAGAACTCAACAGCTGCCAAATTATACACGGTTGAGAGGGCCTTCTAGGCCGCCATAAACTGGCCTTTTCCTCCAAAATAAAAATATATTTTTTTCTACCAGAAGATGGTAGAAAAAATTATCTGGTTCATGAGAGATTGTGTATGATGATATGAAAAATGGAGGAAAGGCATGAGGATTGGAGTAAATTACTATCTGTAATAATGTCCTTTCAAGTTATCTACATAAGCAGACATTCTTCTAAAAGAGTCCTGTGCAATATTTGCATTTAATATTTACACACATATTTTATCACTAAAATAACCTGCAGTTTAATTAGATATTTTATTTTCTACTTGATATGAAGAGCCATTTGACCTTGTTAGCTTTTCACAAAATGGTTTATTAATAACCAGCTGTAATTTCAATAATCATAAGAACACATATTTTCTCTGTGTTCACATTTGCTTTAACTGGCTTGCTTTTGTCCGCTCATGATTTCAAGTGTATATTTACAAATGAAAACCCTATAAATGATATCTCAGAACATGTTTTAATTCTTCTCTGGTTGTAAGCTTAGTTTTTTTTATTGCGATTTTAAATTGCTGCCACTTTGTGCAAACTTATAGGGCTGTGATTGTGGGAGAAGGAGGGCAAAGGTATTAACTATTTATCAATCTATTAATATAGAATATGGACATTATGAAGCAAGTAACAATTATATTGTGTAATGTATTTTAATATAATTATTTTATAAACTGCATATAATCTGTTTCAAAATCACTTTGTATGTTTACATACTTAATATGTAACAAACTAACAATATTAACATCTGTGTAAGCTAATGACATCACTTTCTCAGAGGTTTGTTTTCTCTGATGATGCTCATACAAATAGAATGTGTAAAAAGTATACTTCCACCTCCATATAATACAATTGTTTTATATACCGTACACACATTTTTTTTTTTTTATGTAGGCACACGAGAACTTACATTTAACTTGAATTTCAGGGCTGAGGAGGTCAGAGTGTTAAGGTCAACTGTACAGACATCTTCTCAAATAACTGAAGCGGTTTTGTTTGAGGCAGAGTACACTAAAAATGTATCATACCAAGTAAGGTCAAAGCACATACATGATTTATTATAATGGAATTGCCACAAATGGCCTGCAAGGGACTGAAATAGCATTTTTGTCTAAACTCCACCACTCAAATTTATGGAGCAGAAATGTTAACACAGTTCCAATATTGGCCTCAATAAAAAGATGAAAAAGAGAATGTGAACATCTCAGTGGGAGGCAAATTCCTGCTCTACGGAAGGTATTTTGTGTAGTTATAGGTGAACCCCATGTGGTTTTTCCATTAAGGAAAAATGTACATCTAGAAATAATAATCTGTAAATAGCTTTTTGATTTTGGTTTTGCTATTGGTCAACTATCCTTTTTTCAGTTTATGTATGTTTACTTTACAAATATATGTCCAGTACTTGGAACTGTGCAAATAACTCTAGGCTACAAAAAACCCCAATGCACCACATAACAAATATTGCTCAGGCCGATATAACAGGGACATCCAGGGACTGAAAGAAACTGGTCCATGCATAAGTTCATATAGCAGAGTGGTTTTGTCAAAGGCTTGTTATGTTGTGTGCCTCAGGTGGTGCAATGACATGGAGTGGTGTATTCACTGTGCTTTGTATGGAAGATGCATTAAGGCTTGTAATATAATAAACTGTTTTTCTGTATCAACTCTCCAATGGCAACATTTATATAGTTCATGGTTGCACAATAATCATCTAAGAAGATAATAAATAAAGGAAATTCTCATGTTATGTACTGGATGGCTGAAGAGATTTAAAATTTGTGGGAAAAAAATATGCAGCAAAATATTTAAAAGGCAGTTCAAGAAAAGTATGTAGCAAACTAACAAGATTAACATCTGTGTAAGCCAATGACATCACTTTCTCAGAGGTATGTTTTCTCTGACAATTAGTGAAGGGAGAAGTGGGGGAGGAGGTCACAAAGATTGTGCATAAGGCTTTGTTAGATAATTGGATATCATTGAAATTGATACCAAACCCCTCACAAGCACAAAAGCAGACAACTTGCATTGGGAAATTGCTGTCTGGGTGAACAGTCCATTGCCACTTGCATTAGTAACTAGCAGGTTGCCACACTGCAGCATGTGAGACTCCATGGGGGAAGGCTGTGATTGATAGCAGGTTACCTTCATCAGTTAATCCATAACTTTATTGATAAGTGCTAGTCTTCCATGCCCTCACAGATAGGTGTGGTAAGAGTTAATTATTTTTTCGGGATCAGGATACTGAGCTGGTCTGAAAGCATAGCTCAATTTTCAGTGAGGAAAGACAGCAGAAACCTAAATTTTCTGCCAGGAAGAAAAAATAAACCCATTAACATGTCTGTTTTTGAGAACTGTAAATAGCATTTCATGAAGAGCTCATATGACTAACATAAGCACAATATATAAATACCACTATGGATGTGACATGGAGATACTACTAATTATTGTTGTAATATATATAGTGGGGGGGAAAGTATTTGATCCCCTGCTGATTTTGAACGTTTGTCCACTGACAAATAATTGATCAGTCTATAATTTTAATGGTAGGTGTATTTTAAAAGTGAGAGACAGAAGAACAAAAAACAAACAAACAAACAAAAAACCCTATGTCAAAAAAGTTATACATTAATTTGCAGGTCAATGAGGGAAATAGGTATTTGACCCCTTCACCTTAGTACTTGGTGGCAAAACCCCTGTTGGCAATCACAGAGGTCTGACGTTTCTTGTAGTTGGCCACCAGGTTTGCACACATCTCAGGAGGGATTTTGTCACGCTCCTCTTTGTGGATCCTCTCCAAGTCATTAAGGTTTCGAGGCTGATGTTTGGAACCTTCAGCTCCCTCCACAGATTTTCTATGGGATTATTGTCTGGAGACTGGCTAGGCCAATCCAGGACCTTAATGTGCTTCTTCTTGAGCCACTCTTTTGTTGCCTTGGCTGTGTGTTTTGGGCCATTGTCATGCTGAGGGAAGGAGGTTCTCACCAAAGATTTGACGGTACATGGCCCCTTTGATGCGGTGCAGTTGTCCTGTCCCCTTAGCAGAACCCCCACCCAAAGCATAATGTTTCCACCTCCATGTTTGACGGTGGGGATGGTGTTCTTGTGGTTATGGGCAGCATTCCTCCTCCTCCACACACGGCGAGTTGAGTTGATGCCAAAGAGCTTGATTTTGGTCTCATCTGACCTAAACACTTTCACCCAGTTCTCTTCTGAATCATTCAGATGTTCATTGAAAAACTTCAGACGGGCCTGTACATGTGCTTTCTTGAGCAGGAGGACCTTGCGGGCACTGCAGGATTTCAGTCCTTCATGGCATAGTGTGTTACCAATTTTTTTGTTATTGGTACTATGGCCACAGCTGCCTTGAGATCATTAACAAGATCCTCCAGTGTAGTTCTGGGCTGATTCCTCACCGTTCTCATGATCATTGAAACTCCACAAGATGAGATCTTGCATGGAGCACCAGACCGAGGGAGACTGACAGTTATTTTGTGTTTCTTCCATTTGCGAATTGCACCAACTGTTGTCTCCTCACCAAGCTGCTTGGCGATGGTCTTGTAGCCAATTCCATCCTTGTGTAGGTCTACAATCTTGTCCCTGACATCCTTGGACAGCTCTTTGGTCTTGGTCATGGTGGAGAGTTTGAAATCTGATTGCTTTTGTGGACAGGTGTCTTTTATACAGGTAATGAGCTGATATCAGGAGAACTCCCTTTAAGAGAGTGCTTCTAATATCAGCTCGTTACTTGTATAAAAGACACCCGGGAGCCAGAAATCTTGCCGATTGATAGGGGATCAAATACTTATTTCCCTCACTGACCTGCAAATCAATTAAGAACTTTTTTGACGTGTTTTTCTTGGTTTTTTTTTTATTCTGTCTCTCACTGTTAAAATACACCTACTATTGAAATTATAGACTGATCATTTCTTTGTCAGTGGACAAACGTTCAAAATCAGCAGGGGATCAAATACTTTTTCCCCCCACTATATCAAAAAAGTAGCAAGTCAATATCATATAAATATAGAGATATATTTGAACATATATGTGTATTATAACACTTTATTATTAAGTTCAAAGCATGAACTCCAATTACGATTTCCCAATGGTTCCCAGTTTGGTGGCTTGCAATTTGTATTTGGAAGATACATTGTCAAATACTGAAGAACCACAATGTTCCCTTCTGACTGTTTTTGCTTTGTTTAGATTTGCAGTTTAAAGTGCTCAAACTGAGAATTAGCAACACTTAAGTAGGCTTGCTCTATGTTATGTCCAGGAGGGTCCATCACTGGACTTTTGGGGTTAATCATAGTTATCATATGTGTGTGTATTATACAGGGCAGTGTGTGTGGCTTTACCAGACAGGAATTATTGTATATTGTATAATTATTGATGTAAAGGTGGTACCCAGGCATGTTTGGAATTGAAATGTTTCATTTTTCTCAGGGAGTTTAATGGAGTGTATCTCTCAGGTGAAGGGAGTCCGGTTACGGTGGTTACCTGTTTCGAGTGGCAGAAGTTGGCCAGCAGAGTAGTGAGAGGTTACCTAGACAACTTGTCTGTGAATAATTGTTTACAATATTACCCTCCGTGTGGAGAAGGCTTCCTGGCAGATTAATTTCAGCCCCTAACATTAATGTGTGATTTGTTCCTTTTCCTGGACAGACATCAAAACCCAGAGAGCAAGAGGGAGATTGCTAATGTGGGCCTGGGGCTGACACTCTGGGACTGAGTGTGCATAATTACTGTATCACATCAATAAATATTGTTGTCTGTTATATATATATCATTTTGGCCTCCAAACGGAAAAACCTTTTTATTATTTTATTAAGCTGGCTTATATCTGGATGTTCCTGCTGGTCCTATCCTAAGGCACCATTGCTTATTCCTGTATCCTGAGGACTGGTCGTTCCTGGGCTGACTATGCAGGCTGGACACGGAGATTAACCCTAAATCCACAACCTAGAGGGATTTCTGTAGCAGAAAGCCGGAGGTGTTGGGGTGCACGTTGCACCACATCTCTGGTTCATGACACCAATTAGCAGGTAACATTTTTTCTTAAGCAATGGTGCATTAATTTTAGAAATCAAACATCCTCCCTAGTAACAAAACAGTAAGGATTTTGAAGTAATTGTGCTGCCAGTTTGCCTGATAATTAATTATAGAGCAAACCTTATATTCATAGTTCTAGCATTCACCTAAATCCTGAAGTTTCACAGATTATTTACATAATAAATACAGGAAAATCTCTTGACCTCTTCCATAATTTAAGCAAAAAGAGTCAGAAGCGCTCAACCTGAGAACAGACAACATTGACATAGATAGTAACTTCTTTTAGCTCACTTGTGCTCTTTACAGGGAGAAATATCCTGTAGTATGTAAGTCTGGTCTCTCTCAAAAGAGTGATCTACTCCCTAAGGCACAGTAGAATTGCCTGGTATTTTGGCACTGGATCACTCTTTTCATTGAGACCAGACTGATATACTAAAAGGATATTTTTCCATGTGAAGGGCAAAAGTAAGCTAAAAGAGAATGCTCTCCGAGTAGGTAACCAGACCTATAGAACAAACCTATTTAGGTGTTTGTTCTCAACTGAACGCCTCTATGCTTTTTGTTTGAAAATGGAAACCGACAAAAAAAAAATTACCATTGATTTGAATGGGGGACACATCCCTGCAACCTTATTGGTTGAAGTAATGAAGTAGGACTGAGTGCCCATTTCTGAGATGTGGAGCAGGCTGTGGATATTCTTTCACACATATAAACATTATATTTGATTTGTCAGTGCAAAATTCATGTATTTCAAAAAGTATTTGAACATGCTTTTAGAAGATCTTACCATGGCCCTTGAAATGTGGTCACCTATCAAGACTCCAAGCTCTGCTTTTTTAAGGCACCATCACATTTTTAAGGGCAATTTCCTCTTTTGAATATTAGGTCCAGATATAAGGATGCATTACTGTGCCAACCCCCGTTTAACTGCTAACACCTCTTTTTCAGAGAGCCCTAACCCTCCAACTTCCCCTGTTCTCTTGTTGTATTTTAGTCCATGAGCGAAAAGTTTAGAATGGGTATTTACTCTACAGTATATGTCAGTATAAGTTACAGTAGTTCACACATATTAGCTTAGATTGTTAAGCATTATCCAACTTCAGTTGAACCTTTCTTATACATTTTATACTCTCTGTTTGCTACACTATAGGCCTCCTTAAAAGGTAAATGTTTCTTCAGACATAGACCTTTTGTTATATGTACAGAAACCGCATAAACCTCACTGACGAGGCTTAGTTCACCAAAACTTTTGTAGTTTGCTGTTCAATCTATTTGTATGGAAGAGTTTCCACTGTAGCAGTACAAGATAATTAAAACTTGTTTGAGTCACGTCTTAATGGTTACCATCTTATAGGGCACACGTTATCCTTCCTAAGGTAAGAATTAGCTGAACCTTAACTCAACTTTAGTTGTCCTATCTAGCCATATTTGGTATTGAAAAGCAAATCAATGTCCAAATACAATTTAAAAAAGCTAATGTATTTTATAATAACTTTAATTCATTGTATTGATTGAGATGCTATGTATAGGAGAGGGTGGGGGCAATGTGACACTTTAAGTGCCAAGTATGGCAAATTCTACATGGATTCTGCTTGAATTTCCTCTTTGAATGGCTGAATCTGAGCAGAGATCTGAACTCCAACATCTGTCTGCATCTGCTGCTTTCAAAAGAGACTCAAATTTCTCTACAACATTTTTTGGGGGGTATTTCACGTATGTTCTTTCATTTTGTCACTTTTAGATAAAACATGAATAATTCACATAAACATGCACAGAGAGGTTTAAGAAAACCAATTTCTGCTTTTTTTTGTGATTAGGCGGTGCACTTTCATTTCCCATTCAAAAATGACCATTCACTACTACTGCTTTTATTCTTCCCAGTTTTATAAGTAATTTCCTTTTTTCCCTCTCACTATAATCCACTTAATATTTTTTAACACATTTTTTGTATACACAGGATCAAATTATGATTATGGGATTGGCATTTCTAATCTGTATTTAAACAACATTTTGCCTTTTTTAAGTTTTAAATAGTAAAGATGAACGTCTCAAATTTGTCATTAAACCATTCATAAAGCAACTGAGCACTATATGAGCTTCCATAAAGATCACATAATGAAAGACAGAGTGCAAGTTATTTATATCTTCTCTCCTTCTATTATGCACAATACTTTTTTTTTGAAGTCACTGCATACGACATATGAGAAAGTAAAGACTCCTCTTGCAGGTCTAGTGTGTGCACAGTTAGTTACTGAAGAAATGTAAGAGTGCACCAATATAAATAAATACAGTACAAGGTTAATCAGCTTAAGGGACCATTGCCGGGTAAAAAAAAAAATATATGTTTGAAAAAAAACATGGGCATTGAAAATATCAGTTTTTAATTGGGGAAAAACTATTGATCTTTCTGCTGGTTCCTGGAGCCATCTATAATGGTTTGCTCCAGCAGAGATGCAATTTTGCCTCTCACACATGCAACCTGCACCAAAAGCTTGCAGCTATCGTTTGACTAACTGCTCTTGAGCATGTGTAGGGGTGGAGGTAGGTGTCAAATGCCAAAAGCTCCAATAACAACAAATATCCCCTCTTTCGCTTCTCTAATCCCCACGTTCTCAAACTAATAGATAAGCAAACATCCTTAGCCTCTAAGCTAGCAAGAAGTGCTGAAGCACAACAAGATGGAAACGACTATTCATATATTTGTGAAGTTTTCCTCATACTTTACACATTTTTTTTTGACATTGCATTAAAACTAGATGCACCCTACAGTCCAAGTCTTTGTAAGCACAGAAGCTCAATTCCATTCTCACAAAATGTAGTTTTGAGAAAATAGTTTCACTTTGCCAAGCCAATCTGGACCTGTAAAAAGGTCACAATTATTGTAGAAATGGAAAATACACACATTAATAAATATAATTGCAATTCTATAAAACATTTTTTAGTTGAAAGTATTAGATAACAGAGCTTTGACTTTGGGCATTTTAAGCATACATTATCCCTGCAGGACTTCCATCAGCTTCATTTCCCTTATCTAATTAACTCACAGTGAGGGTGATAACGAAAAAGCATGCCCAGTTGGTATAAAGATGTATAATTACCCAGACTTTAAAAATGAATAATCTCTGTGACTATTATCCATTCATACAACTGGGCATGCTCTTCTTTATGAACCCCTACTGAAAGAATCTCAGTTATCTAACACTTCAACTAAAAAAAAGTTCAACCTTATCAGATGTCATCATATTAATGTTTTTTTTTTTTTATAATTAACTTTTTTATTGAAAGAATAAACAAATAGAACATCGTAAGTTCAGCAAATCATATAACAAATCTCTCAAGTATCAACAAGATATATCAAAAAGTTTCTTTCAAAGTTTTTCTTTTTTGGTTAGAATAACACATGAACATGTAAAACATATATATAAAGTCACACAAGGTCTTGAACATATATACATTCCTCAAAGCAGACATGTGTCTAGGAGGTACAGCAAGGTGAAACCATAGATCAAACATCAGGTCAACCCATAAAAGTAGTTCACACGAACCTTATTGTGGACCTCGTAGAGTCCATAAGTCCCAGCAGGAGGCCCATCGACGGTATCTTTCATCAATTTCAGCTGAAAGTGAGCTCATAGCCCGAATGAACCTGATTTTGTGAAGTACTTCAATGTGAGTAGGGGAGGTAAGTTTCCAGTGTTTAGCTATGATGCATCTCGTGGCCAAAAATATCTGTGTTGTTAAACATTGTTCTGATTTGAATAGCCCCGTAATTGGAAGGCCTAGCAAAGCTTCCTCAGGCTTTTGTGTTACTGTTGTCCCCAAAAGTGTTTCTAATAGGTCGTATGTTGCTGTCCATATGGGTCTTATTTTCGGACACTCCCACAGCATGTGAATCAGTGTACCAGTGTCTGTGCAGCCCCTAAAACATGTGTCAGGGTGTGTTTTGTTCAGAAGATGGAGTCTTGCTGGTGTAAGGTACCACCTCATTATTGTCTTAAAAGAGTTTTCTTTTAGTGTCACGTTTAGTGAAGAGGTATTGGCTTGTTTTAGGATCTTATTCCATTGGCTGTCGTCTAGAGTTACCTACAAGTCAGCCTCCCATGCAGTTTGGTAATGTGGTTTAACCCTGTTGGTGAGAGACACCATCTGATTGTAAATGATGGCTATATTGGCCTTACCTCCGGGATTGTTGATACAGCATTTCTCAAAGGGAGATTTGGTGTGATATTTGTTGATTTTCGTAGAGTGTGTTAGTGTCTCATTAATTGCCATCAGATTAAGCCACTCTCTATGTGGCACCTGAATTATGTCAGTGATAATTGACGATGTGTTGCTTTGTGAGGTCACCCAGGTATCTGCCACAATTGTTATTTTGTTCTTTATCCACCATTTCATCTGGGTAAATTTATTGAGGTGCTGACCTTTGTGTGATTGCCATAGTGGAATCAAGCCAGAACCCACGCTCAGGAGGTCCACCCTTCTGTTCAGGTCTTTCCATAATTTCAAAGAGTGGCTAATACAAATTGGTAACTCTCCTGTTCGTAGGTCCCGACCTAAGCTAAGCCATAAAACCTGCGATAGTACCCAATGCTTGTCTTCTAGAAGTTGCCTCTCTATGTCTGCCCACACCGGTATG
Organism: Discoglossus pictus; assembly: GCA_027410445.1. Classification (NCBI taxonomy): domain Eukaryota; kingdom Metazoa; phylum Chordata; class Amphibia; order Anura; family Alytidae; genus Discoglossus; species Discoglossus pictus. Next base: position 291,244,391 of record CM050167.1, on the reverse strand, counting down.
GCCTCTTTTTTAAACCAGGTCGTGGTTTGAGCTAATCTAGTGGCCTTATAATACTTGATTAGATCAGGGAAGGCTAGCCCCCCTTTCTGTTTAGGCACACACATTGTGGTTCTATTAATTCTTGGTTTCTTGTTATTCCATGCGAACTTAAAAAGTGTTTTTTGCAACACTCTAAGGTCGGGTAACCTGATCGGGGTTGGGATTGTCCTAAATAGGTATAATAATTTGGGAATCACATTCATCTTGATGGAATTTATTCTGCCCAACCATGAGATGTTAAGGAAGGACCACTTGGAGATATCTGCCTTGATTCTGTTAAAGACAGGAGGAAAATTTGCCTCGTATACCAACGCTATAGACCGCGGAATATGAATACCCAAATAAGTTATCTGTTTGGGTGCCCATTTTATGGGAAAGCTGTTTTCTAAGTTCTGTTTCAACGTTTGGGGTAGTGTAATGTTGAGGGCTATGCTCTTGTTAGTGTTGATTTTGAACCCTGACACTCTGCCAAAGTCTGTGAGCAATTGGAATAAATTAGGCAGGCTTGGTATTGGATCTGTAAGTGACAGCATGATATCGTCTGCAAAAAGGTTGAGCTTATGCTCATTAGGGCCAATCTGCACTCCTTTAATGTTTGGACAATTTCTAACTGCCGCTGCCAATGGTTCAAGACTAAGGGCGAAGAGCAAGGGGGAGAGTGGGCAGCCCTGTCTAGTTCCCCTAGTAATATTAAATTGTTTGGACACAAATCCCTGATATATAATACATGCTCTGGGATCGTTGTATAAAGGCATAATGCCCTTCAAAAAGCCGTCCCCCAGACCAAACTTCGCCAATGTTTTCCACATAAAAGTCCAGTCTATCCTATCAAATGCCTTTTTGGCGTCTAAAGATAGGAGCATTAGCGGGATATCCTCTCTGGTAGCCAAGTCTATCAGGTTAAAGATTCTCCTGGTGTTGTCGGGTGCTTCTCTACCTGAGATGAAGCCTACCTGGTCCGGATGGATCACGTCAGGCAACAATGGGGTCAATCTGTTTGCCATTATTTTGGAATATAGTTTGAGGTCCGTGTTGATCAATGAGATCGGTCTATAACTACCGCACTGTGCTGGGTCTTTCCCCTCTTTGGGTATTACGATAATTTTAGCCTCTAGAAATTCTGGTCTGAATGAAGAACCAGAAAGGAAACTGTTAAATAATTCTTGGAGGTGCGGTAGCAAGAGATCGATGTATTGTTTATAATAAAAATTTGTGAATCCATCCGGACCAGGTGCTGCATGTGATCTCGTGGCCTTAATAGCCTGTTTAATTTCCTCAGCAGTTATGGGGTCTGCTAGGGTCTCTGCCTGTGATTCCTCAATTTGTGGCAGCTGAATCCCAGAAAGAAATTCATCAATTTGTGATTTGTGAGAGTAGGATCCTGAGTGAGAGGGGGCGGAATACAGTTCTGTATAAAATTGTCGAAAGACATCAGCAATCTGGTCTGGTTTAGAGACCGGGCCTTTCCCTTTAGTAAATATCTTTGGGATGAATGAGTCCGCCCTCTGTGCTTTAAGCTTTCTGGCCAACATACTGTCAGGTTTATTGGTGCTCATAAAGAAGCTGGCCTGCGTACGTTGTAGCATGGAGACCACCTTCTTCCTGAGCACTGTGTTTAAGGTGTGTTTGTATTTCAGAATTTCATTGTAGATCTTAGGATCATGATTCCTGGCAAATAGTGATTGTAACTCTGTGATCTTGCTATTGAGGTCCCTAATTTGCACTCTATCTGCTTTTTTCGCTGCTGCTCCTAGCTGAATACAAACTCCTCTAATCACTGCCTTATGGGCTGCCCACACTCCTCCCCCGTCTACCTCACCCCCACTATTGATCCCGAAGTATTCCACAATTGCACTGCTGATTTTTTCCCTTAGGACTAGATCGTTTAATAGACAGGGATTTAGTGCCCACGAGGGGGACCGTCCCGCTGGTAGAAGTCCAGACAGGGAGATCAGAACCAGGTCATGATCTGACCACGAAATGGGTCGAATGGAAGCTGCTTCTAAGTTTAGTGATAGGTGTTGTTGAATGAACAGGTAATCAATTCTGGAGTGTGACAGATGTCTGGGGGAGTAAAAAGTATACTCTCGATCAGTGGGGTTCATTATCCTCCAACTGTCTATCAGGCAATTAGATCTGAGAATATGTTTAAGAGCTCGGGTAGCCGTGGGAGGTGTGAGTTTAGTGGTAGCAGTTGATTTGTCTGTAGATGGATCTAGGACTGTGTTCATGTCCCCCCTATGATCAGGAGGGAGTGCTCCCAGCCCATAATCAGATCTGAAATCTTAGTGAAGAATTGCTTCTGATCAGTGTTTGGCGCATATATGTTAAGGAAGGTAATTTTCTGGTCATGAATGGTGCCATGTACTGCCACATATCTACCCTCTGGGTCTGTCTGAGTGCGGGTGTGGCGAAATGTAAGCCTATTATGAATAAGGAGAGTCACCCCTCTTTTCTTTTCTGTTGCGGTGGAGTGGAAAGTTTGTTTATATGCTTTCCCCCAGTATTTGGGGACCGCTAGTTTTTTTTAAATGTGTTTCTTGCACAAATATTACATCTCCCCCTAGTCTCTGATACTCTTTTATGGCAACCCCTCTCTTAATCGGTTCATTCAGGCCCTGAGCATTATGTGAAATGATATTAATATTCATGACTCACCGTTTGTCTGGGGCTCAAGGCCAAGCTTAGTAGAGCACTAAGGGTTATAGCCGCCTTCGAGTATCTAGTCTGATGAGCCTCCCGCTGGGACCCCGTCCAGAAACCACCTGCGTCACTTCACTGTGCAAATTGATGTAAACGTAAAGTAAAAAGTTAGGGTAGAACGGATGAGGAGAACACAACGATATACAGTGGTTGAAACTGCTTGTCAAGTAATCCGGCGTCAAATTTGTTGACACAAATTTATCAAAAAAAAAAAAAAAAAAAAAATATATTTTTTTTTTAATTCTAAAAATAAAATTATACTAATAGAATATAACAAAACTAGGAACGTAGTATAACACTACTTCAAGGAGAGCGAGCGCTGTCCTTTTAATTAAATTTGTGAGTCCAGTAGTATTAGACTCCAATACTGACTGGATTCGCCGGGGGGTGTGTATATGGTGAAGCCCTTAAGGGACACTATCAATATCTATATAAAAAAAAAAGAAGAAATATTCTTCTAAAGTGACAGATAGTTATGCAAGAGTTTAACTAGTCATGTCTGTTCATATTTTTGGTCGCAAGTTTTAGAAGATCAAAATAAGAGGTAGAACCTAACTATAACATATCATATAACAATACATCACAGTGTTATTGGATCTATGGCACATCTGGCTGGTCAGGGGCCCTGTTTTGATGTCTTCTGGAGGGGAGGTTGGAACCTCTACCACGAGAATTAAGACCAACTGTTCTTCCTCGGGGACCCTCTGTCAACTCCCTGACGGGTTGGCTGTCGCCAGAAACTCCAGGAGCATCTGTTAAAGTAATGCCCCAGGTAGCTAGAAGGGCCATCCCCTCCTCTAGGGTTCTGATGGTAAAGAACTTGCCGTCCCTGGCAATCAGTAGGCGAAATGGAAAGCCCCAAGAGTATTTCCAGCCATGGGCCAGGATGTTGTCCAGGAGTGGTTTCATCATTTTCCTCTTGAATAACGTTTGTTGAGCGAGGTCCGCAAAGACACTTGGTCTGTGCCCTTCGATGTCAGGGATACCCCCCCTGGATGCTCTCATGAACATTTCCTTAGTTGTATAGTAATGGAAGCGGGCGATGATATCTCTGGGGCGTTCAGACATGGTGGAACGACCTCCCAGAGCTCTATGGATCCGGTCCAGTCTGTATTGCTCAGAGTCCAGATTTGGTAGCAGAAACTCACAGAGCTCTGACATGTATAGATGGAGGTCAGTTACTGATTCAGGTACGTTTCTCAGTCTGATATTCTGTCTCCGAGATCTATTTTCTAGGTCTTCCTGAAATGTTAAGTGGCGGGCTTGCTCCTCCTTTAGCATGGAGATTTCTTCCTCAATCTTGACATGAGATTGTTTTAGTTTGTTATATTTCTCTTCAAGCGAGTCAGTTTTAGCGTCCACTCTTTTTATCTCGGACGTCAAGTCTGCTGAGACTTTTTGGATGTCCGCTCTGATGTCCTCCCTGAATGTGAGGATCAGGTCTTTGAGGTCTTGGATATCACCCTTAGTGCTTGGCGCTGTATGCTCCATCGTTGTTGCTGCCGTGGTTTTTGAGTTAGGCTGTTGTTTTTGAGATGCAGGGGGTGACGCTCTAGGCAAGTAGTAAGATTGTATATTCTTGCTACTTTTTCTCGTAGCTACTCCAGCCATGACATAAGAAAAGGTATTTTGTCACTTTTGCGTTTGTAAGTGTCCCCATGTAACGGGCATATGGGAATAGGAAGTTACATCCTGGAGAATATCAAGTCTCTCATGTGAAACATATGCCCCATAAGCTTTGTGCTATCAGGAAGTCCCTTTGTGGTTTACCACTTTCCTCCACTAGATGGCAGTGGCAGACCAGGGAAGTATCAGATGTAATTGATAGTCTTAATTTCTTGTAGTAGTAAGTTAATGTAGTTTAAAGATCACTGATGTTATATTCCTGAAATTTCTCTGGGTAGTAGTGCTGTATATCTTTATTGCAGTACACTGAATATATGTGCACCCCATTAGACCCCAAGATATAGTAAGTTACCAGAGTGCTTCAGGAATTGTCACTTTGACCATCGGGCGGCTGAATTGTAGTGTGCTCTGCTCAGCACCAGCCACATTGTAGCTTGATCCGCCAAAGAAGGAATAAAATACTTTTATTGTGCACATGAGAATCTGTGAACTTCCAATGTAGGGTAGATGGTGCCCCTTTTCTACTTTGACAGATAACAATTGTATCCACCTGCCTTTGGTGTCAGGCAGCTGCATGCACTTAGTGAAATCAGAATGGCAGTCAGTCACTGGGCCTAGCCCTGCCCTAGTTAGAGCATAGAGACCACAAGTCACAAAATGCCCCCTATCACAGGGGAGTGAGGCATAAGAACTTGCAGAGTTGTGTGTCACAGTTCCAAGGCAATGATAGTTGGATTCTTTGCCACAGCTGTAAATATTGAGAACAAAAAATCAGGGCTTGGCTGTCGTTTGAAATAGGACTAGAACATAAGAATGCAAATCAGGCTCTAGTCACACACTTAACAAACTTCAGTAGACAATAGCAACAAAATCAAAGGACACTGGGTTGTAAAGGCCTAAGTAGGCTTGTCAGTTGTAGTGGATTTCAGAGGCACTGATAGGCATGTCAGTTGTAGTGGATTTTCAGAAGCACAGATATATATATATTGCATTCCTGATTTGCATTTTTGAGCCTGAGCATGTAATTTTCGTAAGCTGCCACTTGGTGGTAGTGTTGAGCTGTCTTTTATACAGGGAGTAGTCATCAGCAAGCTTATACAACCAGTGTAGCCGATCCCTTTATCTCATATAACATAAACAAGTTAAGATGATAAGGGATTGAGGAAAAAAAAAAGTAAATTCCTTGTCTTAAACAGTTCATTACATTTGGCTGTGGCAGTTTTGCTTCAATTGCTTTGCTGATTAGAGTCCAGCACCAATTAGGATTTAATAAACAGAGCTTTTAATGATGGTTGCAAACATATGTGTCCCAGCAATGAGATGCTGTAAAGGTACAGTCCCTGGGGTGTGGGGGTACAACTCCACTTGCTCCTTATGATCCCAGATTGGTGTAGAAGTTCATTGAATGCACTTTAATCCCTTTTTTTCTATGTCCACCAGTGTCTGTGTGTAGTTGCAGGGCTATTGCTAGCTTTACCCTGTGTTAGCTTTCAGTAGTAACCCATATAGAGTGCTTGTTAATTTTTATGAAGTGAAAAATTATATGTTGTGCTCCACTTTATATCTCCCATCAAGAGGCCCTTCCCTGGGTAGGTGAGCTGGGGTCTAGCTGGGGTAGGATGACATAAAAGGGTCCCCTTGGGGGTTTAGACTCACCAGACACCTTTCCAATAGTTGTTGATTGTGCCCCATCCAGTATCTTTCAGTCCAGTAGATCTGTGCTAAAGTGAAGTCCAAAAGTTGCTGCACAGTGCCAGAGCAATCCAGACTGTTCAGTCACTGCATCTGGTCTTGTAGATCAAAAATAATCCAAATTGCTTGGTAATTTCATGTTGTATTAAAGCCTTTTTGCAGGGAGCTCTGTAATTGTGCTTCATCTCTGTTTGCTGCTAGCCACACCTCCCCATCATATTAATGTTTTATGTGAATTAAATACAAACTAAAACTTCAAGCCTAACATAAATTTCTTCCAGACCCTCAATGTTTCAGTCCAACCATTCCTTGGGTCAATATCCTACCTATTCTACACCAACTAAGCCTTTGATCTTTCAAGTCTGCAAGAGTTACAATCGCTAAAATCGCAAATGGCTATTCAATTGTTACAATTCCTCAAGCCCGCAAGTGGTTTCACACCCGTAAACGGCAAATGTCAAAGAAAATCTTACAGGTACCAGAAAGGACACGCAAAAGGGTTAAAGACATGTTCGTAACACTGTAAATGCAAATAAAAAAAAACAATACTGCACTGTAAATGACAAGCAATGAAAGACATTTAAATTAATTGCACAACAGTCTCAAGCTCCCAAATCGGCAACCCAAATTGTTTTTATTTTTTTTCTTCAAGTTTTATTTCGGGGTTATATCGATCTCGGGAATCAATGAGTTAATACATATCAGGCCACCCATATGGACTAGAACAGTATTGGCATTCATTTTTATTATTTTGTGGGTTTGCGAGTCGATCGCATATCGTACCTGTAAACGCTAATTGATTGACATGTAACCTCCATCTTTTACTGCCGTAATCATGACTGTGTCATTTTCTATTGTCTCTATTTATTTGCCTAACTGATCATGTTCATGCCCTGAAATGCTACATACAATTGCATGGTTTTGGTTTTCAGGCCAGAACTTGCAGGCTTGTTCAATTAAATAGCTCAGTGATTGTAGCACAGTTCAAGCCCGCAGACATACGTCCTGTATACCGTGAGTTGCAGCCTTGCAATTAAATGCGGCTCCTTATGTTTTGTATTTAGCTAAGGTAATCAAATAACCTTGATTCAAACTCAACATTAATTATATGATCAATAGGAACTAGGAATATTGCAACAAAACATAATATCCGTTTAGCTACGCCTAGCCGAATCGCTAAATTAATCTAAATATTCAATCACCTGTCAGTAGAAAATGTCATGCAGTCCAATAATAACTGTGATAATGCAGCATCTTCTAGATAAGGCAATATCTTCTAGATAATCCAGCTTTACAAGGGTTACATAAAAAGGACCACTGTAGTAAAAAGTAAACCCTTATATTGTTTGTTGGGCACAGACTATTAAAACTCTATGTAGTTTAAAAAAACACGTGTAGTCATTGGATCTACTCTATGATGACACTGGGAGGGGGCAATGGGGCAGCTGTAGGGTTTGCAGTGGCCCAGGTGTGAATAATATATTTATTGAATGTTAAAAAAAAGTCACGGGTAGGACGGGGGCTGCAATAAGGGCCAAAGGCGTGCATCGCAGGGTCCTTACGTGACTGGCTTGATGGGGATGCAACGATCATTGCCAGGTTTCAAGTTGCTAATATATATATATATATATATATATATATATAGGTTGAACTTTTTGGCCATAATTCCAAAAGATATGTTTGGCGCAAAAACAACACTGCACATCACCAAAAGAACACCATACCCACAGTGTAGCATGGTGGTGGCATGACAACGACCCAAAGCATACATCCAAATCAACAAAGGAATGGCTTCACCAGAAGAAGATTAAAGTTTTGGAATGGCCCAGCCAGAGCCCAGACCTGAATCCGATTGAAAATCTGTGGGGTGATCTGAAGAGGGCTGTGCACAGGAGATGCCCTCGCAATCTGACAGATTTGGAGTGTTTTTGCAAAGAAGAGTGGGCAAATCTTGCCAAGTCAAAATGTGCCATGCTGATAGACTCATACACAAAAAGACTGAGTACTGTAATAAAATCAAAAGGTGCTTCAACAAAGTATTAGTTTAAGGGTGTGCAACCATATTATTTTATTTTTATATTTTTTCTTCCCTCTACCTAAAAGATTTCAGTTTGTTTTTCAATTGAGTTGTACAGTTTATAGATCACATTAAAGGTGGAAAAAGTTCTGAAATGATTTATCTTTGTCTCATTTGTTTACAGCACAGAAACCTGACATTTTAACAGGGGTGTGTAGACTTTTTATATCCACTGTGTATATATATATATATATATATATATATATATATATATATATATATATATATACACACACACATACACACACACTCTAGTCGTTTACCCATCATAAATGAAGGTATAATATTACATGTGTCTCTTCCCTCCCTTTCACTCCCCCCAGTCGCTCCCACTCTCCCTCCACAGAGTCGCTCCCACTCTCCCTCCACAGAGTCGCTCCCACACACCCACCACAGAGTCGCTCCCACTCTCCCTCCACAGAGTCGCTCCCACTCTCCCTCCACAGAGTCGCTCCCACTCTCCCTCCACAGAGTCGCTCCCACTCTCCCTCCACAGAGTCGCTCCCACTCTCCCTCCACAGAGTCGCTCCCACTCTCCCTCCACAGAGTCGCTCCCACTCTCCCTCCACAGAGTCGCTCCCACTCTCCCTATAAATTGTGGAACAACATATTAAAAAATGGCATGAATCAGACCAGGGGTTCAAAAGTTAGTAAAAGTATCTTTTGGGCTGGCAGCATGGCAATCTGGCTCCAACAGGTTTTACAGAGGCCTCTGTACTGGAGACAATGGGGAAAGTAATCCAATTATCCAGGGATAGAGGCAGACTCCATTGAGCACATGGTTGCAAAAAGACATAAACCACTTTAAAATACATAAAGTCACCTTTTACACATAACACACAGACATTTCACATATCCCCAGATAGCTGGGATCTGAGCGCACAAAACTACCGAACAGGTTGGTTCGTGAAGTCTGTAAAATAGGGGATTTTGTTACATAGCTCCCCCTTGGTCCCATGGAACGGCATACCTGCTTAGATCCTAACGGGTCGGCTAAGGGATGTCCGGTAATTTAGAAACCAACCAAAATTATGCCTTTTCCAGTTCAGTTTGCCGGGATAGGCCATCGGCATTGGCATTCTGTTTCCCAGGGCGGTACTGCATTGTGAAATTATAAGGTTGCAGCGCCAAGCTCCATCTGAGTAATCTGGGGTTATCGCCAGCCACTCTGTTGAGCCAAATTAAAGGGTTGTGGTCAGTCAGCACGGTGAAAGAGCGTCCATACAGGTAAGGCTGTAGCTTCTTAAGTGCCCAGACTAATGCCAGACACTCTTTCTCCACAGTGGCATAGCTGACTTCGCCGGGTAATAGTTTTCTGCTCAGGTACGTCACTGGGTGATCCATGCCATCGTCTCCCACCTGGCTCAATACTGCTCCCAGTCCAAACATTGAGGCATCGGTGTGGACGAGAAACCTTTTAGTATGGTGCGGTGCCGCTAACACAGGAGATGCACTTAACGCAGCCTTGAGTTTCTGGAAAGCCTCCTCACACTCATTGGACCAGATTACTTGTCGGGACAGGGACTTTTTGGTGAGGTCTGTCAAGGGCTTGGCCAGGGTGCTGTAATCTGCTACAAATTTCCTGTAATAACCTGCGGTACCCAGGAATGCCATGACCTGAGTTTTCGTCCGCGGTTGGGGTTACTGGGTGATGGCCTCAATTTTAGCGGGCTCTGGTCTTTGTTTTCCAGACCCTACTCTGTGGCCTAAATACTGGACTTCCGCCATGCCCACGTGGCATTTCTCAGGCTTCAACGTGAGCCCTGCGTGCTGAATTCGGTTGAGCACTACTGAAATGTGTTCCAGGTGGGCTTCCCAAGTGCCACTGAAGATAGCTATATCATCCAGAGAAGCCCTGAAATCCCTCTAGGAGCCGGTCTGCCATCCTTTGAAAAGTGGCTGGGGCATTCTTCATCCCAAATGGCATAACCTTAAACTGGTATAGGCCAAATGGGTGACAAATGCCGACTTCGGGGTGGCCCCAGGGGGATTTGCCAATATCCCTTGCACAGATCAATAGTGGTCAAGTAATTCCCCCCAGCCATACGGTCTAGCAGCTCGTCTACTCTGGGCATGGGGTAGGCATCGGTAATGGTCCGATCATTTCGTTTACGGTAGTCCACGCAGAACCTGGTGGTACCGTCCTTTTTAGGAACCAGGACTACTGGGGAAGCCCAGGGGCTTTGGGACGGTTCTATGATCCCCAGTTCTAACATGTCCTGGAGTTCCGTTAACATACTTTCCCGTACTGCCTCTGGAATTCGTTAAGGCTGCTGTCGCAGGGGTAACTGGCCTGGGGTCTCCACTCGGTGGACTGCCAGGGTCGTATACCCTGGGGCTGCAGAAAACATGCCCCCAAATTCCTTTAACAGTTGGGAAACCTGAGCTTTTTCCTCGGAACCTAATGCTGGCACCAACTGTACTTGGTCTACTCCTGTGGGTTTCTGGGGAAGCATATCTGGTAGAGGGATACCCTCGCTATCCTCATATGCTGGAGCGCATACCGCGGAGACCTCCTCTGGCCTCTCGAGATATGGCTTAAGCATATTTACATGGAAGGACCTCCGGATCCTATTATCGGAACAGTCTGCCACAATGTACGTGGTATCACTGATCCGCTCTAGGACCGTGTAGGGGCCCTGCCAGGAGGCTTGCAACTTATCTGTTTTGATGGGTTTAAGAACTAGGACCTTTTGTCCCACTTCTAATATACGGTCCCTAGCTCCCTTGTCATACCAGTATTTTTGCCGCTTTTGGGCGGCTCGCAGGTTCTCCCGAACTGTTTCGGTCAGAGTCTGTAGCCGGTCTCTCAGCTCTAGTACAAAGGAGACTATAGGGGTACCTGCTTGTTCCATATCTCCTTCCCAATGTTCCCGCACGAGGTCCAGGGGTCCCCGGACTCGTCTCCCGTATAATAGCTCGAATGGAGAGAATCCGGTGGACTCCTGGGGAACCTCCCTATAGGCAAAAAGTAAATGAGGGAGGAATCTTTCCCAATTCCTGCAGGTCTCTGTGAACGTGATGAGCATTTGATTAAGGGTACCGTTAATTCGTTCACAGAGGCCATTGGTTTGGGGGTGATAGGGGGAACTTAATATGGGTTTTACCCCACAGCTCTGCCAGAGTTGTTGGGTAATCACTGCGGTGAATTGGGTTCCCTGATCGGACACTATCTCCCTAGGGAATCCCACCCTAGTGAACACCTGAACTAGTGCTTCCGCTACCGTCTCTGCATGTATATTCGACAGAGCTATATCCTCGGGGTAGCGTTTAGCGTAGTCCACTACAATAAGAATGTATTTCTTACCGAATGGACTGGGTTTACTGAGTGGGCCGACTAAATGAACCGCCACTTGGAAAAATGGTTCCTCAATAATGGGTAGGGGGCGTAGCTTTGCCTTGGGGTAATCCCCTCTCTTCCCTACCTTTTGGCATACTTCGCAGGTCCTACAGTAATCTTGCAAATCTCCCGTGACCCCTGGCCAGAAAAAGGACTGGGTGAGTCTGTCCCTCGTCTTTTTAATGCCTAAGTGACCTGCTAGGGGAATATCGTGGCTAATCCGCAACAGTTCTACCCGATACTTACAGGGCACTATCAACTGTCTTTTTTCTACCTGGCCCGCTCCTGTCCCTGTCCCCCCAGTCACTCGGTACAGTAAACCCTTTTCCCAGCTAAACCTTGGCTGATCTCTATCTCCCTGGGGTTGTTCTGCCTCCCTCCTATACCCTTTTAAGGTGGGATCCTCCCGTTGTGCTTGCCCGAAGTCTTGAGGGGTACCCCAGTAAGAAGTCTGGTCGGGGGGATCGTCAGAGGGTTATCGCTTACCTGGTCATGAGTCGAGGGAGAGGCTTCCATAGCTCTGGATTGCTGCCGAGTGGTAACAGGTAGGGCTCCTTCGGTACTGCAGGCTGCCAATTGTGACGTCAGGCATCCTAGATCATTTCCCAGCAGTACTTCCGCGGGCAAATCTGGCATGATGCCCACTTCCACCGCCTTGGCCCCGGTACCCCAATCGATGTGGACTCGTGCCGTTGGTAACTTGTGAATTGCCCCTCCGGCTACCCTTACCGCAATGGTGCGTCCTGTGTGCTGGGTCGGGGCGACTCGGTGTGGCTGGACCAAAGTAATAGTAGCCCCGCTGTCCTTCAGTCCTCGAGCCTCTTGCCCATTGAGTTTTACTGACTGGCGGTTATCCCCAGCCGCTTGTACAGGGTTTACCTCATGTAAGGTGGCCCAATTTTCACTATTGCCACTGGGTGTCTCTTGAAGGCAGATAATTGTAATCCTCTTGCACACAGTGTGCGGCGGCTTTTGTCTGTGGTATCGGTGCCCGTCCCCAGCGGCCTGTAGTGCGTTGTGGGCAGTTAGGTTTGATGTGCCCCACTTGTTTGCACCCATGACACATCGGAGCAGTCCTTTGGTACCCTCTGTTTGTGGTATTGCCCCCTGGTGGTGGTACCCTCTGTGGCATAGTTGGCAGGCCAGAGGCAGGCCGCAGGCTCTGGACCCCTCTGTTTCCATTCCATCCACCTGCTCTCATGAAATTTGTCTGCCAGCCGTGCTGCCTCCTCTACCGTTTTTGGCTTTCTGTCTCTGACCCAATCTCGCACCTCCGCTGGGGTATAATCAAAAAATAGTTCTAGCAACAACAACTGCACAGCATCCTCTAAAGTAGTTGCCCGATTCCCCTGCATCCAATTGCTGGCAGCGCGCTGCATACGAAATGCCCACTCCGTATAGGAATCTTTACCTTGTCTTCTGAGAGCCCTGAATTTCCTTCTATGGGCTTCAGGGGTTACAGCGTACCGGGCTAACAAAATCTCTTTTATCTTGTCATAGTTTTGTATATCCCCATCTGGCACAGCTCTCAATGCTTCGGCTGCTCTACCTGATAGTTTACTATTTACTACGGCAGCCCAGTTAGCTCTTTCCAAATCTTCTAACACACATTGTCTTTCAAAATCTTGCAAGTAATTATCAATATCCATCTCACCTTCCACAAAGCTTTTAAATGCAGCGTAGTTAATTTTTCCGCTGACGCCCCATTGTAGATCCAGATAGCGACAATATATCCACTGGAGGTGATCTGTCTCTGGCTTCCCGTGCTTCCCTGGCATTCTGGGTCTCAGTAGCTTGGGCCAAGATCTGTACCACGATCTCTGGTGCAGGGTTAGGTCCTACCAGGCTGAGTCTCCATCTCACGTCCCTCTGGAAGTCTGTTTCCTCTGCATTCGTCATTTGTGGTTTGCCGGTTTGATCGCTCTCCAGTTGTTCGGCTATTAGCGTGGCTTTCGTTTTGTTGCTTGCCACTATGCCTCGAGCTTCCAGCAGTTCCTTTAGTGTGGTTCGTTTCAAGCGTTCGTATTGGGGATTTCGTTACAGCTCCCTTGTCTCTCTCTCCCCCATGTCTCCCCTTTGCCTCTCTCTCCCACCATGTCTCCCTCTTGCCTCTCTCTCCCTCTTGCCTCTCTCTCTCCCTCCATGTCTCTCCCTTTCTTACCTGCTGCACCGTGCTGCCAGCTCTTCCCTCTGCTGGTTCCTCCCTCTGCCAGCAGTAACAAGAGAAAAGAGCAGACAGCAGGGGGCCAGGGAAATGGGGCGGCAGGTAAGGGCACTTTTGCTGCCCTCAAAGAGGTGCTGCGAGGTGGCCCCCTCGCCCTCTCCTACCTACGCCACTGAGCCCATGACATCACTAGGCCAGCTTACAAGATCCATGATGGCCCAGCCTCCATGCAGAGCTGCTGTCCATGCCCCCTAATAAGACAAGTGGAGTAAAAGCAACACTGCATAGGGGAAAACAGACATTTTAAAACATAAGAAAATATATTGACCTTTATGAGCTTTACTTTTAAATGCATTATAGTGGTCCTTTAAACTAATGTTTGTGTCTATATATGTTTGGTTCTGTCTCCTGCGTTCCTCTATATTTGTGCTTGAACTTGGGTCTACATAATTGCCAGAGGATGTACAGAATTGAATAAACAACTCTAACAAATAATTCAGAGTAAAACAGCTGTCACACATTTCAAATCAATTTCCATTTGTAACTATATGTTTAGAAACACATCAAAAGATGAAAAACACTTCCAGGCAGCATTGTGTATGCAGTTTTTTTGACTGTAAGATAACCAGGCTACCAATTTCAACTCCAGTATTTAAAAAGGGGTTGAAAAGGCAGTCCATATTTTTATCTTATTATTTAATGCTTTGTTAGATATTCTATGTATGTGTATATGTAATTTTATAGTGAAATACATTTGGACAGTGTTTTATAGCCACATTGTTCATAATAGAAACATATATATATATATATATATATATATATATATATATATATATATATATATATATACAGTGCCTTGCAAAAGTATTCACCCCCCTTAACTTTTTACCTATTTTGTTACATTACAGCCTTAAATTCAATGTTTTGTTAATCTGAATTTCATGTGATGAATCAGAACACAATAGTCTAAGTTGGTGAAGTGAAATGAGAAAAATACATACATAAAACTATTTTTTAGAAATAGAAAACCGAAAATTAGCATGTGCGTATGTATTCACCCCCTTTGTTATAAAGCCCATAAAAAGCTCTGGTGCAATCAATTACCTTCAGAAGTCACATGATTAGTGAAATTATGTCCACCTGCGTGCAATCCAAGTGTCACATGATCTGTCATTACATATACACATCTAGCCAAACATTGCCATGAAGACAAAGGAACTCTCCAAACAATTAAGGGACAATGTTGGGTTAGGTTAGAAATAAAATCTCCAAATCTTTGATGATCCCCAGGAGCACCATTAAATCTATCATAACCAAATGGAAAGAACATGGCACAACAGCAAACCTGCCAAGAGACGGCCATCCACCAAAACTCACGGACCAGGCAAGGAGGACATTAATCAGAGAGGCAGCACAAAGACCTAAGGTAACCCTGGAGGAGCTGCAGAGTCCCACAGCAGAGACTGGAGTATCTGTACATAGGACGACAATAAGCCGTATGCTCCATAGAGTTGGGCTTTCTGGCAAAGTGGCCAGAAGAAAGCCATTACTTTCAGCAAAAAACAAAATGGCACGTTTTGTGTTTGCGAAAAGGCATGTGTGAGACTCCCAAACTGTATGGAGGAAGGTGCTCTGGTTGATGAGACTAAAATTGAACTTTTCGGACATCAAAGAAAACGCTATGTCTGGCGCAAACCCAACACATCACCCAAAGAACACCATCCCCACAGTGAAACATGGTGGTGGCAGCATCATGCTGTGGAGATGTTTTTCAGCAGCTGGGACTGGGAAACTGGTCAGAGTTGAGGGAAAGATGGATGGTGCTAAATACAGGAATATTCTTGAGCAATACCTGTACCACTCTGTGCGTGATTTGAGGCTAGGCGGAGGTTCACCTTCCAGCAGGACAATGACCCCAAACACACTGCTAAAGCAACACTTGAGTGGTTTAAGGGGAAACATGTAAATGTGTTGGAATGGCCTAGTCAAAGCCCAGACCTCAATCCAATAGAAAATCAATGGTCAGACTTAAAGATTGCTGTTCACAAGCGCAAACCATCCAACTTGAAGGAGCTGAAGCAGTTTTGCAAGGAGGAATGGGCAAAAATCCAAGTGGTAAGATGTGGCAAGCTCATAGTCTTATCCAAAGCGACTTTGAGCGGTTATTGCCGCAAAAGGTGGCTCTAGAAAGTATTGACTTCAGGGGGGGTGAATAGTAATGCACATTGACTTTTTCTGTTATTTTGTCCTATTTGTTGTTTGCTTCACAATAAAAAAGAAAACTTCTTTAAAAGTTGTGGACATGTTCTATAAATTAAATGATGCAAATCCTGGAACAATCCATATATAGCGTATTTATCGGCGTATAACACGCACTTTTTATCCCTGAAAATAGGGAGCAAATGATAGGTGCGTGTTATACGCCGATATGCCCTCCCCCCTCCTCAACCCCTACTCCTCATTCTAAACCCCCCTCCCTCAACCTAAACTCGCCTCCTCAACCTAAACCCCCCTAAATACCTCCCCCTCACTTACCTGATTCTGCTCCGGCCTCCACTCCTTGACTCGACGCACCCGGTATATGCTAATGACGTGGCGCGCATGTGACGTCACATGTCCGCCGGGTCAAGGAGCGGAGGCCGGAGCAGAAGCAGGTAAGTGAGGGGGAGGTATTTAGTAAATGAGGTAAATGAGGAGGGGGGGTTAGAATGCGGAGGTAGGTTTAGAATGAGGAGGGAGGTTGAGGAGGGGGGGTTGAGGTTGAGGATAGGGGGGTTGAGGAGGTGGTTGAGGATAGGAGGGTTGAGGAAAGAGGATGAGGATGGGGGGGTTGAGGAGGGAGGTTGAGGAAGGAGAATGAGGGGGTTGAGGAGGGGGTTTGAGGAGGGAGGTTGAGGATGGGGGGGTTGAGGAGGGAGGTTGAGGATGGGGGGGTTGAGGAGGGAGGTTGAGGAGGGAAGATGAGGAGGTAGGTTAAGGAGGTGGTTGAGGATGAGGAGGGAGGTTGAGGATAGGGGGGTTGAGGAAGGAGGATGAGGATGGGGGGGTTGAGGATGAGGAGGGGGGTTGAGGATGAGGAGGGGGGTTGAGGATGAGGAGGGGGGTTGAGGATGAGGAGGGGGGTTGAGGATGAGGAGGGGGGTTGAGGAGAGGAGGGGGGTTGAGGATGAGGAGGGGGGTTGAGGATGAGGAGGGGGGTTGAGGATGAGGAGGGGGGTTGAGGATGAGGAGGGGGGTTGAGGATGAGGAGGGGGGTTGAGGATGAGGAGGGGGGTTGAGGATGAGGAGGGGGGTGAGGATGAGGAGGGGGGTGAGGATGAGGAGGGGGGTGAGGATGAGGAGGAGGGTTGAGGAAGGAGGATGAGGATGGGGGGGTGGAGGAGGGGGGTAGACGAGGAGGTTGAGGATGGGGGGGTGGAGGAGGGGGGTAGACGAGGAGGTTGAGGATGGGGGGGTTGAGGATGAGGAGGGGGGTTAAGGATGAGGAGGGGGGTTGAGGATGAGGAGGGAGGTTGAGGATGAAGAGGGGGGTTGAGGATGAGGAGGGGGGTTGAGGATGAGGAGGGGGGTTGAGGATGAGGAGGGGGGTTGAGGATGAGGTTGAGGATGAGGAGGGGGTTGAGGATAAGGAGGGGGTTGAGGATGAGGAGGGGGTTGAGGATGAGGAGGGGGGTTGAGGATGAGGAGGGGGGTTGAGAATGAGGAGGGGGGTTGAGAATGAGGAGGGGGGTTGAGGAAGGAGGATGAGGATGGGGGGGTGGAGGAGGGGGTTGAGGATGGGGGGGTTGAGGATGAGGAGGGGGGTTGAGGATAAGGAGGGGGGTTGAGGATAAGGAGGGGGGTTGAGGATAAGGAGGGGGGTTGAGGATAAGGAGGGGGGTTGAGGATGAGGAGGGGGGTTGAGGATGAGGAGGGGGGTTGAGGATGAGGAGGGGGGTTGAGGATGAGGAGGGGGTTGAGGATGAGGAGGGGGGTTGAGGATGAGGAGGGGGGTTGAGGATGAGGAGGGGGGTTGAGGATGAGGAGGGGGGTTGAGGATGAGGATGGGGGTTGAGGAAGGAGGATGAGGATGGGGGGTGGAGGAGGGGGGTGGAGGAGGAGGTTGAGGATGGGGGGTTTGAGGAGGGGGTTGAGGAGGGAGGTTGAGGTTGAGGATTTTGCTTCAAAGTTCTTTATTTGAATTTTTTTTTTTTTTAAATATGAGGTGCGTGTTATACGCCGGTGCGTGTTATATGCCGATAAATACGGTAATTCCAGGTTGTGAGGCCACAAAATACGAAAAATGCCAAGGGGGTGAATACTTTTGGAAGGCACTGTGTATATATATATATATATATATATATATATATATATATATATATATATATATATATATATATATATATATATATATATATATATATTCAAATTTAAAGTTATTAGGAATATGTCACTCATTTTCCGCATCTCTGAAATAAGCTTCTTTCCTATAGTTTGTGAAATCCATTAAAAGGTACATAGCAAAGCTTCCAAAAATGATTTAAAGCTATAGGTAGTAATAAGTACTTTATTAATTGAATGCCACTTAACATATATCTTTTGTTACTTTGAAATTTTATCTGTCAATCAGATTTTCTGATCTTCTCTTTTAGCTTTAGGTCTAAATGATGAGAGATAGTTTAACAATGGCCAATTACTCCCTGAGCACATTCTCAGATTATAGGAAGGAAAGAAAATGTAATATTACAAAATGCAATATACTAAAAACCATTCACTTGCCTTCAAATGAATACAAAATTTTTCATCCATTGGTCATTATACCCTAGCACTATGAAATCAGCTATTGCTCTAAAAATAAAAAATAAATTATGGTATAATTGTTCCCCGTTTGCTGCTGTTTGGCTCTCCATGTCCCTATGAACCCCAGTGCGCAAGGCACATCTGTCAGCCACTGTCATCTGAGCTCCCTTAAGCTCATGTTTGTTGCTTCAATGATCTCATAAGGTATGTGAAACGTTCTATTATCCCTGATCGTATCTTATCTCATGTAATGTCAGACAGATTTGCCCTGATACTCTGATAACACTGTTGCAATGTGTTTTAGACATTAGAGATTTTTGGTCAACTTTTTTATTATATACATAAGGACTATGAAGATTATTTGATAGCAATGTTCTTAATGTGGTTTGTGATACTCTGGTTTGCACAGTAACACGGGGAGTGAATTAACTCAATTCACTTTTCAAGTTTATTTTTCTGAAACTTGTATTTATTCACATGCTGCACGAGTTGATCTTCAAAAGTTGTATATTTGTGGCTCCAGAACGTTACATAAAGTGTTATTTTGGAGGCTCCACAAAGATGTAAGTTAAACAATAGAGATGTATGAAAATGGGCACTATACCACAAAAAAAAAGTCTTAAAACCTGAATATCGCAGGAATGGGAACAAGCCGCCAAAGACCATATTCCATGCGATTCTCTGCATATGTTGGCTAAGATTTTCTACATAGGAAAAGCTGCCTCTGCCACTTAATGTACAAATGCAGCAATGGACAGTGAGCATCACACACATACTAGGGAAAGAACATTTTCAGTGGGCCCATATAAAGGAAATTTAAAATAATGTAATGTGGGGCCCTGTTGATTTTTTTCTTTGGGTAAGTTGTCCCGAATGCAAAAAATGTCCCACACCACTGACACAGGGATTAGGTGTCTAGTACTTTTCTTTCAAACAGGTAATCTGGGTGCTTGTTATCATTTGAAATACAGAGGGTGTTTTTGAACTCTTTTTCTCTAAAATATGCCCCCTCTCCCACCATGAAGGGAAAAATAGACTCCCTATTTCAACAGGTTGTAAATTGCCCTCGAGACCTCCAATAATATCACAGAAATAATAATTCTCAGTAAAGATGCTCAAGAATGAAAATCTAACTGGAGGCAGCAAAGGGCAGCACACTGGTTAAAACAAAAATGATATAATATAACTTTATCAATATCACTATGATGACCATGATAGATGGATTAGTTCAGAGGTCCTGTTAGTAACTTTAAAAAATCTTACCAGTGAACACAAACAATGTTGAAAATATCAGGAATTATTATGTGCATAGAAAAATAATCTTATGTAGACAGTTTTTAATGCTCTCTAAAATCAAGCAGAATCAATGACCGGTGATGGCAGGTGTAATCAGGAAAGGAGAGATTGGCAACACCATAACAGAAAAAGGTGCTGACAAAGTGAAATGTTTCCCTGGAAGCTGTAGACAAATCCAATCTGGAACAAACAGTGCAGAGAGCAGCTAGTGAAGAGATGAAATCTGGAAGAGCGAAAAAACACTAACACAGAAGTAATCAATTCATTTTTTTTTAACAAGTCCACAAAGGTACAAATACAGTCAGGTCCATAAATATTGGGACATCGACACAATACTAATATTTTTGGCTCTATACACCACCACAATGGATTTGAAATGAAACGAACAAGATGTGCTTTACCTGCAGACTTTCAGCTTTAATTTGAGGGTATTTACATCCAAATCAGGTGAACGATGTAGGAATTACAATAGTTTGTATATGTGCCTCCCACTTTTTAAGGGACCAAAAGTAATGGGACAGATTAACAGTCATAAATCAAACTTTCACTTTTTAATACTTGGTTGCAAATCCTTTGCAGTCAATTACAGCCTGAAGTCTGGAACGCATAGACATCACCAGACGCTGGGTTTCATCCCTGGTGATGCTCTTCCAGACCTCTATTGCAACTGTCTTCAGTTCCTGCTTGTTCTTGGGTCATTTGCCCTTCAGTTTTGTCTTCAGCAAGTGAAATGCATGCTCAATCGGATTCAGGACAGGCGATTGACTTGGCCATTGCATAACATTCCACTTCTTTCCCTTAAAAAAAATCTTTGGTTGCTTTTGCAGTATGCTTCGGGTCAATGTCCATCTGCACTGTGCAGCACCGTCCAATGAGTTCTGAAGCATTTGGCTGAATATGAGCAGATAATATTGCCCGAAACACTTCAGAATTCATCCTGCTGCTTTTGTCAGCAGTCACATCATCAATAAATACAAGAGAACCAGTTCCATTGGCAGCCATACATGCCCACGCCATGACATTACCACCACCATGCTTCACTGATGAGGTGGTATGCTTTGGATCATGAGCAGTTCCTTTCCTTCTCCATACTCTTCTCTTTCCATCACTCTGGTACAAGTTGATCTTAGTCTCATCTGTCCATAGGATGTTGTTCCAGAACTGTGAAGGTTTTTTTTTAGATGTTGTTTGGCAAACTCTAATCTGACCTTCCTGTTTTTGAGGCTCACCAATGGTTTACATTTTGTGGTGAGCCCTCTGTATTTACTCTGGTGAAGTCTTCTCTTGATTGTTGACTTTGACACACATACACCTACCTCCAGGAGAGGGTTCTTGATCTGGCCAACTGTGAAGGGTGTTTTCTTTACCAGGGAAAGAATTCTTCGGTCATCCACCACAGTTGTTTTCCGTGGTCTTCCGGGTCTTTTGGTGTTGCTGAGCTCACTGGTGCGTTCTTTCTTTTTAAGGATGTTCCAAACAGTTGATTTGGCCACACCTAATGTTTTTGCTATCTCTCTGATGTTTTTTTTTTTTTTTTTTTAGCCTAATGATGGCTTGCTTCACTGATAGTGACAGCTCTTTGGATCTCATATTGAGAGTTAACAACAACAAATGCAAATAGCACACTTGAAATGAACTCTGGACCTTTTATCTGCTCTTTGTAAATGGGATAATGAGGGAACAACACACACCTGGCCATGGAACAGCTGAGCAGCCAATTGTCCCATTACTTTTGGTCCCTTAAAAAGTGGGAGGCACATATACAAACTGTTGTAATTCCTACACCGTTCACCTGATTTGGATGTAAATACCCTCAAATTAAAGCTGAAAGTCTGCAGTTAAAGCACATCTTGTTTGTTTCATTTAAAATTCATTGTGGTGGTATATAGGGCCAAAAAGATTAGAATTGTGTCAATGTCCCAATATTTATGGACCTGACTGTATATCTGGGGAAATAAAAATATTTTAATATTCGCTCAGCAAACCCCAGACATACGCTTCGGCTTCTGTGGGCCTCGTCAGTGAGGTATAGCTGTACTTCCGAAGGCATAGTGGGCAATGAGTCCACAGAGGTCGAAACGTACGTCTGGCATTTGCCGTTTCTCCTGCCCAGGTTAGAATTCCCTGGTTTTTCGGGCTGGATCACTTTTTTTGAGTGATACCAGACAATATAGTACAGGATATTTCTTCCTGTGAAGGGCACAAATGAGCTAAAACAGTCCAGAACTACAGAAAAAAACCTACTCAAGTTTTGTGCACTCTCAATTGAGCACCTCTACTCTTTTTGTTCAGTCCTTGGATACAAGCAACTTTCAAATAGACGCACTGACATCATTTCCAGCTTTTGCTGTAATTGGGTAACAAAGGTGCTGATTCGATTCTGTGGTAAATTCTTAGGATGCACCTCTATGGCATTTAGCAACTATCCTGTTAAGTGTCCCTGCCAGTGAGATTCAACTTGTGACCAAACTTCCTTTCTGCAGATGCAGTTGTCCATGTTTTGCCAATGCTATGATTGTTTTTGAGACACATTAATAATTTAGCATTTCTTATGACTGATGCACGTATACTTTGGCGATATTTGGCCACTTTGAAAATCTCATTACGTTGAAATATGCCAATTGTCCTCTTTTATAGCTGACACATACTGCTAATTGGCAAGCCACCTAACATGACTCAACTTTGCATCTGTATTTCCAATTGTGATTTAGTTAATGTTAAACTAATTAATTATCAGTGTTTATGTTATTTTGAACAGTATATTTATGTAAAAAAGCTTGGAAATGAACATTGTAATTGGTTATTAAAGATGTAATATTTTAAAAAGGTTATGTTTTTTCAGATAAATTACATTATGTTGGTATTTTGGGTGTTAGGTAAGGCAAGGCTGGTAGTTGTTCAGCTTTAGAATAAAGTCCCTTGACAATTTGCACAGAGAGCCTCAGGCATTATCCTGTGGAAGTGATTTGAGAGAAATGCAGGCCATGGAGCGATAACATGAATCTGTTTAATCAGTGTAAAGCCTTCTATAAGCACATTTTCTGCAGGTTATTTCACATGCTAAGCAAGTGTTTGACCAGATGTAACTAGCAGAAACACCCACTGTTACTTACAAATGTACAAGGATGTAAAATATTTTCTTTAAATACAGTAAAAAGAGATCTTTGATCCACTTAGCATTGCATACGTCTATGACGCACATCCTGGACGACAACTAAACTGTTTATGTTTCATGATTTATTAACCCTTCATTTCTTTGAGGGCGGTTATGTACGTTTTATTCATTGTTATAGCTAATTTCCTTGGAGTTGCTCCCCTTCTTACTCGTACTTGTTAGTGTCAAACCTTTTTTTCACGTTTCTTTACCATGGAAATCTGCCAAATTTTACAGTGGATGGGTTATTTCATCTGAAAACCATTTACTCATTCCGTTGAAAGTGTTTTATTTAGGAATATTAAACATGTAGGGAAACAGGATTCCCTGGGTCTCTGACGTCTTACTGATGCAATGTAGAGTCAATTTTAGGGATAGAGATGAAGTGATGAAAATGTATGTATGTGTTTTTAATATTCCACAAATATATCACAGAACATATATTTAAGTCACTCTATGTAATGGAACAAAAACAGGAATTAATCTAATAAAAATATGTTTAACTAAAGATTTGACATAACTTGTGAGGTTTTATCTAGAAAGCAGCAATCAATCAACTGAAGCATTGTTAGCCATGTAGGGCTAGATGGTAGATGGTGACCTACCATGTGATTAGGATTTGTTCGCAAGGTACTGAAGCCGAGGGAAGGGACACAATCATATTTTAGCACAATGGCACCTAAATGGTAGATCTAATGCATTGAATTTTAGATCTCACTCTCTTGACAAAACAGTGCAAACATTGGTGTAATTAGTGTAGGTTGCCGAGATAATGGGAAGTATTGATATTTTGACACATATGACACAATGCTGATAAGGATGACTACAGAAAAATATCTCCAAACACAAGGGTGTCCCAACTTTAACATATTCAGTAAATATAGATTATAATTTTATTTTTTCCTAGTTTTCCTAAGAATATGTGGGTTAGATAGTCTGATCAATTTCATAAAATGATGTACCGAACATTTTAGATTTGGTATGAGCTGCTAACAGGGGTGATTATTTTTGTGATGTATATCATAACCACTATTAACAAACTTACCGTAGTTCTCCTCAAGACCCATCAGACAAGCTTTAGTTTAGAGGCTCCTCAGCCACAATTTTTAATATTGCGAACTACACACCGCAAGCCACTTGTGATGTGATATAGGGTTGGCAATGAACTTGACTGAAGACTCAATACACAACTTTTGCTTTGCAAGCATTTAGCTAGACTATTGTGATGAAATCCAAAATCAGTAATTAACGACAATACTCTCTCATTAACAAAATAATACAATCTTGCTCTGTGTGTAGTCCAAGCTGACTGAAAACTAAATATTGCAAACTTCAACATTAGTGTAGGAAGATGCACATTTTTAATAACATTCAATTGATAAAAGTATTTGTTATTACAGAACAAGTTTTAAATTAGTCCATATTTAAAACTTCCACAGTGATTCTTTAATAATGCAATGCTTCTGACAACGATTTTTCAGATTAACATCCCTACTAGCTACAAAATACGGTCAGGGCTTTTGGATATTCTGGTGCCAAACATGAAGCAACCAGGTAAGATACAAGTCACATTTTAAAGCCTTCTTCATTTAACACTAACATTGGCCAGAAAATGTGCTGTAGAATATATAATTAACAGCTATTAATAAGCAACAAGGTCCTCCTGTGATAACATTGCTACCCAATTAGCAGGTAACTGTTATTCATAAGCAACGGAGCATTCATTTTAGAGATCAAACATGCTCCCTAGCAACAAAACAGCAAGGACTGTGAAGAAATTCAGCTGCCAGTTTGCCTGATAATTATAGAGCAAACCTAATCATAATTGTGCATTCACCTAAATCCTGAAATTTTACTGATTATATACATAATATATACAGGAAAATCTCTTGACCTTTTCCATAATTTATGCAAAAAGAAAGAGTCAGAGGCGTGCCATCTGAGAACAAACAACACCTAAGTAGGTTTGTCCTATAGGTCTGGTTACCTACTCAGAGAGCAGCCTCCTTTTGCTCACTTGTGCCCTTCACATGGAGAAATATCCTGTAGTATATCAGTTTGGGGCTGGATCCCCTATTCCAGTGATCTGTTGCTGCTCTTCCATAATTTACCAGGAATCCATCATTAAGTTGCTGTGTGTATTACATATATTCCCT
This sequence comes from Discoglossus pictus, assembly GCA_027410445.1. Lineage (NCBI taxonomy): Eukaryota > Metazoa > Chordata > Amphibia > Anura > Alytidae > Discoglossus > Discoglossus pictus. Next base: position 291,219,365 of record CM050167.1, on the reverse strand, counting down.
ACAGGGAATGTTTTAAAATATATATATTTGATTATTCTTATTTGTTCTTAATGTGACACTGTGTTTCCCACTATAACAAATAGTCACTTACATTTATATATTTCTTTCATTATATCCCTTAATTAGCGGCAAATCAAATAAATTATAGACATGGATCTTGCACTGAATGTGCTTTATTGGAATGCAATGGTAACGTGAAGCATATACATAATAGGATGCACAACTTAATAAAAAGGAAAACATTAAAATGGGTCTCCATGATCCCTTATGATAAATATTATAATAAAATCATTATTTAAGTAACTAATCGTTAATAACAAGGTCCATGCACCTGTGTACATAAAAACAAGGCATGCAGTATGTAGGTATTTGCGTAATTTTGACAGTAACTATTATTTATGACCAAGCTATCATATCCCATTGCATTTTCTGTGTTTGCTGTTAGGGAGTAAACCGTCAAACATCTGTGTATAAACAATCAAACAAAAAGGGAACAGCTGAAAGAAACCTCCATATTATGTGGCTATCCTTTATGAAGGAAACACATTTAAGATTTATAGCCATTACTAGCCAAGGATGGAAGGAACAGATTTTTGTAGCAAACCCGATACAAAAACTAGGTAATAGAAAACACAGAGAATAGGACCAAGCCATGCAAAACGTTCTTCAAACTATGGCCTACACCATCTTGCTCTGGAGGTAAACCTGCGGATAGATTTATCAAGAACAACCTAGATTTGTCAATACATGTATGTAATCAACATGTCAACAGCAAAAGATACAACTCTGAATGATCATAATCCTGTTTTGCAGCAAAAATAAATGATTGATACACTAAATCTTCATGAAAAAACATCAGGATATGGATTTTACTAGGTATGAAATATGCCTATGTATTTATGTAATGTATTGTGTATGCAGACACAGACTCTGTAGGGCTGGATGTGCAGTGTAGTGTCCTAACCTATCAGGGACCACATCCCTGCAGCAGCTTTTATGATACATGGCTAGGATACTACACTGCACATCCAGCCCTACAGAATATGGGTCTGCATCTTCAGCAATGGGCAGACCAATACAGGGACTATTTGTTTGATTGTAGGCAGTAAAAACGGAATATTTAGTCACTTATTAATAAAATAAAATAAAATATATAAAAGTAAATACATACTTAGGTATATTACATACCTAGTAAAAATCGAAAAACCTTTCATATCCCTTCATTTTAAATCTTCACTGGAGGTTATTTATTACATGGGCTAGCTGATGGTTAAGGTGAGGTGGCTGTGTTGTGGAACCTCCTGAGGGCAGTGGCTCAATTCAGCCAACACAGAACATGTCAACATTAGAGATACCTTATAAAATATCACCACAAAATATACTTTAAACATATACGAAGTATAAATATATAAAATATGCTCCCATTATTAATCTAAACCTCCTAGTTTAGAGGCCCACATTTTGGACACGTATGGGAATACTCCCTTTGCCCCCTTGATACTCCATTAAACAATGCCATATAGTCTGACATCCTGTAGAAACATCAGACATATAAAAAACAAGTGTTAATAATAACAATAAAAAAAGGAAATATTGCTTAAATGGGAATATAAAATGATTGAGAGAGATTTTTATAATACTTGCTTTGCACATGAAGTGCATTAATAAATCCTTGCACTGCAAAGATTAAAAAGTCAACCTTCCATAAAAAATTCATTCAATTTCTTACTTTAGCTAGTGATAAATTAACCAGCCATTGGCAATCAATATTTTTATTATCTGAACTAATTATTTTGAAAGTTCTACAAGTGCGTCCCTGTTCATTTGGTGTACATGTAACCATTTTATAATACTTTCATTTGCAAATATACTCTTAGGTTAGCCTTTGTTTAACCAGTAAAAAATAATCACCCACGAAAACCCCAGAAACATAAGTTATAGAAAATATAAATTTGGCTACTGACCCCGAGTAGCTTGAAAATAGGTTTCTACATCGCAGTGGGACAAACACCATTTTACTTACTGATCAACAGAACCTGAATTTGTGATTACGGCTGGTGGACAGAAGTTGTCAAGGGCCAGTTATATGACTACTTTGGGGTTCAGCTATAATCTGTATACAAAAAACAACTGCGAAACCCATGCTCTTAATGGAACTCGTCACTACTTTGTTGCTCCGTACAGACTAAGATATCACAGACACTAACATAAAGGATAAATATGCAAATATGTCAACAGGTGTTCTTGCCCTACATAATTCAGAGGTGTTCATGAGCCGATGACATGACCTTAACTTCTGTTTCAATGCAAAGCTTCAGATGATTACTCATTTAATTTATCAAAAAATAGGTTTTAAATACAGTGGTACCTTGGTACTCAAAGCTAACTCGTTCCTGGCGGCAGGATGAGTACCAAAAACAATGAGTACCACACAAACTTATCCCGTAAGGAGTAATGTTAACTGAAATGATCCATATCTGAACCCCATAAATTTCACATTTTATTTTTAATTGACATAAATAAAAAACAATAATTAGATTTTTACTTCACTTTACTTTTACTGAAAAGAAGGAGGAGGAAAAAGGTTATGTTTTCGAAGGGGAGTCCTCTTCCAATAAAACATCAGTGACTTGTACAGGGGTTATTTCTCTTTTCTGTCTCTTAACACCACTTAACCCTGCTGGAGACTCTGATGTAGGGAGTCTCACAAGAAACCTATCGAGAGTTTATTGCTTCTGCCTACTTTTCAAAATGTTTCTGAAGTAAGACATTGTTGGATAATCAAACAATTAACATTTTGGCTTGCTTGAGGTTTGTCAGGAGTATACTTCAACAAAATGTTGTAATTCAACCCATTTAGAACACATTTCTCTTATCACTGCAGTAGGTGTCCCCTCCCTCAAAAATGTCCTCAGCAATTATTGGTTGCTGCTCCCTTTGAAGTTCCTGCAGCTCCTCAGTGCTGAGTTCTTGTCTGTGCTCCTCCACTAACTCCTCATTACTCACCTTCAGGCCCATGTAGTTGCCCAGAGATACAATGTCCTCCTCTATTAGGCTAGGTTTAGCTACCAAGTTCCTTTGAGTTAAGCTTATGGACACAATTCCCTCCAGGTCTTGTAAGACACTGCATGCCAGCCCTTATCAATCACATTGGAGGATATTGAAATGGTCCTTCAACAACTCTCTCAGTGTCAACTTAGTTTACAAGGTCATCTCAAAGCACCTCTGGAAGAGGTCCTTGGCATACAGTTTCTTAAAGTTTGAGATGACCTGCTAGTCCATAGGCTGGATAAGAGGAGTTGTTTTAGGGGGCAGGCACTTCACAGTTATAAAATTAAAATCCTACATTAAATTCTCTTCCAACCTGGAGGGTGAGCAGGAGCATTGTCCATCATTAACAGGCAGTTCTTTTTCCTGCAAATATTTTATTACATTTTCTCTCTTGTAAACTCAGGGGTTATCACTGTGATAGACTAGTGGAGGCTTAAGTTTCAAATCCCCACTAGCATTCCCACACACCACCAGAGTTAGCCTGTGCTTTATCGACTTGCCTTCTGCTGATGTAGGTTCTGTAGGAATTTTTTTCCAAAATAAACCAGTCTTGTCACAATTGAAGACTTGCTCATGGTCCTTAAACTCACTAACAAAGGTTTCGGCAGCTTGTTTGTTGGCACTAACTGCTTCTCCATGCTTCACCACAATAAATGCCAGTTCTCTTTTTAAAATGATCAAACTAACCATGACTGGCTTTAAATACTTTACTGCTCTCACGACTTGTTGCAAGATTGTCTTTTAACAGATCGTCATGAAACTGCTTTGCTTTGTCGCAAATTATTGCCTGGGAAATACTATCACCTGCTGTTTCTCATTAATCCATATGCACAACAATTTCTCCACTTCCTCCAATGTCTGTGTTCTTTGCTTAGTCACAGCATTCACACCTCTAGCCACATCAGCTCCTTTAATAGTGTCCTTATTTTTCACCATCATAGAGATAGATGGACTAGGCATTTTGTACTTGGCAGAGATCAGACATGTGGTTACCAATCTCATACTTAGATATTATCTCTTTTTTCTGTTCTATCGTAGTTCTCACTACTTTTCTTTTCTGCTGAGCGGTATCACTAGCCTTCTTCGAACTCAGGATGACTTGTAAGCACAAGCTACTCTTTCGTTCTATGACACAATACTGTAACTTCCTGAAGAGACAAGATGCAGGGCAGGGTCTTGACTCATACAAGAAGGGTGCCAAGTATTCGCTGAGTATTGAAGCAGACGAGTACTGAGGTACCACTTTGAGGTAGTTTTTAAATGTTTTATTCCCCAATACCTTTGTATATCTCTGTGTATTGAAGGTAAATATTTTACTACAGCATCGCAAAACAAAAACCTCAATCTTATTACAGTAAATCACTGGAAAGGAGACACATGGATGTTATAATTCACTTTTCCATTATTTCAAAACATTGCTAAGAATACATCTCTATATAGTACCTTTTCCACCTGTAACTCACCAACTACGCCATTTTTATACCTTTCTAAGTGTGTAGAAAATCAGGCAAAGTCTTTAGAGAGAATCCTGCCATGATAGAAAGAAACTTGACACATTTTGTCAAGTGCCAGCTATGAGGTGGGATAACAGCATACACATTAAAAAAAAATCCAAGCTGGGGGGGTACTCTCCCTCTATAACTACAGGAACTCTAAGGGAAATTCCCAAAGTAAAATGAAAGAACTGGATTCATAACTTACCAAGTACTGGAGCCGCTGACGTTCTGTCTCTGGAGTAAATTCAGAAGACATTGGGATAATTTCTCCATTTCGAACAATTATAGCCCTAGAAGGAAAATATATATATATATCTTAAAACAAATATCCATTTCATATGTAAACCTTTATCAAATCCCAATGTAGTTATAAAAAAAGAATTGCTTAATTTCCTTAATTCATACTCTACTAGAGGATATTGTAGAATTCGTAAAAATTCCTTCTCTGTAGTTACACTTGAAAATGGAGATACAACACAAAACAATACACGACCAGCCTTTTCCAAAGTAAATGCCACCTGCTTGTTATTAACAAGCAGCCATATTAAATTGCAATTCGGCAAATCTAAAGGGCTCTATATAAGCACACAGCATATTTTTTTTACAGAAGTTTTTAGTTAGTGAAGACCTTGCTTTTGGATAGAAGTTCACTAAATAAAAACTGTTGTAAAAAAATATGCTATGTGCTTATATAGAGCCCTTTAGATTTGCTGAATTACAATTTAATAAGGCTGATTATGTCCAAAAATAAAAAAGCATACTAGATTGATCACCGATAAATCATAGCTTTCAAGTAGTATCTGGCTCAAAATGCATTTTGGTCTTGAAACTGCAATGCCACCACTAATTAAGCACTACAGAAGATCTGAAAATCCCCAAAGATTTGTGTGTCACACCAGATACATACGTGAGTTACCAGGCTGAAATAAATAACTAATGCAATGAATGTTGAAACTTTTGTTTCAATTAAAAATTTGGGTTTAAGGACTTATTTAGAACCTGCATTCCCTGGAACTTTGAACTCTAAATATAACCTGATAAAAAAAAAAAACAAAAACGAACAAACAGAACAAAACTTAATTGTGTCTTCCTAACTGGAAGGCTCTTCCCTAGTGTAAGGATGCCCCAATTTCTTACTACAAAATCCTACAATAAATTAAAGAAAACCAAAAAGGAGATAAAGAAAAATACAATTATGTAAATAAGTGATGTATAGATCCACTAATACAAATGAAGTGCACAACTAATTCATGTAAAAAAATATCCAGTGAGAGAAAAATAAAATAAAATTATTTAATGAAAATAATGTTTTTTGTTTTTTTTTAATAATTGTGTAATTACACCGTGAAAAAATAAGAAAGAAAAATAAAACTGTTAAGAAGGGTATATTGCCTGCTATGTCTCCTTAAGCTCCCTACTAAGTTAAGTTTTTCAAAGTATTACTGGCCATATTGGTGTGTTTTTAACAGTTATAATTCTATATTGTTTTTTTTTATAATTTTTTAACTTTCCATTTTTTTTGTTATTTTTAAACAATTTTGTAGTTTAATCATGGTGGGGCTCTTTTTTGCACTTAGAAAGGCCTTTCTTTTTGCATCCCAGATATAAAGGATTTTTTTTTTCCCTTTATTTCTTTTTTCACAGTAATTACCCAATTATTACTTTTAAAAAAACAAAACAATTTTCACCAAATGTTGTGCAGTTCATATGCATTAGTAGTTACATGCATCACTTATTTACATAATCATTTTTATTTTCTCTTTTTTCCTTTTATGTATTGTAGGGTTTTGTGGTAAGAAATTGGGGTGTCCTTACACTAGGTAAAAGCCTTCCCGGTAGGACGACTCCTTTAAAGGGCACAGGGACGTTTCATTATTTTATGGTTCAAACATATATGTGTTCATATTTATTTATATGCACATTTATGTTTTGTTCTGTTTTTGTTGTAGTAATTATTTCATGTAAAATAGTGTACCTTATTGACTGTCAAATAACATTTATTACATAAAATATGGATATTATGGTTTTAAATATATTCTCCCCGTTTTATCTACAAAAATCCTCATATACTTAAAAAGGGTGCCCTTTCACTGGGCCTCTTACCAAGGGTATAATTAGGTTTTATGCTGCCCTAGGCCATTTAAGATTTTTGTCCCTTCCACATTACACCTGCAGCTTCTCTCTTCTTTTTTTCAGTATCCCAAATCATGAGTTTATTAAGTCTAGGTGTGTGTGTGTGTGTGTAATATATGTATATATATATATATATATATATATATATATATATATATATATTAGATTGACATACATACACACAAACTGAATAACATGTCAGAAAGTGTCACATAGACATTTCTGTGCACATACAAACCTATTTCAACGCACTACACGTTTAGCCTGCTGCCCCTGAAAATGGGGCCTTGTGGGCATAGGCAGAAAAATAGCAATGCCTCTTAATGTATATAAAAGTTATCTCACGAGTGCCAATATTGTAATGCATGTGTAGATGTATAAAACCAAAATTCATAAGGTACTTAGGGGCTACAAATGGGTTTCATAGAAAACAATTACATTTGCAGCAAACCACTTTGCAGGTGCTGTAGTGCACAAGGGCCCTTTGGGGGGCTCAATGTAGTGTCATTCTTTTTTTTCCCCATTTCATTTTTTTTTTGTAGAACCTTTCTACTGGAACTCCAAGTGGTGGCAATGTGGCTTAGTTCAGCATGCGGTGATGTGTATCAGGGAAGAGGTGAGCGAGAGCAATTTGAGGGATGAAGTACAGGGGGATAGGTTCTGTGAGGTGGATGACGAGAAGGTATGGATGCTGAGAGGACTGGGTCCTATGTAGGAATGGCTGCTGAGAGGGCCTGGCTGCAATGTAGAGATAGTAAATGTATATATGTGTGCTTCACGAAGGCAGGAGGTAAGGGAAGCAGAGCAGCTATCGAAACTGGTCTTGGAGGGAGAAGCTTTGGGAAAGGGTGTTATGGGAAGTGGTCTTAGGGAGGGAGCTGTTATGGGCAGGGGTCTTGGGCGTGCACTGAGTATTTGTTTACAATGCCCCTTGCGGTCGGAGGTCCAAACTTTTTTTTATGCACCAGGGTCATCCATTCTCTAGGTCCGCAAAAGCATAGATCATTTGTAAAAAATATATAATTATTGACACTAGGGTTTTTCAGAATTTAAGGTAATAAAATGTAACTACCGGTACCTTTATTTTTATGCATGGCTTTGGATTTTCTTTCACAAAGTTTTAAATGTAAATGTTTTGTAGGTCAGGTTAGTTATGATCAAGTAAAACCTTTCTATACTGCGAACCTACGTATTATAGTTATTGCTTAGTGTTCCAGATAATAATTGATGACTTGGGTCTTATGCTGCATTCATAGCCTTGTTATGATTTTAGTGACTCAAGTGGGGGGAAAAAAGACATTGGTCAAAGCATCTGACTCTTTTATGCACTATTTTTAGCTGGAAATTATATGCAATGGCTAATGAACTGCATACAGTATTTAAGGAAATGAGACTGATATCTATGGGAGAATTTAAAAATGCAAAGTCATTTGGTAAAACCTTCCATACAACAAATTCCAAATCAAATCCAGAAATTATTTGTATTTGATTTTTTAAAAGGAGGCTACAATCTAAAAATCATACTGAATAATATAGACTGCTAACTTAGTATCATTTAAAAAAAATGGTGTTAGATAGGACTCTAGTAACTCCAGAATTGTAGGCCAGTTTGCAAATTAACAAAAAAATAGTTTAAAGGAGTATCTAGAGTCAAATGGCTTACCAGACTAAGGCCTCTCTATTCCATTGATGCTGTAAGCTAAAATCCAAGTGAAGTTCACTCGCAAAAAAACAACGAGTTATCACATCACACTCTTAAGTTTACCCCCAAGAAATGCCATCCAAATGCTCAAAATGTCCTTAATATCTTAAGCCTAGAATGTCTGTCCCAGAACTATTTTCAAAATTACTATCAATATCTGAGCTCTTGAAAATGTACTCAGAAGAGAATATTAGCAACCATTCTCTTCTGTGATTGGCTTTTCTATAATCAATTAGAAAAGGGATATACTAGACTGAAACCTTATTCCGATTTGCTGACATTTCACCATATCAGAATAGAGCCCTCTGATAGGACAGTAGCCTTCTCTAATTGGTTACTGAATAACCTGAGTTCCTAAATTGAAATAATCTAATTCTATTACCTGAAATATAAGAACCCATAAAAATTAGTATGTAGGCAGAGGGTGTGGTCATAAAGCCATAAGTCGATGGGGGAGCTCCTTTAGTTTATTATTATTTTTTTGTTTAGGAGTGGCTCAATTTTTTTTTTTTTGGTGTAGGCCCTTTCCGTAGGCCGGAAAGTCAAGATAAAAAAAGAACAGATTACTTCAGTCAATATGGATGTGCCCGCTTGTCCTGGGATGAAGCGTGAGGAATAGGGCATTGCACATCATCACTGCAACACTTTGAAATGGAAAGTATGTTAAATCCACTCCCCAAGTATAGATTTTTTTTTAATTTTACATACTGTATATACTCGAGTATAAGCCAACCCGAGTATAAGCCGAGGCACTCATTTTACCACAAAATACTGGGTAAAATGAGTGACTTGAGTATAAGCCGAGGGTGGGAAATGTGCTGCCCCCTGTGTCCCTCTTGTGCCCTCTGTGTCCCCCTCTCTCTCCGTGTCTCTTCCCCCCTCCCTTCTCACACTCCTCATCCTCAACCTCCCTCCTCAACCCCTTCTTCAACCTCCCTCCTCAACCCCCCATCCTCATCCTCTCTCCTCAACCCCCCATCCTCAACCCTCCTCCTCATCCTCTCTCCTCAACGCCCCCATCCTCAACCCCCCCATCCTCAAGCCCCCCATCTTCATCCTCCCTCCTCAACCCTTCTTAACCTCAACCCCTCTCCTCATCCTCAACCCCCCATCCTCAACCCCCCCATCCTCATGCGCGCCGGCGCCGGGTCAAGAAGCGGAGGCAGGAGCACAAGCAGGTAAGTGAGGGGAGAAGGGGGAGGGGGGTTTAGGTTGAGGAGGGGGGAGGGGACGAGACACGGGGGGTAGAGAGACACCCGGGGTGGGGGTTAGAGAGACACGGGAGGGGGGGTAGAGAGACACGGGGGGTAGAGAGACACGAGGGTAGAGAGACACGAGGGTAGAGAGACACGGGGGGGAAAGAGAGACACGGGGGGGGGGGGGTAAGAGAGACACGGGGGGGGGGGGAGAGACACGGGGGGGGAGAGAGACACGGGGGGGGAAGAGAGACACGGGGGGGGGGAAGAGAGACACGGGGGGGGGAAGAGAGACACGGGGGGGGGGGGGGAGAGACACGGGGGGGGGGGGGAGAGACACGGGGGGGGGGAAGAGAGACACGGGGGGGGGAAGAGAGACACGGGGGGGGGGAAGAGAGACACGGGGGGGCAAGAGAGACACGGGGGGGGAAGAGAGACACGGGGGGGGGGGAAGAGAGACACGGGGGGGGAAGAGAGACACGGGGGGGGAAGAGAGACACGGGGGGGAAGAGAGACACGGGGGGGGAAGAGAGGCCCGGGGGGGGGAGAGAGACACGGGGGGGGGGGAGAGAGACACGGGGGGGGGGAGAGAGACACGGGGGGGGAGAGAGACACGGGGGGGGGAGAGAGACACGGGGGGGGGAGAGAGACACGGGGGGGGGGAGAGAGACACGGGGGGGGGGAGAGAGACACGGGGGGGGGGGAGAGAGACACGGGGGGGGGGGGAGAGAGACACGGGGGGGGGGGGAGAGAGACACGGGGGGGGGGAGAGAGACACGGGGGGGGGAGAGAGACACGGGGGGGGGAGAGAGACACGGGGGGGGGAGAGAGACACGGGGGGGGGGGGAGAGAGACACGGGGGGGGGAGAGAGACACGGGGGGGGAAGAGAGACACGGGGGGGGGGGGGGAAGAGAGACACGGGGGGGGGGAAGAGAGACACGGGGGGGGGGGGGGAAGAGAGACACGGGGGGGAGAGAGACACGGGGGGGGGGAGAGAGACACGGGGGGGGGAGAGAGACACGGGGAGGGAGAGAGACATGGGGGGGGAGAGAGACACGGGGGGGGAGAGAGACACGGGGGGGGGGAGAGAGACACGGGGGGGGAGAGAGACACGGGGGGGGAGAGAGACACGGGGGGGGAGAGAGACACGGGGGGGGAGAGAGACACGGGGGGGGAGAGAGACACGGGGGGGGAGAGAGACACGGGGGGGGAGAGAGACACGGGGGGGGAGAGAGACACGGGGGGGAGAGAGACACGGGGGGGGAAGAGAGACACGGGGGGGGGGGGGGAAGAGAGACACGGGGGGAAGAGAGACACGGGGGGGGGAGAGAGACACGGGGGGGGGAGAGAGACACGGGGGGAGGAGAGAGACACGGGGGGGGAAGAGAGACACGGGGGGGGGAAGAGAGACACGGGGGGGAAGAGAGACACGGGGGGGAAGAGAGACACGGGGGGGAAGAGAGACACGGGGGGGGAAGAGAGACACGGGGGGGGAGAGAGACACGGGGGGAAGAGAGACACGGGGGGGAAGAGAGACACGGGGGGGAAGAGAGACACGGGGGGGAGAGAGACACGGGGGGGAGAGAGACACGGGGGGAGAGAGACACGGGGGGGAGAGAGACACGGGGGGGAGAGACACGGGGGGGAGAGAGACACGGGGAGGAGAGAGACACGGAGAGGAGAGAGACAAGGGGAGGAGAGAGACAAGGGGAGGAGAGAGACACGGGGAGGAGAGAGACACGGGGGGGAGAGAGACACGGGGGGGAGAGAGACACGGGGGGAGAGAGACACGGGGGGGAGAGAGACACGGGGGGGGGGCAGACACGGGGGGGGGGCAGACACGGGGGGAGAGACACGGGGGGGAGAGAGACACGGGTGGGAGAGAGACACGGGTGGGAGAGAGACACGGGGGGAGAGAGACACGGGGGGAGAGAGACACGGGGGGAGAGTGACTCGAGTATAAGCCGAGGGGGCCCTTTTTTGCCTTAAAAAAAGGGCTGAAAAACTCGGCTTATACTCGAGTATATATGGTACTTTACAAAAAAGTTAATAAAAATGGGATTCTTTTATTTTCATTTTTTTTAGTTCTTTTTTTTTTCTGTAGTTTTTCTTTTTAATTTTATGTAATGTATTTAAATTATTTGTAACAGAGGTAGCAGCAGGGACTATGGTGGTCTATGTGGGTCACCAAGGGGGTAGTGTCTATAGGGGTCCAAAAGGACCCCTCTGGTAGTAGTTAGGATGCCATAGGTGTCCATAGACATTGCCATGGTAGGGGGTTAGGTTTAGGCACCATGGGTATTCATAAGGAGCCCCATGGTTAAAGGATAGTATATCATGTGTGTCTGTAGGGACACCCATAGTATAGGGGTTTAAGTTGGTTCCTATGGACCCCCATAGAACCTATCATGGGTTTAGTATAGTATTCCACGGGGGTCCATAAAGACTCCAGTAGTATAGAGGTTAATGTTAGGTGCCTTGGGGATCCATAGGGATTTTGTTTAGTAAACCCTGGGTGTACAGAGGGACAGCCATTGTTAAGGAGTTAATGTCAGGTGCCATGGGGACCACCTTGTTTTTAGTATAGTATAAGCTGGTGGTTGGTCATATGTGCAGGAGTCATAAATACAATACATTGTTTTTTTATAGTTAGTTAATCCCGCCCCTGCCATGAGAAATGGTTTATATAGATAAGATATTTAATAGCATTATACACTATTTTGAAAAACACATATAGATTGCCCGTTCTGTGTACTAGCTAATACTGTATATACAGCTTGGAAGAGAGAAGGGTAAAGGATTCATATATTTAATGCGGTTTAATAAAGTTCAGTAGGGATTGATATTCCAAAAAGAAAGAGGTCACAAATACAACAAGTCATAAAGTTAGGGTGAAAAAGATTGAAGGGTACTAGGTTGAAGTACAAACTGTGGTTGAACAGCCACCCAGTCAAGGTGCTAGTGACAAGTACATTAAAGTGTTTCAAGCATGATTTGGATCTATATTAGTGTTATCCAGAAGACGTATCAATCCAATCATGTTTAGGTTGACAAATGGGCAGACTAGAGCTGTGTTTCTAAGTCTTAAAACATGTTTGGACATGATTCTATGATTATAAATAAATAAATGTACAATTACAAAACAAAAATGAGAAGGAATTGCTTCTTTTTCATTGAAACGTTCATATATATATTCATAGTCAAAAGACATCCATACAAGAACAGGAGTCTATAAATATGCTCTTATAAATAAATGTAATATGCTCTCATAAGCTACATTACAAAAAATGTAAACAGATTTAAACATTATGGAAAGATGATAGCAGCCTCATAGTGAAAGGTTCAAGATAAATGACTCCCGTTTTAGCACATGGTAATGTTCTGCATGGTGATTTATCAGCTGTAAGAGGGCAGTATGGAAAGACCTTGGTTTCTGGCTTCCGCCTCACAGTCTCAATTTAATGTAATCAGTTTACTAGTGCATGATGGCTCCATTCAGAAGTCAAATTAATCAACATTCCACAACGGTCTCGTACGAACAAAATATGCCATCCTGCTTCTCTCACTTATCAGAAAGAGGAAATGCCACCAAACCTGCGAAATTTGAAAAATGCTAAGCAGGATTTCCATTTTTATAAATAAAAATAAAAAATCAATATTTATCATTTTGAATTTTTTGTATTATTATTGGATAGGTTTACAGGTATAGCAAACCATGGCAGCCATATTCATTAAACCATAAATATACGATAGAGACGATATCTGTTGCTTCTTGGCAAAAAGCAAAATACAAACAATACACAGAATCCATGTACCTTACATAGAGGAAACCTGCTGCCCATGAACAGAAAATTTGAAGGAGTAACAAATTCTAGTAATTTTGAAGCACTGCAGTAGAGGATATAGTGTAAAACAAAATGTAAAACACAGCAGGACGTGAAGATAATTTCCTAAGAAAACTTGGACTGCCATTATTAGCAAACTAGTGCTCCTTCTGCAATGTTGTATCATATGTAAGTGGGACCAGCATCAGTTCAGTAGAACAAGTGAACACTGTTGTATGAACATATTAAGGAGAATAGTATTACTATTCAAGAGCATTTCAGAGTTTTGTTTTAAAATCATCCATTAAAGGACCATCATACATGTAAAAAAAAATATATAATTGTTTTAAAACAGACTTTGATCATAATTAAGTAGGAAAATGTCATACATCAAGTTCTTAAATTAGAAAAAAATATATGTTAATGGCTCTGGAGGACACTGGAGAGATCCATGGTACATTGGTGGTAGTTGTGTGTGTGTGTGTGAGGGGAGTTTACATTTCTACAGAGCTATTGCTGCAGTGAACGATACAAAGGATCTGCTTCTAAGCCAGTGAGATGGATTGGGCGTTGTATCTATTTCAATCTTATCCAATTATATTTACAATGGCTCTATGTTCCCTCATTCTGCACTCCTCTATTCGATGACAGCAAAAAAAAAAACACCCTCATCATTCAGCTTTGAGGAAGTGATGTAACAAACACAAAATGAATTCAGAATCTTCAAAAGTTCAGATTTCCCAAGAAATACTTTATGCCCCTTACACAGCTGATAATAGTTAGTTTAATATGTACTTGACCAGCAAGTGTCTTTTTTTATTTAATTGCTGTGGCCCTATAAATGACATAGCCATTTTGTGCAATTCTAACTTAATTGATTAACACATACTTAATTATTAAATAAGAATAAACCCAAATCATAAAAAAAATAATCACAAACAAAAAACTAAATGAATTCTCAAACAATAGCTATTAATAGAATGCCATACTAGATGCCAATAAGAATCTGGAAAATTCCTTTTTAGATACTTAACCTATTTGAGAACAATTCCACATAAAAAAAAAAGATATAGTGGATATAAAAAAGTTATTGGAGTTGCAGGATTTTGTGATACATAGCCATAAATCAAGACAAATAATTTCATACATTTTTAGATTAAAAACAAATAAAATAATTGAATTTTTTTTTTTTACCACCCCTTGGATGCATAAATGTGTACACCCTTTTATAATGAAGACTATAGCTGTGTTCAAAAACCATGTCCAAAAGGTAAGTGGCATACACCTGCCATCAGTGAAAGAGATTCGGATTTATCCCACATAAAAATGTCCTTGAAACTTTTGTTGTTGCATCCTACTAGGATAGTCATGGTCCACAAGAAGCTGACAAGACATCTTTGGGATCCTATTATTGAAATGTACTTATCAGGAGAAGAGTATAAAAGAAAATCAAAGTCGTTGAATTAATAAGTGGAGAAAATGTGGCACCAAAAGGGACATTGTCAAGATCATGACGACCCTCCAAAACTGATAACCAGAAGGCCTACAGCAACATTAAAGGAGCATGCAGAATTTTTGGCAGGTGCTGGACATGCTTTGGGACAAGGTTTCTAGTCATGATAGATTGGATGACTAGCTCCAAATATGAAGATAATTTAGCACACAACCTGCTAACTGAAGATGAATTGCAATTTCAAACATGATAATCACCCATTCAATTGGCTTCACAAAAATGAAGATAAAAGTCTTAGAATGGCCCAGTCAGAGCCCATAGAAAACACATGGAACTTAAAAAGGCTATGCACAGGGATCTCTTTTTTGCAATGAAGAGGGGGGGTAAACATTTCTAGGTATGCAAAGTTTATTGAAGCTTATACAGAATGTCTTACTGATGTCATAAGTGCAAAAGGTGCAGCCACAATGTATTAGTTGGGTGGGTAGGTTTAATGGGGGTATGTGCACACACATATGCAACCAGTGTGTTGTAAATTAGTTTTTTTTCTTGAAAAATGCCCCAAATTTTTTTCTTGATTTCTGGCTTTACATCACAGCACCCGCATTTTTCACTACTTTTCAGTATTATAAGAAGTGAAACCTGTCTGAAGGGAGATATGGAGGATATTAAATCTCCCTTCAGACAGGTTAAATGATAATATGAAGCCCAGCTTTGTGCAGAACTTTTCAGATCTTCAGAATTGGGACAAGGGCTCTATTCATGATAGATTGGATGACTAGCTCCAAATATGAAGATAATTTAGTTCCTGGTCCAAGCAATAAAGAGTCTCTGAGGGGTGAGAGGGGCCATTCAAGACTAACCTCAGAAAAGGTGGTCCCTGGTGTCTCAGCCTAGGACTCAGATGCTACAGAAAGGGCGCAGGTGAAGTCCAAGGCTTGTGACAGTATGCTCCCAGTCTCTGGGGGCATGGGAAGGAGTGGAAAAGGAATTGACGGTGCCTTGCAAAAGTATTCACCCCCCTGGGCATTTTTCGTGTTTTGTTGCCTCACAACCTGGAATTAACATGGATTGTTTGAAGATTTGCATCATTTAATTTACAGAACATGCCCACAACTTTTTTTTAGTGAAGCAAGCAACAAATAGGACAAAATAACAGAAAAAGTGAATGTGTATAACTATTCACCCCCCTAAAGTCAAAACTTTGTAGAGCCACCTTTTGCGGCAATCACAGCTCCAAGTCGCTTTGGATTAGTCGTAATGAGCTCACCACATCTTACCACTGGGATTTTTGCCCATTCCTCCTTGCAAAACTGCTCCAGCTCTTTCAAGTTGGATGGTTTGCGCTTGTGAACAGCAATATTTAAGTCTGATCACATATTTTCTATTGGATTGTGGTCTGGGCTTTGACTAGGCCATTCCAACACACTTACAAGTTTCCCCTTAAACCACTCAAGTGTTGCTTTAGCAGTGTGTTTGGGGTAATTGTCCTGCTGGAAGGTGAACCTCCATCCTAACCTCAAATCACGCACAGTGGTACAGGTTTTGCTCAAGAATATCCCTGTTTTTAGCATCATCCATCTTTCCCTCAAATCTGACCAGTTTCCCAGTCCTGGCTGCTGAAAAACATCCCCACAGCATGATGCTGCCACCACCATGTTTCATTGTGGGGATGGTGTTCTTTGGGTGATGTGATTTGTTGGGTTTGCGCCAGACATTGCGTTTTCTTTGATGGCCAAAAAGTTACATTTTAGTCTCATCAGAGCAGAGCACCTTCCTCCATACATTTTAGGAGTCTGCCACATGCCTTTTCGCAAACTCAAACCGTGCCATTTTGTTTTTGCTGAAAGTAATGGCTTTCTTCTGGCCACTCTGCCATAAAGCCCAACTCTATGGAGCCTACGGCTTATTGTCGTCCTATGTACAGATACTCCAGTCTCTGCTGTGGGACTCTGCAGCTCGTCAAGGGTTACCTTAGGTCTCTGTGCTGCCTCTCTGATTAATGCCCTCCATGCCCGGTCCGTGAGTTTTGGTGGGCGGCAGTCTCTTGGCAGGTTTGCGGTTGTGCCATGTTCTTTCCATTTGGTTATGATAGATTTGATGGTGCTCCTAGGGATCATCAAATATTTGGATATTTTTTATACCCTAACCCTGACTTGTACTTCTCAAAAACAGTGTCCCTTACTTGTTTGGAGAGTTCCTTGGTCTTCATGGCAGTGTTTGGTTAGTGGTGCCTCTTGCTTAGGTGTTGCAGCTTCTGGGGCCTTTCAAAAAAGGTGTGTACATGTAATGACAGATCATGTGACACTGAAATTGCACACAGGTGGACATCATGTCACTAATTATGTGACTTCTGTAGGTAATTGGTTGCACAAGAGATTTTTAAGGGCTTCATAACAAAGGGTGTGAATACATACACACCTGCCAACTTTCTGTTTTCTATTTCTAAAAAATAGTTTTATGTATATCATTCTCATTTCACTTCACCAACTTAGACTATTGTGTACTGATCCATCACATAAAATCCAGATGAACAAAACATTGAGCTAAAGGCTGTAATGTAACAAAATAGGTAAAAAGTCAAGGGGGTGAATACATTTGCAAGGCATTGTATATATCTATATATATAAAAATATATCTCTCTCTCATATATATATATATATATATATATATATATATATATATATATATATATAAAACCAGACCTATAGGACAAACCTAGTTCAGGTATCGAATTTTGTTGTTGTGTAAATTTTTAATAACAGAAATCACCCAAATGGCCCTGATCAAAAGTTTACATTCCCCTGAATGTTTGGCCTGGTTACAGACACATACGGTGACAGACACAGGTTAAAATTGCAATTAAATAAATAGTTAGTTTCCAACAACTGTGGCTTTTTAAATTTCAATTAGTGTCTATGTATAAATAGTCAATGGGTTTGTTAGCTCTCTCGTGGATACACTGTGCAAGCTAGATACTGAGCCATGGGGAGCAGAGCTGTCAAAAGAACTGGGTAACACAGTAATGGAACTTTATAAAGATGGAAAAAGATTTAAAAAGATATCAAAAGCCTTGAAAATGCCAGTCAGTACTGTCCAATCACTTATTAAGAAGTGAAAAATTCAGGGATCTCTTGATACCAAGCCAAGGTCAAACAGACCAAGAAGTATTTCAGCCACAACTGCCAGAAGAATTGTTCGGAATACAAAGAAAAACCCACAGGTAGCTGCAGGAGAAATACAGACTGCTCTGGAAAAAGATGGTGTGGTTGTTTCAAGGAGCACAATACAACGATACTTGAACAAAAATGAGCTGCATGATCGAGTTGCCAGAAAGAAGCCAATACCACAAAAAAGCCTGGTTACAATATGCCCAACAACACCTTGACACTCCGCACAGCTTTTGGCATACTGTAATTTGGAGTGACGAGACCAAAAAAGATCTTTATGGTAACAACCATAAGCGCTATGTTTAGAGAGGGGTCAACAACGCCTATAGTGAAAAGAATACCATCCCCACTGTGAAGCATGGTGGTGGCTCACTGATGTTTGGGGGTATGTGAGCTCTAAAGGCACAGTGAATCTTGTGAAAATTGATGGCAAGATAAATGCAGCAGGACTTTCCAGCATGACAATGACCCTAAGCACAAGGCCAAGTTGACCCTCCAGTGGTTACAGCAGAAAAAGGTGAAGGTTCTGGAGTGGCCATCACAGTCTCCTGACCTTAATATCATCGAGCCAGTCTGGGGAGATCTCAAATGTGCATGACCTGGAGACATTTTGTCAAGATGAATGGGCAGCTAGTCCATCTGCAAACATTAGGGTCCTCATTGATGCTAAAGCCTTTCCCAAAACAAAATGATTTCAATAATTTCTTGATGTTGCTTTTTTAAATCTTGAAACTACTGTTGTACTACACTACTGAACACTTAATACAAAAATATCACAATAGGTATTTGTTTAGTCACATATATCTTTGTGATACATTATTCATTACAGTATAATTTCTTCATCTCTAATATTAATTCCCAATATCTTCTTTGCCTACTTACTATTCTCTCTCTAAAACAATTTGTTTCACGCCCCAGCTTTTTAATGGTCTTTTTATAATGCTAATTATATAACTGGTCACTAATGATTTTTATAATGTTCTTCTTACAGATCTCATTATCTCAACTTTTCTTTTTGAAACGGATTAAAAATAATCTTACTAATACACTATACGATAAATGATATTAGTGTATGATTTAATATTTTACAGTTAACAGGCTTCACACAATGTTCTACATTAAATACATTATTCAACTTCGCTCTTTGAAAGTACTTTCCTTATCTGCCCTGCTTACAAGAAATCTGTAACTGTTTAATACCATTATTCTCTCATTTACAACATACCAACATTTTCATAACTAAAAACTTAGAGAAAGTTTTACATTTAAAATGAAAATTAACAAAAAAAAGGCATATTTCCCAGGTGCATGAAAACACATTTAGATCTCAAAATGATAGGAATAAGGGAAACTTGTATTGTTTTAGTTAAAAAGCACCTCTTAAAAATGTATTAGGGGTACTTATAGGGGAACAGAGATCACCCTACAATAATGCCCGAGGGGATACCTCATCTGGAAGGCTTGACTGTTGCCAAAGCCCCAATCTTGCCATAAAGGGGATTATAACAAGGAGTTATATTCTCTCACTCACCAATGGGCATTTTTACCATTTCATGGATTGATTACATTAAGCTATTCAAAAGATATTCAAAAATTGAGGTTTAGTGTATGTTTAAATAGTAAAGCTTAATCTTACAGCAGTACACCCAAAACGACACTTGATAAAGAGATAACCCCACTCTAAAAGGAATTTACCACAGTAGACCAGCAAAATTCACTGGGTAACCTACAGATGATAAAATAAAGGTTCACATGCACTACCACTAGCTAAAACATTAAGCCCTCCTAATGGATCGAAAACACTGGCACTGATTGTTATGGATGCCTGTGAATACATAAATGAGGATCACCCCTATAACATTTCCTGTGGTTATTACCTAAAACAAAATGTGGGGCTCCTCTGGACTGCTATTTTCCTGCAGTTGGCCCCCTACTCAAACACTGTAACACATAAGGCAATAAGAGAATTGTGGCGATCTGCTTTCTTCAGTCGGGCTTGATAAGGCTGTTATGGCCAAACCTACCCAGCAGATACACCAAGTTCTTTATATCCCTTCAGCAAGACAGCTGATGTCTTTAAAAATGGCCTTTCTCAGATGCAGCACTTAAAATATGGACTCAGACTCAGCATTATAAAAATATCAGGAACTGCTTTAATAGTTGTTGTAATTCATAACAGGTTCAATAGATGTCAATTTTAAACTTTAGTGGACAACATTCAAGAGCATGAAAATTCCCTTTTCATTATGAGCATTTACACTGTTCATTAATTGTGCAGGATCAGGGTAGCTATAGTCTCTGGCAATGACACATATATAAATCCTCTCAGAGTCAGTTAAAGCAGTTACCTTTCTTTCCTGCTGTCTGAGACGTCACACACTCCATGCAGCACAGATTTTACCTCAGACAGCGATTACATAACAACCTGATTTTTCCTCTTACAACTGTCAGATACTGGCTACCTCAACATTCTAAAATAATTTAACACTTAATGAACCAAACATGCAGCATACATAATCACACATCACAAGTCAATCACACATAACATACAGTAATTAATATAACATAACATTAAATAACTATAAACAGACTTAGCCCAGTCCCACACCACCAGATCACAAGAGTCCCAAAAACTGGTAGTCAGGAGGACAAGGATAGAAGGAGAAAATAATTCCCCAAGGCTAATTAGGAAGGTCCAGGCGATCTGCATGTTTTGTTTAAATAATACTCACATCAATGAAAAGGGATGGCCAGGGTGGAAATGTCTTCCATGTAGCAATGTAACAGAGAAAGGGGGATGCTGGTGTCAATAGACACTTGTATTTATATTTAACCCTTTTTAAATTTTAAAGTAGGCTGTGAGTTTCCTATTAGCATCCCCCTCCACCATCACATATTATAGTTGTCAAACTGCAAGACGTCATCACGCTTTACGTGGTGCGTACGAGTTAGGCGTTGAGCGCCACAGGCGCTCATTGCTTGCGAGCTATGCAAAGCGAGCCGTTAAGGCACTACAAATATCACCACAAACACGATGAGGCAATGAAATACGCTGGACTTAGCCACAAAACACTTCCTAAACGCGGGATCGCCTTGGCCTGCAAACAGTTGACAAACACGGGACTTAGAAAAAAAAATACGAGATGCAAAAAAAGACGAGATTAACAGACGAACTGCGAAAACAAAGAAACAATGAAAACACACTAAATACAACAAAAAAAAATACAAAAAACATCACAGACAGCACGGGGCAACAGCCAGGACGTCTGGGAGTGAGGCGGAACGCGAATTTAAGCAGATTTAGATGTTTTTTGCCACTTGAAAATTGCCTAAGCGAGGAAAACAATGGCCGCCGGAAAAAAATAAAAAGCGAGGCTACATGACCCCGGACCGCGCAAAACACCGCCAAACACGTAGCACTTTACACATCAAACTAGGAAATAGCTAATACTCTATTACAAAAGCAGGAAAATGCTCACGAGCCGCGTAACACATTAATAACATTACGAATATACAATACACAATAAACCAACGGCTTTCCCTCGCACACCCAGCCTATTCATAATGCACACTTGGAACATTCATTACACTTTATCATCAGGGCACCAACACTCAAAATGTATATTCTATGCGGTCGGAAAATACACAAAAAACAGAAGAAAAAAAACAGATTGTTAGCTCATCAGGCTATTGCTGGATGCATATATTAATTATAAATACTTAAGTAATAATGAATTATGTATTGAAAAAATTAATATTCTTTAACTACATATACATAAAAATATATATCTCTCTTTATCATGAATGTTGAAGGTGCTCAGAGGACCAAAAGTACGCGCCAGGTGAGTCACGCAATGAGCGCCAAAGGCGCTCAGCTCAAGCCTCGCAAGGAGCGCTGAAGGTCCTCAGAGTACGAAACGGTGTACAATGTGTGTCAAACAGCAATCCCATGGCTTAAAATGTTATTGCCCCGTAATCTTTGACGGGTAAGTCGCTAGTATTTTTTATATTTTTGCTTGTTGTGACTGCACCACTTGCAGTGGCTTGTGAGTTTTGGGTTTACATACATGGCTGGTTTAACACATTGCCCCTGCTTTTTTCTAGCTAGGCACCGAGAGCAGTTTCTCTGTTTGAGGGAGGGTGTGAAGTGGCAGGCTTGCAATGTGATACACTACAGTAAATCAAGCACAGGGCATGGTCAAGTCCACTCCACTCTGTGTGTGCCACCAGTTTCTTCCAGACATAGAGCTTCATACACCACCACCGTCTCTTTTTGCCTCTGACATGCCCTCCTACCTACCATGTTCACAGTGACCAACGTATGAATTGTGTTACTTTATGGTGTACCTTTCTACATGATGACCCCCATCTTTCACAGCTGGTACAAAGCACCACTTAGTTCAGTAGAAATTGGACTACACCACTGTAAAGATGGCTGGATTCTCAGTCCTTGAAGATTACTGCAACAATTTGGGTTGTAGGAGTGCTTACACCATTCAAGACTATGGTGAGGTTTTTGACTGAGAGCAGGCCCAGGAGACCAGTGACAAGTTCTTAAATTTAAAAGTTTCCCATTTCGTTCATGGTTTTGTGCAACAATATATACAGAAAATAAAGAATTTGCATTAATTTTGTTGATGAGTATATAACATCCTTTTGCCTTATTCCCAAGGTACACGTTGGAATAATTTAATGCAATTCACACTCAGTGAGTTCCTTTGTTGGATTCAGTATATCATCAAACCAGCTTATTTTGGTGATTATTATTGTACAGTTACAATAATAGAACCAAATATGGTTCGCTAAACAACAATATGAAAATATAAATCAAATGTACAACGGATATGATGATCTAATGCAGTAATTTAACATCATTATCACCTACACAATAAAAGGTAGATAAATGAAGTTACTGGCAAAGTCATTTCAACCCTGGTCTCACACCACTTGACCTTGAGGGAATTTGGCCTAAAATTTTATTTACGAAAATCATACTGAAATAGAAAAAGTCCAAAAATGCTCAAAAGGTGCCCGACACCTGCTGCAAAAGGACATCAGAAACCTTGTCACTTAAAATATTTTTTTGCTTTGCAAATCATTTATTGTGTATGTAAAGAGATATACATAAATGACCGGCAAATTAAATACTACACATTAAAATGATACAAAAAACTTGATAGGGTGAATTTTCTTTTCCACTACCCTATTTGTTAAATTTTTCTCAGTGGGAGGAATCCTCTATAAGTGATACTAAAACCATTGTTGTTTTAAATTGCTCTTATTTTGTATGAAATATTCTCTTTCAATGTGACATTAAAAAGTCGGTGTAAAATATAGCAAACTTTACAACATTAGAAATGCAGTTCTGCAGCACAGTTCCCTCTAGCATGAGTGACCATACCTGACAAAGTTTAATCACGAGGTCCTGACAAAGTCAATTTGCAATAGAACTAGAAGCATGTGTTTTAATTTTAACTACCGTATATACTCGAGTATAAGCAGAGTTTTTCAGCCCCTTTTTAAGGCAAAAAAAGGGCCTGTGTCTCTCTAACCCCCCCTTGTGTGTCTCTCTACCCCCCCTTGTGTGTCTCTCTACCCCCCCTTGTGTGTCTCTCTACCCCCGTGTCTTTCTACCCCCGTGTCTCTTTCCCTCCCCCCTCCTCAACCTAAACCCCCCTCCACAGCATCAACCCCCCTCCACAGCATCAACCCCCCTCCACAGCATCAACCCCCCTAAATACCCCCCCTACCCTCACTTACCTGCTTGTGCTCCGGCCTCCGCTCCTTGACCCACCCGGTATATGCTAATGACGTCACATGCGCGCCGGGTCAAGGAGCGGAGGCCGGAGCACAAGCAGGTAAGTGAGGGGGGAGGTATTTAGCGGGGTTTAGGTGGAGGAGGGGGGGTTGAGGGAGGTTGAGGAGGGGGGTTGAGGTTGAGGAGGTGGATTGAGGTTGAGGAGGGAGGTTAAGGGTGGGGGGTTGAGGATGAGGATGGGGGGGTGAGGAGGAAGGTTGAGGAGGGGGTTGAAGATGAGGAGGGAGGTTGAGGATGGGGGGTTTGAGGAGGAAGGTTGAGGATGGGGGGTTTGAGGAGGGAGGTTGAGGATGGGGGTTTGAGGAGGGAGGTTGAGGATGGGGGGGGGGAGAGGGGGAAGAGACACGGGGAAGGGAGAGGGGGGAAGAGACACGGAGAGAGAGGGGGACACAGAGGGCACAAGAGCGACACAGGGGGCAGCACATTTCCCACCCTCGGCTTATACTCGAGTCTCTCATTTTACCCAGTATTTTGTGGTAAAATGGGTGCCTCAGCTTATACTCGAGTATATACGGTAATTTCTTAGGCTAAAAAAAAAAATTAAAATGTGATATATAAAACCTAAAGATTAATGATTTTAGTATTCCTTTAGTTGTTTCATTAAACAACTGCATCTTATCTAAAATAATATAATAGCAAGGTAAATTTCTTTGATGCCATTTTGATACATTTCACCTACTACAATTAAATCATTTCTAATTACTTTAGAGGGAGCAATCTCTATAAAAGTAATTTAATGTTCATATAATGAAACATTTATGAAGAAAAAAATAAACCTCCCCATGGTTCCTATGTGTTACTATGCGTGACAAGTTAACTGTCTCTTCTGTCTTTGTGACATGTTTCAGGCACTTTGATGGCGGAACACAATACAAGAGGCTGTATACTATTTTCCAAGTTTTACTAATATTTGGCCAGTGATATAAAAAGAAAAACAAAATAAATCAATAAAAATAATAGGCCTGGCTTCTACTTAACCAATAAATGGTTTTCCTCACTAACCAGCTCTCATCCAGCTAAATCTGGGTGGAGCAATTAAACAGTGCAAGTGTTTGTAAAATCACTGGCCTGTATACTTCAGTTTTCCAGGTCTCCACTCAGCTACAAGAGGTCTTAAGCTGAAAGCTGATGTCTCACTGTGGCTTTCTCCAGGTCAGACAAACTGCACACAACCAGTCCAAGCAGTCCCTTCCATTCTCCAGGAGCAGTCTTAAATCAGGGCTACCAATGTGTAGCTAATTACCGGAGCAGGAAAGTTAACTCCCTCTGGATAATTTTGATGCATAACCTGGCACTTTTGCTTGTAATAGAGAAAATTTGTTTGTTTAATGGATAAATAGGGATTAAATTCCATTTCTAGTTTAACAGAAAATTTGTATACATTGTTTACTTAAATAACAATGTATTCCCATTTAGTACATTTTTATGCTTAATTTTCTACTTCAACAAGATCATTCAGGAGTGTTCCAATGCCAGATCTTCGTCAATAACAGAATGTATTTCAAGTATCTACTTAATGTTTCAGTTAAAGAAAATGAAGAACAGAAAGCTACTCAAACTCTTGAGCGTACATAATGGCTTGTAGGCATGGAAACATTTACTTGAAAATGTGACTAGAAAAAGGTCAGATCCATACAATATATAAAATTGATAATGTCAGAAGATGGATAATAGTAATATTATGAAAACATTTTTTTTATCATATACCTCATCTGCTATGTATTCTAATGGATCAACTTATATATATCAAAGTTGGCACATAATATTTACAGAATGTAGATGTCACTTTATCGGAGGTAAAATAAACATAAATTGAATACACCAGAATATAGTAGAATTATTTAAATATGTATTCATGTACATCTCTGACAGAATATATAGTACCACGTATTTTCAGCTTGGTTATGATCTGCTCAGTTTACCTTATAATCTTCCACACAGAGATAGTGACTCCACTGTAATGGTAATTTATTGCATCTACCTAGTGGCCACTTCTGCTAACTCAACTGTCTTAATATAATTTTAGCATATCCCCTCCAATATAGAAAAAAAGAGAGCAATTCAAATTTAAGAGTGATAATAAATGAGTATATTTATAAATGAGTATTGCATTATAAACAGATCTTCAGCTTCCCTTGGCCGCTGTGGTTGAACTGATAAATAAATTAAAGTTGAAATAAATGACACTGGATAACTTGGGTGCAATGAAAACAAACAATCAGCCCATGCTCTCTTCTACAAAGTATTAATATTACTGGATGCCAATATAAGACAGCATAAAGCAAGGGCTGATTACTTAACAGAAAAGATGGTTGTCACGATGGTTGGTTGGTTGGATGGTTGGACTTTGTAATAACCTAGTTCAAATCGATCCAGCAGAATCGTGCGGACCTTGCACACCTCTGATAGCAGAAGATGGACCATACACGGGAACCACGCCCAGGCACTTGTTTCAGCAGACCAGAATATCAGAAATGCCATATAATCCCTTAGAATTAGGATTAATACACAGCATGACACTTACACCTTGTCTATGTAAGTACAGATACCACTGCAACACCTTTAGTAATTGGCACATTTTATACCATTTTCTGGCACACAGGCTGGCCAATCAGTAAGCCCCATCCTTAAATAATAGGCTGCCCCTTGCTTACTAGGAAAACCCTGTACCTCTGATAATCTCATTCTGTTGATTATATTTAGGTGGGCTGAGTGAGTTAACACCAGATAACAACATTGTAACTTAATAGGCTGGTGCAATAGCCTGCAGACTAGCTAATATATGTATTTACAACAATTCCTATAACATGAAACATAATACATAAACCAACATACATAAAGTATAACAGTGTAATCATATTTTAACCATAAGCACCAAGAAATACATAACCATAATAATAAAAACAGGGTAACTCTGGCCAGTCAGACCCAGGCCATAGTTTAAAACAGTCCAGTCAGGCTCTGGCCATGACAATGGTGATCATTCCAGATCTCACTTGTTATACCCTTTAAATTCCATGATTTAAACTTGGCTCCCACAATATTTCAGACCATGCCTCTCCAGCTACTCCTCTAATATTTGTAATGTTCTCTCCATTTTTGGATACACTTAGGAATACATTACCCCTCTCTCGGGGTATCTCTCTCAAAATCCCTATCCATGCCATTGAATGTTTTAACCCTAATGTGTCCTTACAGAACTGGCAAGACATGGGATTCCTAGACTTGTATAAATGTCACCAGTTGAGGAGCAGGATCTTAAACATTTGACTAATAGTGCCCCATCTTCTTCTTTCATCTAAACTTGTGCCATACTGTTCTATGCCTGCTAATTCCATTCCAGATCATCTTATTATAGCTTGCTATGAAATATCTCACCCTCTGAGAAACTGTCTCATATGACCAGATGGAAATCAAAATTTGTCAAATCTTTGTGTTTAGAGCAATGGCTTGCTACTTATAGAGATACCAACAATGTACTGCATAATATTATTTTAATTAAATGCAATTATAATATACTATATATCCAGGCTTGGATAATAGATGCTGTAGATGGCATTGGACATAATAAAAAAAAAAAAAATTCAGTGGGTTGATCTTAATGGTACTCTTAATAAGTTGGATGCAGTTGGGTGAATAGGCTATATACAGTAATTAAAGGATCCATGAAGTTCTAGATTTAAAATATACTATTTTGAAAAAATATACTTAAAATTAGGCAAAATGTAAATGGCCTTTAATTTACTACATTTTATATGCAATCATGCTGCAGTGGAGTCTACAGTTTGAGCTTCTGTTGATCTATTTCCTGAGGTGGGAGGAGACTTTGAACACACAATCATTTTATATCACGTGCACACTGCTAAACTCTCCAGAATTTTTGACAAAACAAGTGGATATCATTATTTTACAGGGATACACCATCGTGAGAAAGGAGGAGAATAATGAAGTAGCTCCGAAAATAAACTGGAGTCACACAAAAAAGAATTGTTAAAAACGAAAAAGCTGTAATTAATGGTTTTGTGTCCTAAAACTATATAGCAATTCCGTGGGTAGGAGAAAATGTGTTTTTAGCAAGCACCCAGGACACACAAATTGAAAGGGAACCAAAAAATTATCTTCAATTTGATGCCTGAAGAAAAGAAAAAAAAGAAGTTAAAGCACATGCTTTTCTCTAGAGACATACTGCACTGTTCCCTTCAATACAGTCAAAGGTTATTTTTTTGTGGCTGCATAGTCCGTTCATAAATAAATAACTTATAATAAATACATTGGTGACCTTTATGGCTTTTATGAAAATCAGGTTTGATAAGGTCACAAAAGTTTGCAAAGGCCATTTGTCAGCCACCAAGAATATCTGTCAGGTAAAGGAATTTAATGATTTTGCTGGATGAGCAACTGTTTATCAACTGAGGAGTCACTGTTTAAAGGTATACTATAATATGGAAAAGACGTAAACCAATATAGTTCATGCAGACAGGTAAAACTAAATCTGTGACATCAGGCAAGGCAACACAGTGTAACCATCACTATGTCAACTCTTACCTATAATGACTTGGTGGCGTAACTAGTCATAGTGACTTTACTTCACTGATATCCTTCAGTCATGTTAGATGTAGTGGAGTGTAGGCTCACAAATAGAAGGCAATCATGAAAGTTAGAGAGTGTGATCTGAAACTTTTCCCAAAGTAAAGTGCACAGGCTAAGGCTTTTCTTCTCTGCCACATTGCTTATTCTTGGATTATTACATCTCCAAGGGCTGACAATGAGAGTTTGAGGGTGTTATTTCATAACAATGGGTCTCGGAATAAAACTAATAGTATTCTCTATTTTCAATAGGCACCATACTTCCACAGCCGAGATACCGGATGAAAAAAGCATGTTAGACAGCTGAGGTCACTTCCTGTGACATTTACATCACTTGATTTGTTTATTATACAAACTGTGGAGAGCTATAGATGTATCTATTAATGAAGATAAATTACATATATAATGAGTTTCTATATGGATTTTTATTAGGGATAACCCCATCTAAATCGCTACCTTATTCTGATAAAGGGGCTTGTGTATCTCAGTGAAAATCAGACAAATCGTGGTCCACTGGAGCAGAAACTGGCAACTGGCCACTCCAGTATCTTTGCTAAGAATACCTTATGGATAAGCACATCCAGAGACATAACAATAGATGTGCATTGTGTGCGGAGGTCCATATGGTCATAGAGAGTCTGACATGACTGAATAACTAGGGCATCATAGATCCAGATACAATGCATTAGGCAATTGGATATTTTCACCTAATTGTATCTGGTTTTCCTCACTCAAGTTTGTGGCATTGAATGTCTCATGAGATGTTATACACATTAGGGAGTCCTATTGATGATAATAGCCTGCAATATTAAGGATTCAGATATTCTAATAAGACACTATTCTTTCTTTTTTACCCAGACTTAATTATTTGTATATTACTTTTTAAATCAGCTTATCTTTATTTCTGCATATAGAAAAATAAATGTATTAGATAAAAGTTAAGTTTTAACAGTTGGACATTATCAGCCTTACTAAATTGCGATTCGGCTAATTGAAGTTTTTAATTAGTGAAGACCTTGCTTTTGGATAGAAGTTCACTAACTAAAAACTTCTGTAATATAAATATGCTCTGTGCTTAATTGGCCGAATCGAAATTTAATAAGGCTGTATGTAACAATAGTGATAAATAAGTACCGTATATTTTCTTTTTCTCGCTCTTTTTTTCTTTATTTTTTATTCATTATATGCATAGGACACTAGCACGCCCTATGGTTAAAGATGGTATTTAATTAAATGGCCATATTAGGGTTTACTGTTATAATGTTTGTCCTTTGTACTGCCCAATCTTCCTTTTTTTTCAGTACTATATAAAATGTGTAGTGGTGCACTATATACCTGTTGATTATATATATATTTATTTATTTATATTTGTATATTTATTTACAGACACACTTTTATCCTTAACAATGACTCATACTGGAAAATAAATTACATTGAAGGACATAAATTATGTTTCCTTACCTGCTGTCTCCAGCATTGGCTACATACAGCTTCCCCAACAAATACACCACAATAAGAGCTGTGCAGCCACCGGATATACTGTAAGTACTTCTTTCTTGTTGAATTTGAAGATCCTGTAAAGAAATAAAAAATATATATATTGCAGCTACAGAAAGAATTTAAATGCAGAAAATTAGTTCTACCAGTAATGGAGCCATGTATGTCAAACTACATGATTACACCTAAAAATATTGATAGTCATTTGAACAAGGAGTTTCCATCTAAGCAATTGTTTTGTATAAATGCTTATAATACATCCACTAATGTTTATGTGGTTCAAACAATATATACATGTAGTGTTAAATGGTATTTCCTGGTTACTCAAAAAAAAGGAGCAGATAATGACAAAGTAGACAAGTTCCATAAGCTTTTAATAATTATGTATACTCTTGCATGTAAGAGTAACTTGGTGGAACTTCCTCTTCATTAGACAAAGATGCAAGTAATGGCGCATGACTTATGATTACTTTGATTCTGAGGTTATAACATCTACAGGAACTACTATGAAATATTATGTGTAATACATATTTACAGCACAATAAAATACTGGCATTTATGTTGACTCAAGTACTGTGTAAACCATATCAAGTGTCTCAGTGGAGTACAACACCACAGGGATATTATTTGGGAACATTAGTAAGAAATTATTTAGACATTTTCCATTGCTGCCAGTAACTGCTTTTCTACATAACAACCATATGTTATGTGAAAGTATAAGCAGAGGAAAAAGCCAATTCTGCTGCCAATTTGATTGCTCATTCTACGTAATATCCTCCCTAGGGGGAAGCAAAATCAATATAAGTGAGCAATAATACATGTTATTTTAAACTCAGATTGAATAATTCTTATTAAGTTTATTGTTTGTGTTTTGTTATTGGTATAGGAGCGATAAGCAAGAACAACAGAAGAGACAGAAAGTATGTACTATAATCTTACATAGTTACATCGTAATTAAGGATGAAAAAAGACTTTCAGTCCATCAAGTTCAACATTTTGAGATCTCCTCTGATCTGCAATATGAGGATTAGTTATTAATTAATTAATTGGTAATTATTAATCAACTATGTATTTATTTATTTTTAATTAGTAATTAATCCAGAGGAAGGCAAACAGAAAAAAACCCAAGTAAAACTTATCCAATTGTCTCAAAGGGAAAAAAAATTGAATTGCTTACTGACCCCAGATACTGGTGATCAGATTTCTCCCTGGATCAATACTCTCTCTCTAATTATCCAGGATAACCATTAATTCCCTTCTAAATTAGAAATAAATCCAGTCTCCTTTAAAAGTTATCTATCAAATCCGCTGTCACCACCTTCCTTGGAAGAGAATTTCACAGATTAACCACCCTTACTGTGAAGAACCTTTTTCTTTCTTTAAGGTGGAATCTTTTTACTTCTAACATCAAGGGGTGTCCTCTTATCAGTTGAAAATGTCTTGGTACAAAAAGCTTCCTTGACAATTCTTTATACTGACCCTGGATGTATTTATATAATGTAATCATATCTCCTCTTAGACGCCGTTTTTCTAGAGAAAATAAACTTAATTTGGTTAGTCTTTCTTCATAACTTAGCCCCTCCATTCCCCTAATTAGTTTTGTTGCCCTCCCCTGTATCTTTCCCAGCTCTAAAATTTCATTTTTATGAAGTGGTGCCCAAAATTGTACTCCATATTCCAAAATGAGGGCGTACTAGAGATTTGTAAAGTGGCAGAATTATATTTGCTTCCCTTGCTTCTATACCCTTCCTAATACATGCTAATATTTTGTTTGCCTTTGCAGCAGCTGCTTGGCTTTGAGCACTGTTACCTAGATGGTTGTCCACAAGTACTTCCAAATCCCTTTCAATATCTGATACCCCTATATTTGCTCCATTAAGATTATAAATTGCTTGGCTATTTTTCCTTCCCAGATGCATAACTTTACATTTATTCAAATTAAATCTCATCTGCCATTTACATGCCCATTCCTCAATTTTATGTAAATCCCTTTGTAGGGAAAGCACATCTTTATCTGATTTAATTACCTTGCACAACTTTCAGCGAAAATGGAGACACTACTTTCCAGTCCCACCTCTAAGTCATTAATAAATATGTTAAAAAGGAGAGGACCTAATACTGAACCCTGAGAAACCCCACTTACCACATTAGTCCAATCGGAGTATATTCCATTTACAACAACCCTTTGCTTCCTGTCTTTTAGCCAGCTCTCGATCCATGAGCAGATATTTACTGCAATTCCTGAATCCCTTAGTTTGCACAATAGTCTCCCATGTGGCACTGTATCAAAAGCCTTTGCAAAACCCAAATAGACTACATCCACTGAGTTACCTTGATCCAAGTTCCTACTAACCTCCTCATAGAAACTAATTAGATTTGCTTGACATGACCGATCCCTCATTAATCCATGTTGACTCCTACTTATAATCCTGTTCAAATAGATATATTATTGTATATTATCCCTTATTAACCCTTCAAAAAGCTTTCCCACTACAGAAGTGAGGCTCACTGGTCTATAATTCCCCAGATTTGCTCTTGCTCCCTTTTTAAATATAGGTAGCACATCTGCTTTTCTCCAGTGATCTGGTAGAGACCCTGTGTTGAGTGAATCTTGAAAGATTAAATATAATGGTTTGGCTATTACAGAACCCAGTTTCCATAGTACCCGTGGATATATTCCATCAGGACCCGGGGCTTTATTAACATTTATTTTTTCCAACCGCTTTTGGATTTCTTCCTGCTTTAACCAGTTATTTGGTGAAGGTAGTGTACCCCCATTATGCTGCAGTGTCCCAACCACTGGTACCTCTGTTGTGTAGAATGAAGAAAATAACCTATTTAGCGCATCTGCCTTTTCCTGGTCACTAATTTTCAGACGGCCTGTGTCACATTGTAATGTTTCTATAGCTTCCTTCCTCGCCTTCTTCCCTTTAATATACTTAAAAAAATATTTTCTCTTTTGCAATTACTTTTTCATTTTCTATTTTAGCCAGTCTAATAGCCCTTTTGCAAGCCTTGTTGATTTCCTTGTACTCCCGTAAAGCAGTCCTCTCTTGTTTGTATAATTTAAATGCCTGTTTTTACTCCATATCTTGATTTTTAAATCATTGTTAAGCCACATTGGATGTGATTTACTCTTTTTACTTTTATTCCCACTTGGTATATGGTGATAAGTATGTATATTTAGAAAGGATTTAAATGTTGTCCTTTTATGTTTAGTGTTTTTACCTGCCAGTTCTTTGTCCCAGTCTATCCTTTGTATTGCTGTCCTTAGACTGTTAAAATCTGGCCTTTTAAAATTAAGAGTTTTTGTTCGCCCCTTAAAATGTTTTTTTTTTTTATTCAATCTCAAATGAGACTGTGTTGTGATTATGATTTCCCAAAGTTTGCCCTATTTAAACATTTGATACTATATTGATATTATTTGTGATAACTAAATCCAAGACAGCCTAATTTCTAGTAGGCTCTTGTATAACCTGGGGCAGATAATGATCTCTGAGTGTACTCAAGAACCTGCTCCCCTTAGATGAACTGCTGGTCTCATTTATCCAGTTTATTTCAGGGTAATTAAAGCTGCATTTCCAATCTGTAACAATAAGTGTATTTCCTCACTATCAGCTATATTTGGGGGTTTATAGCATACTTGAAAAAATTAGTGTTTTTAACATAGTGGGAAAATGGTTATATTTATTTACATTTATTTACAAAAACAACAACGCTGACTTCAAAATTTAAAAAACAGAGATGGGATAAACCCCCCCTTTATTATATTTTGAATATTGTTTAGGAAATAGACTTTATATCCACTAGATTGCACTTGACTCAAAGAATTGATTGGTCCTTTACATATGCAATTCTATATGTCTTTTTCTATAATATATTCACCAATAAATATTAGAGACTTTAATTTGGGTTAACTAGGGAAATACACTATATTTTGAGGGGATTGGTGTATTTCAAGATGCAATGCTCTCTTTATTCCTTCTATATCATAGATAAGGAAATTTAGGGCTATAATCTGCCGCCATACATGATCTTTGGCTTTATTCCAATCCTATATAGATTTCAAGTAGGGTTTAAACTTCTACCCCAATTATATTATCTATATACTATTCTTCTTACATAGCTATACAGGTTACGGAGCACACAGTTTCAAGCACCAACAATCTAAGAGCTCCTACGATTTCAGAGCTCCTAGCTTTCCCTGTAAGGCTCTCCCAGCTAACTTCATCTCTACACGACGCCGGCATGTAGCCTAACGCCGTGCGTCTGAACTTTCAACGTATTTATGTGTGTTTGGAGTGTATGTATGTTTGTGTGTGGTGTGTATACGTGTTGTGGGTGTGTGTGGTATGTATACGTGTTGTGGGTGTGTGTGGTATGTATACGTGTTGTGGGTGTGTGTGGTATGTATACGTGTTGTGGGTGTGTGTGGTATGTATACGTGTTGTGGGTGTGTGTGTGTGTGTGTGTGTGTATATATGTCTTCGTGTAGTGGGTGTATGTGTATATATGTGTGTCGGTATGTGTATATATGTGTGTGTGCGGAGTGTGTGTCATGTATGTAGATGTGTGTGTGTGTTTTCATATGGGATGGGAGCATATATATACACACACACACACACACGAAGAGTGGCACACTTAATCTAAACTTATAGGACCACTAGAGTTAGAAAGAATATACAGTTTGATTGGTATTCTACTTTAAAACATCTCTTATTGTATTACTACATTAAAATAAAGGGACAACAGCATTCCACACAAATCAGGCTATATTACACTATGATTGCAGACATTTCGCTATTAACAATCCTTCCTTGCTAGTAAGATCTTGCGAATTCTGCCGTTACAGAATTATATGCAATACAGATCCAAACATGCTATATTATGTGTATTTCACTTGGTCTTTCAGATCACACCTGTACAAATACAGTCATCAGTGACACTGTGCAACCAACTGAAACACGTGGATGAAATGTGTGTGGACCAGTTTTGAATAAAAATATGCACATGGACCATTAGCAAGATTGCAGTCTTGGTATCAAGAAAGGACTGCCGATAGCAAAATTGATGCACCCATAGTGGAAATAGCTTAAATTATGGGTAAAGAATATTGTAATACATTAATAAAATAAAAGGGACAACAAAAAAATCATCAATGTTCTGTTCATATTACTGAAATATAATTTCAGTATGTTTAGGGAAAGAAAAACTAACAAGTGATTTCCAATGATAATTTTTACATATTTCTATTTTTAAATGCATTTCATGAACCATGAGAAACTTTGTTGTTCATACTTGCACTTCCATTGTTCAGGAATTCATCTGGTCTCTGGACACATATTATTATAAATTCCTTTGGAGTAATTCAAGTTTCAGCAAAAAGGTCAACCGAAAAATGGGAATAGCAAAAATGAGGTAAAATAATTAAAATAATTTCCCAAAAGTGTAATTGATCTTGAACTTTTATTTCAACATCTGAAAATCTACTCATCTGATAGAGAAAATATGCTGAATCATAACTGTGGTGTCCAAAAGAATGTGTTCACAGTGGGACAACACAGAATATTCCTGATATGAAAGTGTAAGAACAGTCTCCAGTGTACTCAATTAAAAAAAATAGACATGTGGGGGATACATAGAGATATTGGGGATAAGTGAGGGGAAAAAAATGACAATAAGGACAACGCAACATGAATGGACCTATGTGTGTTAATCCGATTATTTTGCTGGGAGGAGGACTGTCTATTTAGAGTGCCTGAGCATGTTACATACTTGAGCCAGTCACCTCAAATGACTCTACCAGTAAATAAAAACCCTTTCCAAGTTAACACACATTCCCACCTAAGCAAACTTTTACCTTCTCCTGATCCTGCTACTCCTTATCTGTTATTTTTTCCCACGTTTCTGCCTATTCCATTCACGTTAGATTGTAAGTAGCGAGTTTCCAATCTTGTAGGGTGCTTTGGGAAAAAGCACTTTCTACAAAGATTCTAACCTCAAAATAGAGCCCTCCATTTTCTTCAGTTGTTAATATTGTATTTTACCTGTTCTCTTCCCCTGTACAGTGCTACAGAATATGTTGGCACATAACATATAAAAGTTACTAATAATAAAAATAATAATTGTATTTATTAACAGGAACATTTATTCTAGAATACCCAATAAAATAATAGTATTTTTTCTATTGTTTCTTTGTTACTATGGGAGGGAAAGATGAAACCAAAGGCCTGTAATGTGTTTACGTGTTTTTCTCTTTTGTATTTATTTATATACTTGTAAAGGTAGGATATGCTTTTTCTTTTACCTGGAAAATGTAAAAGTATTATATGAAAAAAAATGGACAAGAGCTGAGACAGGATAGTCTAAGAATAAGGTAAGAGGATTATATTAGAAGAAGAAAATGGGAAAATGTTTGGGATAATGGAAAATGATTTTTCTTTTGGGATAGGTGAAATATGGGTAAGGAAGTCACATAGGGAAAATTAAAAAGAAAGATGTGGAGAGGAGACCAGGACTCAAAGCAGGAAAATGGAAAAGCACAGGAAAAAAGTAGCATAGGAATTTGCTGGGAAGGAAAGAGGCCAAAAGTTAGTAGAACTCAAAGACCACACTAAAACAGATACAAAGGAACAAGGATAGGAAACATAAGACATAGCTTTATAATTATAAAAATTACAAGGAGGGAGGCAAGTATTGGAAGATGAAGAAAAAGGATCAGGTGGGCAGTAAAGGTAAATAATTCACTCTAACATATGTGACAAGCTTTATCCTTCAATGAGTTACTGGGTTAAGTAAACAACTTAACATTACCTTACTATTCAAGTCAGTGGAGATGGTTATCAGTTTGAGATACTACTCTGAGGATGTACTAAATCATATTCGCATATTTTCATCATTTATTTCAAGGAAGGAGTTTGGAAAAGTACACATGGATATGGGAGGGGATAAAATAGGGCATGGGGGAAGGATATTAAATATAAAAAAGGTACTTAACATATATTATGGGAGGAACATGATATGTAGAGAGAAACAATAAGGGTAAGATAAAAAGAAAATGGATATTGGTGTAGAATAAAAAGCACATAAAAAGGGATACATGTGCAGTCCTGTATGTTCCATCTTACTACATAGTTCTGCAACTAGATGAAATGGTGTAAATGTACTTTATAACAACTTTATATAAAATATTGCTTATGTACATTTGGTATCAATGTGCTTGGGAGTTAAGTTTCCTATTTAGCCATTTTTGTTTGTTTCATGCTCCTACTTATGTGATGCACTCCATCTTCAAGTTTGAATTTTCAATGTGCCATTTCTGGCAAACAAAAGTATGTATAGTAGCTTCTTTATTTTGTGTAGCAAGACATGCCAGACAGTACTGAAAGACATGTTTAACTATTCAAAAGACACATTTAAAAAAATATATCCAATCATCTCTCAAAAAAGAGAAAATCATTACTTTTGCTTTATTTTTGTATAATATTTAATTATGTTGGTATGTGCTAAAGGAGATTTACAATGTTTAGATATGGATACATTTGTGGCAAGTAACTAACTGGCTTTATATCACATTCAACAGCAATTAAAGGGTCTCTTTCTATTTGATTTTGAATTCTTGAGACCTGCAATGTGTAAAAAATATTGAAGTTTTTTTCATAGTTTTCGAATTGTTTAACAATGCTGTAGTGTTATTTACAGCACTCTGCTGTTTGTTTATTTACCTTGAGCTGTAGCAGGTGTCCATCTGCATTTGATGAAGCAAAGCAGTTTTAATTAATTCCATATCACTAGATCACATTTGGTTTTAAGTTGTGCACCCCACTAACTAAAATAGTGACTATGGTGCAATCGAGGCTGGATCTACCTTTTTGGAGCCCTTAGGAAAGAATGTGGAGGAGCCCCCACAAGTGAGTATGCAAGGTATGCACGGACCAATTTTTGCCTTTTCTGTGCATGGAGGTTCCTTTTTACTGTTGTTCTAGGTGGTTACCCCCTAGTAGCCAGTCTATGAACTGCAGCATTTCCTTTTTCTAAGCCAGGAACTATTTTTTTTTTTTTAAGTGGAGCCCCTCACAAAGAAGCGCCATTAGGCGGCTGCCTAGTTGGCCTAATGGGTAATCCAGCCATGGGTGCAATGTATTTATACATGGATCTTTGATAAAGTCTTAAGCCTCCATTGTGTGAATATGTATAACTTCTTGAACAGTACTTATTTAGCACACTGGGCTTTCACATTTTACTGGAAGATGCTACATCAATTCCTTAAAGTGGATTTTGACCTATTTAACAGAGGAAGCTTTTTGTGCGACTAAATTGTGTCCAATTTTAAATGGTTTTGCTCAACAATGAAGAAAATGTGCAGATATATTTACTTTTTATGCTATTTGTATTTCTCAAGATGTAAGAATTGAAACCATAGGATTTGCAATAAAGTGCATATGTTATTCTTATATGGCCTTAGCTGTAAGGACAATATATATAGTCTGCATGTGTTGGGATTGCCTATGGCAAATATATCACCTTCACAAGGATCACTCAAGATAAAAATCCAGAACTATATTCGTCTGTACTTGAGGAAGTGGCCATAGAATGCATAGAGGTGCAGCAAAACACTTGGCATTATATACTGGGAAACATTCTATAGGAAGAATCTCAGTTTAAAATGACAAGAAAAAACCTTTGCATCGAATATAAGAACAAATGAAAGTGCTTCAAGTACTAATAATCTGGATCAGTATAAGACTATGAATATACTGCTCAAAAAGATTTTTTCATTTCAACACACAAATCTAGATGCAGTATTTTCCTTTATCCCATAGTGACATCTGCTGGCCAATATTACAACAACAAGGGCAGCAAAGCCTAAACATGTAATATATGATTGCTCAGTGGATAATGTACAATACAGTAATATTAGTATATTAAGTATAATAGGTTGCACTGCCACACAATTTGTAATCCATTCAAAAAAGCTAAAGAAAAATAAAACTGAAAAGGACAGTACAAATGCTCAATAATAAAACTATACCAACAGAAGCATATCTAAATTTGGTGGATTATGAGTGCATCTGATAGAGGCAGGGGTGGAGCTAACGCCGGTGCAACCGGTGCCTTGCACCAAGGCCCCTACGGACCTCCTGCGTGTCTCCTGCAGGCCCCCTGTGGCCCTCAAGTGGCCCCGCGGGTCCCTGGTGAATCCCCTTTGGCCCTCAAGTGCCCCCCTGCAGGTCTTCTGTGGCCCCCAGCGGTCCCACAGTTTTCTGTGCGTGTCTAAGACCCCAATTGGTCCCCTGTGGCCCTCAAGGGCCCCAGATCCTCATGTGGCCCCCAACACCCCTTATGGCCCCTGCAGACCTCCTTGTGGTCCCCTGTGGTTTCTTTGCAGTCCATGTGGCCCTCACGGCCACTGCGGACCTCCCGTGGGTCCCCTGTGGCCCCGGCAGCCCCTTATGGCCCACTTTGGCCCCCCAATGGAGCCCCTGTGTTCCCCCTCAGCCTCCTGTGGCCCCTCGCCGACCTCTGTGGCCTCCCTCAATCCCCTGTAACCTCCCTTGGCCCCTTGCGCCCCCCCCCCCCCCTCGATCCTTGCAGCTCCTGTGGCCCCCTCCTCCCTCCAGGAAGTGGAGTGCAGCATCAGGCATCACACAGACTTTTGCACGAAGGAGCCCTGTGCAATGTCATGCGCGCGCCCACAAACGCGTTCACCCACATCAGCGCGGCGGCCGGTGAGCATATGGGGGAGAGAGACAGTTAGAGGGTGGGGATAGAGACTGTTAGAGGGTGGGCACAGGGGGAGAGAAACCCACCTTCAGCTGTCATGCACATACTCCTTTCCATTCATCATGCTGACCTTATATTTCGGATCTGTAAACATACTCCCCTTCATCTCCACCAATCCAGCTGTGCAATACCCACACACCCTTCTGTGCCACACAAGTCCAACAATGCACACCATGTGCCACCAAGCCATACACCACTCCATGGCAGTGAATATTGGGGCAGTGCTGTAAAAGTGCATTATTCCAGGAGTAGCGCGCTAGTGTGGGTGCGCGCATTTGTCAGTCAATTTCGGTGCACACATGCCGGTACGCAGCTCTCCTTCGCCCCAAAGTCATGCTACAGCATCAGTCAGGTAAGAAAGTATGTATGTATGTATGTATGTATGTATGTATGTATGTATGTATGTATGTATGTATATATATATATATATATATATATATATATATATATATATATATATATATATATATATATATATATATATATATATGTACTGTTTTAGTTGATGTTGGAGTGGGTTCGGGAAGTGCAAAAAAAAAGTGCAAAAATGTTTTTTTTGCACCGTGCACTAGGTTGATCATTGGATACAGGATAATTAATAGTGTATGAAAACATGTTTTTGCATAAATAAAGATTTAAACACAAGACATTTTGCTAACTTCAAGGTAATTTCTGACAGTTGAAAAATAGGGTTAACACTTCCTCCAAACCCAGCCTAAATTAGCATTCATTTCATAATTTGTTTTGGTCAATCAGGTTAGATGAAACATTTGATTTAAACTCTGGGGTTCCTGTTTGGGCCGCAAAGCAGCCTGGGATATGTAGTGTTAGTTACTATGGCAGCAGCACAGCACAGACAGGAAACAGCCCGGAGTCATATCCCAGCAGTGACTTGGGGGCTGACATCAGTGCTCTCCCATTGGCTGAGGAAGAAACAGCAGGTGAATAATGGGTTAAAGTGCTCTCCTAACGCTGCATGCTGATTGGGTGGGGATCAGGGGCTTCTGTAGACACCCTTCTGGGGCTGTCAACATAATCATTAGAGGGATTTTTAGATAATAATAAAAATAAAACGTTTTATGAGATGTGCTGAATACATAAAGGCTGCTTTTTGCCTATATAGTGCAGAAATGTATTAATCCATGAAACTTGGATATGCCTTTAAACTAAGTTCAACTTCCAGTACAAGATATTATCAGCAGAGCATATGTACTAAAATTAATAAAGTTATATATCTAAGTTATGCAGCCATCAAATGGAATAATGCTCTCACTCCTAAAAAAAAGAAAGAAAACAAGCTTACTATATTAATTTTGCTTATTAAGATTATAATGTATATATAGTTTCCAGGCGTGTGTATAATCCATCCTGAGCAATGCTTACAGCTGTGTAATTCATTTTTAATTAAAAAGGGCATTCAGGGTTATCAAGGATAATTAGAGAGAGAGTACTGATCCAGGGAGGAATCTGATCGCCAGAATCTGGGGTCAGGAAGGAATTCATTTTTTTTTTTCCTTTGCAACGATTACCTAAGTTTCACTGGGGTTTTTTCTGTTTACCTTCCTCTGGATTGAATTAATTAACAACTAATCTGCATATTGCAGATCAGAGGAGATCTTAAAAGGTTGAACTTGATGGACTGACAGTCTTTTTTCAACCTCAATTACTATGTAACTATGTAATACAGCAGACATATGCTTAAAGGACACACATACATATACACAGTGATATTTGTGGTTGTGTAAAACTCCTAAAGAAAAAAAAAATCCTATTTTTTATAATAAAAACACAGCTACACACCAACATTTTGGCGATTAAAACTTGTGACACCAGAATACTTGTATCGTAAAGACCTCATGGTTCTAATTAAGAAAATAATAAATAATATTGATAGTAATATAAATCCAATGTTGATAAATAATACATAATACATGATTCTAGAAAGATTCACAAAGATGGGATGGCAGCAGTTAGGTATGTTTTAGATGCACTGCTGCGACCTGTGTTAGATTCCAAGTCATGGAACCAAGAGGTCACACCACCCTGAAGCTGAGCAGGATTTGGCTTGGTCAGTACTTGGATGGGAGACCACCTAGGAATGCCAGGAGCTGTATGCTGTGACCCACTGGAGAATGAACTGGCAACCCACAGCAGCATTTCTACCATGAAAACTCAGTGGATCAGCATGACCATGGACATAAATATGTCCTGATATGTTATGGTCTATGAGCTCACAGAGTTGGAAACAACTGAACGATGCAAAAATAAATTCTATGATACAGAAACCATTTTGTTTTTTTACTAACAATATTAGTAACCAGAAAGTACACTATTTAGACTTAAAACTATTGGTTGTGAATAATAAATTAATTGCACTTAAGCAATTATATTTTGTCCACTAGTGGCCACCAAACCCCTGGTTGAAAAATATTTCAAACAATCAAATGAGGAGAGTAAACATAAATTGAGTGAAGATAGTCATGAACAGGATGATTTTTGTAAAAGATTAAGAGTAAAAGGAACAAATCGCAGTTTGACAATTATAATGTGTGACTATAAGCTTCAGATTTTTTTTTCCTTTCAGATTTGCAATAAAAAAAATGTATGTGCAATATTTATAACATTTTTGTACGTTATTTGTCCCTAATGTATTTGTCTAAACAGGCATAAATGTATGTTTTTGTATTGGTACACAATCCAATATGGCCAAAAGAGGTAAAGTGTGTATGATATGCAATTTTTATGAATGCTTAAGACTGTTTCGGATTTTAGAGTATTTTTATCATTGGCCAACAGTAACCATCATTTAACTTTTTTTTATATTTTTCAGTCATATTTTGATTTTTTCATATTTTTTATTTAATTTTATTAAAAAATATATTTTTAGATAATTGTTATATATACCATTCAATGCAATAAAGAGTTATAGTGGAGGGAAAGGCCAACAATAAAAAGATACATGCAGGGCTGTGAGAGCAGTTTAAAAGAGTTTAAGTTAATTTTGTATCCATCAATGTGTACAGATTCCTTCATAAAAAAATATATACTTTTTTTTATGTTATTCCTGAGATCCTCTAAAAAACAGATATGGAACCAAACTGAAAAATTTGTTATTTTCATAAAATGTCTTCCTTATAAATGTTTTGGTCACAAGCTGTAATTATGGAAAAGTTGTTGTAGGTAGTTGTTATAGGAATTACCGTAACTTTTGTAAGATTTTTTTTTATTGTTTTTAATTTGGCGTTTTAATTTATTATTCACTTTAACAGGTATGACGTAAGTTTGTGTCACTACTGTGCGTCTTGTAATTTGTATTCAGAAAATAGTCTGTATTATCGGCACAGTCTGTAAGTGGTTTACTATATCAGTAAGCAGTATTATAGCAAGCTTGGAATCAATTAGTCTTTTATATATTTAATACATTTTCATCATA
Organism: Discoglossus pictus; assembly: GCA_027410445.1. Classification (NCBI taxonomy): domain Eukaryota; kingdom Metazoa; phylum Chordata; class Amphibia; order Anura; family Alytidae; genus Discoglossus; species Discoglossus pictus. The sequence continues at coordinate 291,176,221 of CM050167.1, read as the reverse complement.
TTATTGACAGTTTTAATCATTTAGCAAATTTGGGAGGCTTTGGGATTCATTTTACTTCCACACGGTTTTTTATTATAACATGTTTTAACATAAAACAACCTAAGCGAATACAGACTTACTGGGACCCTAGGTAACACAACCTTCCAAATTGGTTTCAATTCACAAGTCGGGCTAAGGTGGATCAAATACATTACTCTTCAATAAAGCTGCATTGAGGAGTGAGGTATTCAACATCAACTATAATAGTTGTAATTGCGAGTTGTCGTCACGCAATGTTAAAAGATACGGGCTTGTGCATGCCTTGGCCTTTGTAGGCCGTAAGCCTTTGTTGCTCATTGCGAGGCCCGAATACTTAGAAAAAAGCTCACAATGAGCGACGACGGCGCTCATCGCAAGGCCAGCAAGAATTTGAAAAAATTACGGGCTTGTGCATGCTTTAAAAACGGCCAACATTTTGTTTCAAGCCAGTAACTCGGAAGCCGCCAATCGATTACAAAATTAACTGACAACTGACGTTGAAAGCTAATTTGTTATTCAAATGGGCGTTTTTTGGAGGGCCGAAACGGCTAAGCGAGAAAAAATATGGCAGCCGTAAAGCCGTAATTTATTTTCAAGGCTGAAAATCCTACTACCAATTTGGGCTTGGATAAACTGATCAATTTACCAAGCCCGCAAATGGTTTCAGACCCGTACAGCAGAGAGGAGGGAGCGGGAGGAGAAAGACACAGGGGAGGGAGATAGGGGATAGGGTGGAAAGAGACAAAGGGGTGAGAGGGGGGGGGGGGGAAGAGACACAGAGGAGGGAGATAAGAGAAAAAACCCAAAGGGCAGAGAGAGGGGGCAAAGAGACAGCGGGAGGAAGAGAGGGGGGCAAAGAGACAGCAGGAGGAAGAGAGGGGGGAAAAGGGTACAGGGGAGGGAGAGGGTGGAAAGAGACACAGGGGTGAGAGAGTGGGGAGAGGCTTGCATTGTGTGGCAAACAGTATTGCCAGGCTTCAAATGTTATTGCCGTCATTTTTGACGGGCAAGTCGCTAGTATACACATAATCTTTTTATTGCTGTCAACAAATCTGCTTTTACTTGCCTATATATCTATTGCTTGCTTCATCTCCCACAATTTGTGGCGCACTATACAGTACCATCTGCTTATACTCCACACCACTACTTCTGGAGGTGTTCTCTGGGTTAGAAACCTCTTAACACCAGAGCTGTTGCCAAAAGAGTGAGGTAATCAACATAAATAGTTGATAGATTACATCTCCACAATATTCCAGGTAGGCTCTTTTTTCAGACTTTGCTGTTATCCATACAGTTTTTTCACTGTGCAATGATCCATTAAAATATGCAATGTGTCATGCACAACGTTGTTATTACATGGTTGCACTCCTTCATACTCCCCCCAAAAAATTGTGATAATATTTTGTCAATAAATAATTAACAAAGCGTCAATTTATATGATGCAAACAGTACTTAAAAGATAAAAGGTAATTCAAGTTATACCATCATAGTTATAGTACCTACCATTTCCTTGAAGGCATTTTCAAGAGCTCCAATAACAAGACATTCATGTGGAATCTTTTTTTCTGTGAAGAATCGTGTTTGTGGTGTGCTTGGGGAACCTGGAGCACCAACGGCCCCACGGAGAGAAGCTGCTCTGGTCAGTGTCCTGCTATTGGATGTAGTGGTTTCTGGGTCTTCTCCCAAACAGGTAGGTGGCAGAACCACTGAATTTTTCAAGATATCGACTATGTCCTGCAGCTGCTCCGTAATGTGGTGATGAAGAAGTTTGGATGCTACTACAGCAGCACCAGCTCCAGCATGACCATCAAACAGTGCCCAGTACTGTAACGTTAAGCCATCAGACTCCTAATAAAAATAAGAAAACAACATTTAGTTAGATATAATGTATGTGTGTACCTTAATAATATAATACCTAAAGGCCAAATATTTAAATCTATGTGCCAACAGTTTAGATTGTAATATTATCTCAAGTTTGAACAAGTGCAGGACAATATCTAACAATGCTAAACAATTAAAAAAAAATTATTTTTCCTTTTGTTTCCCTTTAAAAACAAACAAATGATTTATGTAATATACAGGATTTGGATTCCTCTAAAATTGAGAAATATGGATACTGCTGAGAGGTTTCAGCAGATCAATTTGTTTTGCCCATGCAGTACTATTTTGGTGATAAGCTATTGTACCTGGTCATCAGGAACAATAATTACTTGACTGAGTATTCGCTACAAGAGTAAATTCAAAAATCGGATTTCAAAATCTGAAAGGATTTTTTTCTATAGGCATTTAAAACGGGTAATTTAATTACTATAGTTGTAATAACAACTATAGTAATGAAAGAACAAACATTTGCTGTAGAAGAAAATCTGTACCTGCTCTTTGCATCCAAGTAACATCAATGAAGCTGTGAGCGATGGTATGCACAAATCATAGCACAGCAGTCAGACAAATCGTGGTCCACAGGAGAAGGAAATAGCAACCAACTCAAGTATCTTTTCTAAGAAACATAAGCCCAACAAGAGTCATAATTTGCTGCCCCAGAAAATGAGCCCCTCAGGTCAGTAGAGTAGCACCAGATCGACTGAAGTGGTTAGGACAAGTCGAGAGGATGCCCTGCTTTAAATGTGTCTGGAGGGGAAAGGACTGGAATATTAGAACTATGAACCAAGGCAAACTGGACATGGTCAAACATGAGAGGACAAGGTTAAACATGGATAGCCTGGAAATGAGTGAACTTAAATGGATTGGTATGGGGCATTTCATATCAGAAAAACACCAGATCTTCTATTGTGATCAAGAATTCCACAGAAGAAATAGAGTAGAGAGTAGCCCTTATATTCAAAGGGTGGCCAAAGCAGTGCTCAGTCCATGTGTTTGCGTTGTTAAGTCGTGTCCGACTCCACGTGACTTTGTGGACTGCAGCACACCATGCTGATCCACTTGTTATTCATGGCAGCGATACTGGAGTGGGTTACCAGCATACAGCTCCTGGTATTCTTAGGTTGTCTCCCATCTGAGGCCCAACCCTGCATGGCTTCAGGGTGGTGTGACTTCTTGGTTTCCTGACTGGAATCAAACCAAGGTAACATCGGTGAAAGCACAGATTCCTAACCACTGGACTACCTGGGAATGTTTACAAGGCAAGCCATGGTATTCAAGGCAAGCCATTTAACATAATGATGCAAGCCAACCATGAATGCTGAAGAAGCTGAAGTTGTTCAATTCTATGAGGAGATAAAATACCTCATACATATAACATCAAGAAAATATTTTACTCTCATCATAGGAAATTGTAATGTTAAAGCAGGGAACAAAAAGATTCCGGGAATAACTGGCACGTTTGGCCTTGGAGTACAAAATGAAGTATGTCAGGTTATAGATGATTCTATACATGGACATCACCAATTAATATAGAAATCAAATTGACTGCATACTTTGTAGCCAAATATGGAGGAACTCTATACTGTCAGCAAAAGCTAGGACTGGAGAGGACTGTTTTTTTCTACAAAGTTCAGAATTAAAAAAAGGAGACAAATAGAGAAAATCATCAGAGCAAGCAGATAAAAAGTAAATAACACCCCCCATGAATCTGCAGTGGAGGTGAAAAATTGATTTAAGGGACTAGACATGGTCGAGAAGATGCCTTATAAAAGATATAATAACTTTTTTGCTGTTTTCTGGACAGTGTTACAAACCTCTGTCCAAAGTATATCCCCAAAAGAAGAAAAACTAAAATAGCAAACTAGCTGACTGATGATGCTATGAAAGCAACGCAGGAAAGAAGGAAAGTAAAATGTAGTGTCCACCTGAATGCAAAATGCCTGAGGTTAAAATGAAGAGCCACCGGTACATTCTTTAATTTGTGATCGTAAGTAATAGAAGAAGATAAAAGAACGGGGAAGTCAAGAAAATTGGTGATCTAAAAGGAATCTTTCATGCCAAAGAGGACATGATAAAAGGCATGAATGGTAAAGACTTAATAGAAGCAGATCAGATAGAGAAGAGGTGGCAGGAATACATATAAGATCAATTGATAACCTTAATGGTTTGTCAAATGAGCAGGAGCCAGACATCTTGGAGAGTGAAGTGAGATGGAGCCTAGGAAGCCTTGCTGATAACAAAGCTGCAGGAGTTGATGGAATCTCAAGTGAACGGTTTAAAACCCTCCCATTTCATGCTGTGAATGAGAAAACAAGGGATGTCCAGAAAAACATTTACCACAGCTTCACAGACTACGCTAAAGAATTGTAGTGCTGAAGAAAACTGCTTGGAGTCCCTGGGACTGCAAGAAGATCCAGTTAATCAATAGAACAGGAAATCAAGCCAAACTGTTCACTGGAAGGTTTGATCACGAGGCTAAGGCTTAAATACTTTAGCCATATAAGAGAAGACAGGATTCTCTAGACCTAGAGAAGACTATAATGCTGAATAAGATTGAAAGCATTGGAGAATGGCATGAAAAATTTGTGAATTCAAGTTCAGAAAAAATACATTCCCCCACTGAGGATATATATTTAAAACAATCCTTCCTTAGACTGTTTAGGGTGTGTCGGTGGGGGGCAGATATAATCAGTGACTTGTGATATGTATTGGATTTGTGATTTAACTCCGTAGTACTAACAAATGGGGAACAGAGAGGTTTATCATTAAGTTAATCTTGTAAACTAGAAGATAGGAGACCTCATAAGCCACGGATGGTGAAGTATGTTAAACTTTGTTTCTAAGACATGCTAAAAAGATATACTTGAAAAAAAGTTGTATATGGAATTCAAATTACAGATCTTGCTGTTGCACATGGTTTAACGTGTAATAACCTAGAGGACCGCTATTTAGCAATATACAAAAAAAAACTATGTTGGATATGGAGGAAATTATCCTACAGGTAAGTTGGTTTATTCTATTTTAATATATTTAGGATATGTAATTGTGTATTCAACATTGGAGTTAATATTCACCAACCCATTAGCTACCAACGTCTCAAAGTTTGCAGTTATACAATATGGATACTGTTAAATAAAGTGTTCCTCTAAATGAACCTTAGTAAAAACTTTTTTCATCCAAGTGCACTTACAAGATCTGTAATTATCTTGTAATTCTAACTTTTTAGTGTGTCAATAGTATTTTAAAAAACATACTTCATCACATATGACTTTTTGCACTTTCCAGTATACCACAAGGTTCCTGACGAGGCTTTGTAGCACAACAGCAGGAATTTAAATTCAAAGAACTACCTGCAATACCACTGGACTTTAGTCGAACACTACTGAATAGTTTTATGCACGTTGGTGCTGATTTGTTTAATACTTTGGTCGATAAATACCAGCAGCCTTATTAAATTGCAATTCGGCCAATTGAATAGGGCTCTATTTAAAGCACATAGTGAAGATCTTGCTTTTGGACTGTAAAAAATATGCTATGTGCTTAAATACAGCCCTATTCAATTGTCCGAATTGCAATTTAATAAGGCTGCAGGTTTTTATGCGTCTTGCTCCACTTACTGTATTGTATTTAGTTATAAGGTCAATGCATATCTGTTGATACTAAACAGTGTTCTCCCCAGCATTTCGGAGCCCCGGGCTGTACGAAGTAGCAGTTAGATGGGCACACAGCTGCACAATGATTGCTTGTGCGTAATCCTCCACTCATGCCGGACAATGCTCGCCCAAAATGCCCTGGGGAGTACATTGCGAAGTATCAAATAAAGCTGCAACATAGAAATATTGTAATAATTAACTGTGATATAACTGGAATGTATGTGTTAATCAGGGCTAAATTCCAGTTACTATCAGGACTGACCAATCACTTCTGCAGGGGCTCAGCAAATGTCACTGGGCCTCATACCATCCACCTGAGCAGACATTTTTTCCAGTTCCCTTTACCTTGGTTTCTTTTGCCTCTCGAGCCAGGGCCTCACACACCGCCACTATTCTTCCTCTAAAATCATATAATATGCCCTCCTACCTATCCTCTTCACACTCACCTACCTGTGATTCATGTTAAATTATATTGCAGGTTTATCCCTATGACCTCCATTTTTTACAGCTGATACATTCACAGACTTAAGCACTGATTAACACTCTACTCTTTTCAATTACTTGCCAAGCCCTTGTTTCTTACTTTTATTTACTTCACCTTTTATTTCATGAATCGATTTAGATTGTAACTTTGTGAGTTTTAAATTCTGTCAAGAGCTTTTAAAAAAAAAGCACCTTGTACGTAATAATTTAAAACTCAAAAAGACAGGGCCCTCAACTCTTTGTCATGTGTTTAATAATGTATTTTTTTGTCTTTTGCAACTTAACCCCGTACTTTGCTCTAAGGAGTATGATGGCGCGTTACAAAAAATTGGCAAAAATAATAATAATTGTTTGTAAAATAAAACTTTGGCATTTAGAAAGCTCTGTAATCCCTGCATAAAGTCATCAGTTGGTCCTCTAAAAAATATTTACCTGGTTTTCCTTTAACTGCAGACCTTCTCCATTTGGCAGAGATGATCTTCGTTTACTTGATGAAGATTTGTTGGGAGTTGACTGGACTCCTGTTTTCTTCTTCACAAACATCACCTCACAGCTGGCCTGGTCCTCATTGTGTGTGCTTTTACCCGCATTAATCACCCTGCAAAAAAAGATCAGCAATTAAAATATACACTATTGTGCTAGCTATGAAATTGAGGTTACTTTGCTAGATAATCACAAACGGATTATTTACCTAATCACTTTAAGCATGTTGGTATTTTCTAAATCTTGCCAATTAACTTTACAGCAAAATGAGAACATCTGTCTCATTACCAAAGTGATTCAATTGTGGCACACAAACAAGAAAGTTATACTGCAGTCCAATGACAAATTGAATGGTGCACCTAAATGGCATGTAATAAATCTTCAAATGATAAAGTGATAAACACAATTGGCCAAATAAACATAAGGGCGAATTGCTGAAAAAATATTTTTAGATAGGATAACATAAGAATGGGCAGCACTTCAAAGATTATTATTCCGGTAGCACAGAAACTGTGTAGACTTGATTACTCCTAGAAAAGGAGTGCTACATATACAGACAGGCCCCATTACATTTACTACCTATTTTGAGGATTTATTATCATTCTGTATCCAGCAAACTATTGGTTTGGCATAGTCTTTGCATCTTCTTCACTATGTGCATTTCCTTTGTCTGCCATCTTGAACTCTATTATAAGTATTGTATAGAGTATTTTTTTTTTATATGGAATGTGGAACAAATCTTTATGGACTAGAAGACAAATACACCAATACTGTACTATGTATTATTACTATAGGTTTATTTATAAAGCAGCAATATATACAGTAGCGCAAAAATGTATGACCATAACCCAAGTATAAAATACAAAAAAAGATGACAGTAGACAAACACATATCAAGGCTCAGCTCCCCAAAGTTATATTATGCATTATACCTATAATATTTTATATATTTCCATTATATTATAAATGGACATTGGTACTCATGTAGGAAATGAATCATACATAGCTGGTCCAAAAGTACAGATAAAAGGGATACAACAGTTATAGCAAAACTAAGAGTTGCAATAATTGGGAGAATATTTTTTTTTGTGAATGGCTCTGGGCAAATGTTAAAACTACAAATACTGTATTCTACTTTGACAAGTACATCCACATGTTTCAAAGTTCTTCAATCCATAAGGCAAGTAATAAGAGAGCACCCATATATGATGAGGAAACAGCTGAGGGTTATTATACAGCATGGACATACCTAGACTCCACATACTGCTTACAATTAAATAATAAACAACAGAAGGCAATAGGATAGAGTAAAACTAGGTCAAATATTAAGAAACACTATACAATAGATGGGGATGCATACCCTGTGAAACACTTAGAAGGTCAGAGAAAGATTGTACAATTTGCATGCAATGATGCTATGTTAAATTGTTTTTTTTTCCTCATGTACAGTGCCATGCAACATGGGTTGTTTGAGGATTTGCATCCTTTAATTTACAGAACATGGCCATAACTTTGAAGGTGTTTTTTTTGTTTTATTATTATTATGAAGCAAACAACAAATAGGACAAAATAACAGAAAACGTTAACTATTCACCCCCCTAAAGTCAATACTTTGTTGAGCCACCTTTTGCGGCAATCACAGCTCCAAGTCGCTTTGGATAAGTCTTGATGAGCTTGCCACATCTTACCACTGGGATTTTTGGCCATTCCTCCTTGCAAAACTGCTCCAGCTCCTTTGGATGGTTTGCACTTGTGAACAGCAATCTTTAAGTCTGACCACAGATTTTCTATTGGATTGAGGTCTGGGCTTTGACTAGGCCATTCCAACACATTTACATGTTTCCCCTTATACCACTCAAGTGTTGCTTTAGCAGTGTGTTTGGGGTCCTTGTCCTGCTGGAAGGTGAACCTCTGTCCTAGCCTCAAATCAAACACAAAATGGTACAGGTTTTGCTCAAGAATCTCCCTGTATTTAGAACCATCCATCTTTCCCTCAACTCTGACCAGTTTCCCAGTTCCGGCTGCTGAAGAACATACCCACAGCATGATGCTGCCACCACCTTGTTTCACTGTGGGGATGGTGTCCTTTGGGTGATGTTATGTGTTGGGTTTGCGCCAGACATAGCGTTTTCTTTGATGGCTGAAAAGTTCAATTTTAGTCTCATCAGACCAGAGCACCTTCCTCCATACATTTTGGGTGTCTCCCACATGCCTTTTCGCAAACTTAAAACGTGCCATTTTGTTTTTTGCTGAAAGTAATGGCTTTCTTCTGGCCACTCTGCCATAAAGCCCAACTCTATGGAGTGTGCGGCTTATTGTTGTCCTATGTACAGATACTCCAGTCTCTGCTGTGGAACTCTGCAGCTCTTCTCGGATTAATGCCCTCCTTGCCCGGTCCATGAGTTTTGGTGGGCGTTCGTCTCTTGACAGGTTTGCCGTTGTGCCATATTCTTTCCATTTGGTTATGATAGATTTGATGGTGCTCCTGGGGATCATCAAAGATTTGGATATTTTTTTTATAACCTAACCTTGACTTGTACTTCTCAACAACATTGTTCCTTACTTGTGTGGAGAGTTCCTTGGTTTTCATGGCAGTGCCTCTTGCTTAGGTGTTGCAGCCTCTGGGGCCTTTCAAAAAAGGTGTGTATATGTAATGACAGATCATGTGACACTTCGATTGCACACAGATGGACATCATTTCACAAATTAGGTGACTTCTGAAGGTAATTGGTTGCACCAGAGCTTTTTATAGGCTTCATAACAAAGGGGGTGAATACATACGCGCATGCCAATTTTCTGTTTTCTATTTCTAAAAAATAGTTTTATATATATATTTTTCTCATTTCACTTTACCAACATAGACTATTGTGTTCTGATCCATCACATAAATCTCAGATAACCAAAACATTGAACTTAAGGCTGTAATGTATCAAAATAGGTTAAAAGTCAAGGGGGCGAATACTTTTGCAAGGCACTGTATGTCTTTTTTCAATCTCCATAATACATAAAATCTAAAAACTCTTAAAAAAATCAAATTAAACCAAATACTGCATGTGAAACCTTCAGGAAGGGGGAGTAACCAGGTGATGATAAAAGACTTAGGGCCCCATGTATTTCATCACAGTTTACACCAAGTTTGAGGCCAAAGTAAATCCCACTAGCCATATTAATTACCCATCCCGTAAACATTGTGAGAGAACTGCTATGAGTGACTGCGGAACAAGAAAGCCGAAAAGCACCGCACAAAACTCCATTGATTTTTCAGTGCTAAAAGAATCAGTTAGACTTTTACACCAAAACCCTATGATAATAAGATTTTATGAATCACTCACAAACCAGGGCAGTGCCATAACTGCAAAAAGCTGAAGGAAATATTACAGGTACCAAAGACTTCGCAAATGGTTTTAAAAAAACAATAAAACTGATAAAATTCCAAAATTAATTGACACTTAACAGTCCAATATAAACATGTGTGTAATTAAATATGATATTGTATTATTATGTCCTTTTCAATTTACAACATAACACGCAACCTGGTACTCAAGATGTTAATATCAGGAAACCACCCTGCCTATGAACAAATGCTCTAATGCATTGTATATGTATAAATGCCAAACACATTTATATATATTGAAGCCATAAATATAATGATCACATCTATCTAATGCTCAATGGTAAAGAAAAGGAAAGAAAATCCCTTTGTAGTGGTGCACTCCTAGGAATCTACTATGATCAATATTAGCAAATAAAACTTAGCTTGAACAAGACTAGTGTAAAACAATCCCAATAATCAGATGGGTTAAAAGGCATAAAAGTATTTCTGCAGTTTCCTGATTAAAGTTGTCTCAATGTGAACTCCACTGATTTAAAGTGAAAGGAGTTAGGTCACCCTGTAATAAAGGCAAAAAAATATGGACATGATATGTAATGACGTCATCGGCCAGCGACTAAGGGACAGTGGGCAGCAAAGCGTCAACCTGGCGCACGTTTCCTGGATTTCATCATGAGCTCCTGATGAAATCCAGGAATCGTGCGTCGGGATGACGCTACGCTGCCCATGCTCCCTTAGTCGCTGGCCGATGACGTCATTACAGAGCGTCTAGGCAGCACATGGGAAAGCCAAGTTCCATTAGGATAGCTTTATTGTGATTATCTGCATCCAACTTTGCCAATACCCATCTATGAAATACTTATTAGAGAGGGATAGATTCATGGAACAGCAAACTTTACATTAACATTGTGGCTCTCTCAATTTTTGGCTTTTTATACAAACAACAATCATGTGTATGGACCTTAATTTCATATAAATTATCAACAGTGCAATATTAAGCACTTTTAGCACCTTATGATTGTGGGAAAATCCCCAAGTAACACTTAGTCACTTTACACTGATCAATTCACAGTTTATTTGTACAATAGGACTCTTTTGGATCCTAATTCCCTTAAGTATTAGTTCTAGCACTTAGCACTTTTTGCCTATTTTCTCTTCATCATTGTATCCAATCATCTGGTTGTTGTTATGATTAATGCAGTTTAGCCAGTAGAGGTATTAATATATATATATATATTTATTATTTGTTAGCTGTAGCGTTGTGTGTTTAGTTTTTTTATTACTTTCATTGGTTTTATAATAACTATTAAAAGCTATGTTTTATTGGCTACTATTGATTATAGTAGGTTCCTAGGAGTGCACCACTACAAAGGGATTTTCTTTCCTTTTCTTTACCATTAAGCATTACATTATTAAAAGTTCCTTGGCTCAATGATTAGAGCCACATTACATGTACTATATATATATATATATTACACATATATAGTAAATAAAAAGTACATCTGTGTTCACATATAAACATCTAAAGCAAGTAAAAAAACCTGCTTCCAGCTCAGAGAAAAACAGTTTTTACACTGCATTCTGGGAAGCTGAGCTAAGACGTGCAAATGTGCCCACAAATGCCTCACTCTTCAATCCATAGCCATTATCAAACATGGCTTCCTTTAAGCTTATGCATGCCGTATTACACAGCTTTAATGCAAAGCCAAGGTTGGAATAAACACAGGCGGAGTATCCAATCCATGTACAGCTGTTTCAAGCTTACTGGCTATCATCAGCATGGAGCTGGATCTCAGCTTGTGTTGTGGAAATTATGAGTAGGTAGTTCACCACAACAATCATTTATAGTATGGTGGGCATAAGAGCGATAGAAGCCCTCCACCGTACAGTAAATAAAAAGTACATCTGTGTTCACATCTGAATGTCTAAAGCAAATTAAAAAACCTGCTTCCAGCTCAGAGTTTCCCAGAAAAACAGTTATTGCACTGCATTCTGGGAAGTTGAGCTGGGACACACAAATATGTCCACAAATGCCTCGCTCTTCATTCCGTAGCCATTATCAAACATGGCTCCCTATAAGCTTATGCCTGCTGTATTACACAGCTTTAATGCAAAGCCAAGGTTGGAATAAACACAGCCTGCGTATCCTATCCAAGTACAGCTGTTTCAAGCTTACTGGCTATCCTCAGCATGGAGTGGGATCTCAGCCTGTGTTGTGGACTTTATGAATAGGTTGTTCACCACAACAATCATTTATAATATGGTGGGCAAAAGAGCCATAGAAGCCCTCCACTGTAGAGTAGTACAGTAAATAAAAAGTACATCTGTGTTCACATTTGAATGTCTAAAACAAGTTAAAAAACCTGTTTCCAGCTCAGAGTTCTGAGAAAAACAGTTATTACACTGCATATATATATATATATATATATATATATATATATATATATATATATATATATATATATATATATATATATATATATATATATATATATATATATATATATACACACACACACACACACACACACATACATACACATATATAGTTCCTGGCCGCAGTTACGGAGCTTGTTTACTCTCATTAAAATAATTACTCTCATTTTCTATTGGTTCCTAAAGCCGTTTCTCATCCATAAAACTTTGTTTGGGTACTCCATACACTGAAATCTCATAATTTAGGTTGTGCTAAAGATTTACATTAACGTATAATCTTGGGAAATAAAGCTCCTGTAGATAATTTACGGCAATGCCGCAATTTAAAGTCTGATTAGAATGGGACCCTTGGTTTTATAAAGCGCCAAGAGAAAAAAAAAAGAACTAGAATGTTTTGAAGAAATGTTATACATAAAGGAAAACATTGAACAAGACTAGTGTAAAACAATCCCAATAATCAGATGGGTTAAAAGGCATGCCCAGTATTTCTGCAGTTCCCTGATTAAAGTTATCTCAATGTGAACTCCACTGATTTATAGAGAAAGGAGTTAGGACACCCTGTAATAAAAGCAAAAAAATATGGACATGATATTATAATCATTCTGTATAAATAAAGTACATATTCTATTGGTATCAGTGGGGTACTTTCTATTAATTACAGTAGAGTTGCTCAGTATCTTACATTTGTACATATGCTTCAATATTTCTTCATGCGGTTTCCCATCTCCTTATCTACTGTCATTAGTCTATCAGTTACATAAAATGTTAATCATCCATTATTTCCCTATATGATCAGTGATACATGTTAAGTTACAACAGAACGGATTCAAGAATACAAACTGTCTACACTATAACACTATTGGACAGAACGTAATTACCTCAATGATCTATAAATGTATAGTTACACAGTGAACATAATCGGCATTTTTTTACAGTAATGTGCGTATTAGCCTAGTAGGATGAAAGGTAATTTATCATCAAGGATAAAAGTTATTGGTCATCATGGAAAAAGACTTGTCTATACAGATTGTAACCGAATGATGGCAATGCATACATAGTTGCATAGAGTTCATAAAGTTCAGCCTATTTAGATCTCCTCTGATCCTTAGAATATGTAGATAATTTGTTAATTAATCCAGAGGAAGGCAAACAGAAACAAACCCCATTAAAACATTGCCAATTGTCTCATAAGGCCCAGTGTGTCCATTCACATAACACTTTTTTTTTAACATTCAAACTAATTGCTAGTTATATTATCATCACTCTAGCTCTGATAATCGTACACATTGTTATAGCTATATAGGCTTAATATGTGCAGACTGTTATTGCTTAAATAAATAATCATTGTACCTCAAAAAAGGCATTTGTTTGTGAATTATGTAGCAAACAACATTATTTCCTGTTCCTAAGTCATGAACATAAAAGCATTTCTTTTGGAAACATCTGAAAGTTTGAAGACTCTCTTCTTTTAAGTAAAGGAATCTATTTTGTGCTTGTTATATCAATTCCTGGGAGCAGGATCATGGGAGGGTGTTACTGTGAGTGGATGGTAGGGGAGAAGTCAGAGGCTTTGTTGGATAATTGGATTGGACTGAAATTGACACCACATCCCTTCTCCCTCACAGGCCCAGAAGCATGAATAGATGCTACCACAGTTCTGAATGTCCATCTCACACGCGCAACTTCCACCAAGGAGTCAAAGCGTATTTTCTTTTTAATTACTTTTTCAAACTCAAAGTTGCATATAAAAAGTGTTATTAAAATTGCAGGTGTTTGAGATATAAAGCCAAAAATCAAGATAAATCATGGCAAACATTTACCATCTTTAATGTAAGCTTGCAATCAACAAAAAAAGAAAACTAATATTTATTAGAATTAAAAGATAATTATAAGGAAATATTATTGAAACCCTGCATAAGTGTACACACTCTTTTCTAATGGGGGCTGTAGCTGTGTTCGCAGTTACCATTCAAAACCATGTTTAAAAAGCAGCATACACCTACTGTCAACAAAAGTGATTTTGGTTAGCCCCTGGAAACTTTTGTAGTAACATTATTCTGGGATAGGTATTGTGGGCTAAGGGGTTGCCAAAATCTACAGGAGCACATGGTTGAAAATTACTGACAAGTTAAAATAAAAATATAAAAGAAGAATAAAATAATATCAGAAGGGATTGGATGTATAATGGAGCACTGTGAAGACTTATCAACTAGCGAATTGCCCGTCAAAAATGAAGGTAATAAAATTTGAAGGCTGGCAATGCTGTTTGCCACACAATGCAAGGTTCTCCCTCTTCTAACTTGCGCACCTTCCCACCGTCTACTTTAAGGCCTCGCGATGAGCAGCTTTGCCAATCATTGCGGGCCTCGGCCAACCTGCCACTTTCATGCCTCGCCACTTTCAAAGTCTTGCGGGGCTTGTGATGAGCGCCTAAGTGTTACTGCCTTGGGCCTCATTTTGAGCCTTTTTTCAAACATATACTGGTTTACGGCTGCCATTTTGTCCACGCTTGGCCGATTTTCTATCTCCTAAAAACGCTAATTATATCTCAAATTAGTTTGCAAACTCACTCACAGGCTCCCTGCCTCTTCCACTGTGCTGTGTGTCAGGTTGTAAGTTAATTGTTGATGTAATTGGCGTGTTGCGTGCCTCTTGCTCATCATGTGTCTGGTAATGAGTGCTCATTGCCAGCCGTTTTCACAAAGTCTTGAGGGCCTCGCTCCTGCAATGAGTGTCTTCGGCATTCATTGCAGCAAAATCTTGTCGCTAGGACAGCAATGATCGCTTTCGGTGCTCATTTTTGCATGTGCAAGACCGTAACTTTTAACATTGCTTGACCAACATTCGTAACTTATCACATACAATAGTTGTGCTAAGTGAAGAAAATGTTGACGACAGGGCAAGGAGAACATTTAAGAAGCTGCAATAATATCCGTCAGGTAATGGTTGCTCCTTGTATGTGACAACAGTCTCCTGTGTTATTTCCTTTATTTGTAGCCTCCACTAAATATTAGTTGAGGGTAGCACATGTATATAACCAGGGTGTTATAGGCTTTTATCACGTGTTCTAATCACCTGACCTTGAAAATTCATAGGTTTACCTGTCCAGGTTGATGTTAGGCCAGTAGTATTGTCAGGAGCTGTGTAGGACACAGCAGCTGCAGAATTGATGCAAGCAGACCAAAGACGTGCAGCAGGATAGCACAACAGAGTCTTATGTCACCTTAGTGTAATCTATGTCGGATCTTAGAGGTTTCACTTGATATGGATTGATTGAGCTAGCAAGCAGCGACTAGAGGGCAGACCCATCTTTCCTAGGTCTCCATCGCGGCCTACTCAGTCTGCAAGTCATTACAGGATTGACAAGAACAACCAGTGGGATCTTCCAGGTTTTTTTTTTTTTTAATAATCATCTATTTGCTTTTTTCTTGAATTGTCCTAGTTGCAAGGAAAATGCCTGAAATTATTTATCTTACATTCATGGCTTTACATAAAAAAAAAAAAACTTAAACTTCCATATAGTGATGTAGACTTTTTATATCCACTGTATACATATTTTTTTCATTGTACAGCAGACCTTTAAGAAGGCACATTCCTTATCTCAGACTACAATTGGGATGAATCACAAAGGGAAAGAGGGATGTGTGTGATCTATAATAGAGGGATTTGGGCTTAAATGACACATCAAAAGAAGGACATTTAGGGGACTTGGAACAGCACAGAGATTTTCTTTTAATAACAACTTTGAACATATTATGTATCAGAGGCAAGTCACCTACAGTGCCCACTTCTGATTCAATCATTTCTTCTTTTTGTTCTTCTGCTCTGCAGTTTGGAAGTACAGAAAAGAAGAACAAAAAATAGAAATTCTGTAAGATAAGGGAAAACAGATAATGGTTGCTAGGTGAATAACACACCCACGTAAATGTAAAATGCTTAGAATAGAAGTTGATGATTGAGCCCATGTACATAAGCATTAAGATTTCTATTGCTATTTTACGCAAAAACGCATTTCCTGAATTAGACAAATAATTGTTTAGAATGGATTTCAAAAGAGAAGGTCTGCCAGATCAAGCATTTAGTTGCGGATATTGTTTTTCATCCCACAAATAAAATAACTGGCTGCCAGACATAAAAGTAATGGAATAGTAGTTGTTAAGAAGCCTTAAATGGACATCTAAGTGAGCTGGATTAATACATTTCTGCACTCTGTAGGCAAAATGCAGCCTATGTGTATGGAGCACATCTCATAAAACATTCTATTTTTATTAATATCTAAAAATCCCTATAATGATTAACAACCCCAGGGTGTGTCTACAAAACTTCCTGGTCCCCACCCAATCAGCATGCAGCATCCGGTGGAGCAATATTAACTCACTATTTACCTGCTCTTGCTAGCTCAGCCAATCTCCTTGCAGCTCCCTGTCACATGTCAGTGATACACTACATTGCCCAGGCTCCTTGGGTACATATCCCATGCTGCTTTGCACCACAGCCAATAGGAGAGCAGTGTTATCAGCCTCCCAGTAACTGCTTGTATATAACTCATCCCTACTTCCTGTCTATGCTGTCGGCTGTTGCCATACCAACTAACATAGTGCTATGGCTCAAATCTTTCATCTAACCGGATTGGCCAAAACAAATTAAGAGGGGATGTTAACCTTAATTTTAAGATGTCAGAAATTACAATAGATTTTGCTAACTTCAAGGTTTAAATGTTTATTTTGGTATTTTTTCATGCAAACCTTTTCATACACTTCTGATTCTCCTCCATCAGATGCATTCATAATCCAGGAAACTTAGATATGCCTTTCAGCAGAGCAAACAGAAAAATGGATGACAGTGGGCTCACTAATAAAGGAAAGATTTTGAGAAGAAATATCAAAATATAAATATAGACCACATCAGCATTGAAATGGCAATTATCTAACACACTCCCATTGTGTAGCAAAAATATTATAATTATTTACATGGTTTGATTAAAAGACATTTTTTACACAATATTGTTCATTTAATATTGAAATTAAAATGATCATTGTAGTTCCATTATATGGCTTCTGAATAACTAAACTTTGTAATGAGCAATATTTTGACAAAATAAGAGCAAAAAACACCGACAAGGACATACAACTTTTAGTTACGACCCACGGAACTTATAAAAAAAATATGAGGTGGCAAAAATAAAAAACGGTCGAAACGCGTACATCCAAAAATAACAAAAACACTACAAAATACAAACAAAACACACACACACATTATATATATATATATATATATATATATATATATATATATATATATATATATATATAAAATCACACACAGCATAGGGGGACAGCCACAATATCTGCCAGTGAGATTGCACGATAACTAAAGTTGAATTTAAGGAGTTTCGAAAGCAAGAAAAAAAATGGGGGGCGAAAAAAATGAAAATGAGGCTACACGACCACAAAGCACGCAAAACACCGCCAGGCACGTACGACTTTTGCCAGGGACGTACGAGGTCTAAAAATACACAGTTAGGAAGCACAGAAAATGCTTGTGAGCCACGTAGCACATAGACAAACGAGGGGGGTTAAAGATGAGGAGGGGGGGTTAAAGATGAGGAGGGGGGTTGAGGAGGCGGGTTGAGGAGAGAGGATGAGGAGGCGGGTTGAGGAGAGAGGATGAGGAGGGGGGTTGAGGAGAGAGGATGAGAAGGGGGGTTGAGGAGAGAGGATGAGGAGGGGGGTTGAGGAGAGAGGATGAGGAGGGGGGTTGAGGAGAGAGGATGAGGAGGGGGGTTGAGGAGAGAGGATGAGGAGGGCTGTTGAGGAGAGAGGATGAGGAGGGCTGTTGAGGATGGGGGTTGAGGAGGGTGATAAGGGAGGGAAAGAGACACGAGGGAGGGGGTGAAGAGACAGGGGAGGGAGAGGAGGGGAAGAGACACAGGGAAAGGTGAGCAGGGGAAGAGACTCAGGGGAGAGAGAGAGAGAGTGGAAGAGACACAGGGGAGAGAGGGGGGGACACAAGAAAGGGGCACAGGGGGCAGCACATTTCCCACCCTCAGCTTATACTCGAGTCACTAAATTTTCCCAGTATTTTGTGGTAAAATAGGTGCCTGGGCTTATACTCGAGTATATACGGTACTTAGCTCTTCAGGCTATTAAGTAATGGATTAATTAAATTATTATTTACAAAAATAGACATATATATCTGTCTTTGTGAGGAGCAAAAATAAATGAGATGCTTGCAATGAACGCCGAAGGTCCTCAGAGTAGAAAAAGCTTTACATTGCGTGTCAAACCGCATTGCCATGGCTTAAAATGTTATTGACCTGTCATTTTTGACGGGCAAGTCGCTAGTAAATATATATTTTAAATATGTACTTAAACGTGTTTTTCTGTACTGTAGTGAACCCCCCCAAGGGCCCCCTTGATGCAACATGCCCACAACAGGGCCCCCTCCCTTACTGTGGACTGTAGATCACAGCATTATCCTTCCCCTACCTGCTTTTTCTCTTGCCTTGACAGGTTATCCTTGTTTCCCTATTCTAATGCATTTCTCGATAGTTATTCTCCCGGATCACTCTGATGCCTTTGGATAAGAAGTGGGTGATCAACTGTGTCAAACTCTCCACTCTCTTGGCATCCATGACACTGCTGTCTCTGTTCACATCTTATCTAGAAACATTTAGCTTCTCCTTCTCCTCTTCTTTGACTTCTCCTTACTGTCAGCATACCCCAAGATTCATCCCTAGGCACCTTCCTCTGCTCCATCTGTACTTACTACCTTGGTACCCTAATAAAATCTTTTGGATTTCAATATGGTCTATACGCAGATGGCACACAAATATACTTCTCAGCACCTGAACTATCCCCATCCTTTTAGCTCGAGTTGCCAACTGCCTCTCTAGTGTATGCTCCTGGATGTCCAGCCATCTGTCAACTCAGACTCAACATGTCAAAGACTGAGCTCCTAATCTTCCCACCCTCTTCCACAGCTTCCACTCCTCACATATCTCTCTCTATTGAAAATGCCATCATACTCCCATCTCCCAGGCCCATTGTGTTGGGGTTGCACTATGCATTCATGACCCCCTGTACCTCACTGTTTAGAATGCAAGCTTGCAAGTTCTCAATCTTCTAAGGTGCCTTATGGATAGCATTGTGTATGTTTGGTTTTAAGCTCAATCACAGGACTCTCTATTCTTTTGAATTGTGTTTAAATTGTTTTTGACTTGTACTTAACCCCTGTATTGCGCTTCAGAATATGTTGGCTTATTACAAATAAAGCATACCAATAATATAAACCCCTTATAGATTGCAACCTTGTCATAGTGGACAGAGAAGATGAGGTGTGCCGAGGAGGCCCCGAGGGAGGAAGGGTACACTACACTACAAAAAAAATGAATACACAATAAAAAAAATAAAAAAGAAAGCAGAAGGGCCCTGATACAACTTCCCTCCTGTTCCAGCGGTAGATCTGCCCCTGGTTAATATCATAAAGATCATGATATACAAAAAGCTTGCACAGTAAACAGCTATACATTATAAATCAAAAGGATGCATTCAACTATCACTTGATAAATTATGATCATCATTTCACAAAACTAATTCCCTCATCTTTAAAAGCCATGGTCAACAATCTTGATTAAAATAACCAAGACTAATTTTAGGATAAGAAAATATGTCATTAAACTCCACTGCAAGCAAAAGTCCTTCACAGTCAATTACACTCTCACTGCAGTTTATTTGTGGAACGAGCAGTCCCAATAAACTGACATCTGTACAAATTCTGCTTAATTTAAAAGACCTAAATTTAAAAGACACAAAACACTATAGTAAAAGGGAGAAACATACATTCAGTTTTACAAAACACAATGTAAGGCAATATTTATTTCCCCCCATTAGGTATATTGCATTGTTTAATTCTTTTAAAGGTTCACATAAAAGTGCCATACCATTATACATTCTTAAAATGTTAAATAAGTAGTGGATGTCCAATATAAACCCACATTGGGCTGTATGAGCTAGATATATTGAGGATATTATTTTATTTTCCATGCAGAAAACCAGCATTGCTTAAACAGTGCTATCAGGAGCGAGACAAACTTCCATTATACTCTCTAGTCTTAAAAAGGACCACTAGCGCATTTACAGGTAAATATTATGTTTTTTTGTTGTGCATTGAAGGTAAAAATAGTATGCAGTTGAAAATAAATAAGAGTTAATATTTTTTTTCTTTATTTTGAAAGTGTCAGTTTTCCCTCTAAACAGAGCTGTTTTTCTCCACTTCCCTGTGCCTATTTGTGGATATTACCATCTCTGACTGAAGACTGGACTAAAATGAAAGTCTGATCAGTCTAGGTTCTGGTTCACACTGAGCAGGTGGAGTATGGCGGGCAGGGCTATGAAAGCAATGTCAATGGGTGTGGCCAACTGGGCATCTGCAAGCAGGTTACAATACAGTGGTTAATGCGCTGTAAGCAGTGGATGGGGCTAATGACATCCTGCATCTAGTGCATTTACTTTGTCTTGACAGTCATTACCTTTAAAGACCTGGCAACCTAGGCTGATATCAGAACACAATGGGGTATGTAGACTGAATAGATTTTCACTCCTATTAAAAGCACAAGCGTTTAGGATTGCTGAAGTCTCCCTTACATTCAAGGTCGCCCCACAAACATTTTCCCAAATACTTTTAATATTTATTTTTATAGGTTACCAAAATTCAAATAATCTCAACCAAAAAATCATTTGCATTATCAGTAATGATTATACTGGATGAATATTAAAAACACCAAACAGTAAAAACAGTATGTTAAACAAACAGAAACACAGTGAAATATTTTGCATGCAACAAAGACGAGACTGTTTTCTATTGCCCTTTAACATCTTGCATACAGTGCTTGCAAAAGTATTCACCCCCCATGACTTTTTACCTATTTTGTTACATTACAGCCTTAAGTTCAATGTGTTGTTAATTTGAATTGTATGTGATGGATCAGAACACACCAGTCTAAGTTGGTGAAGTAAAATGAGAAAAATATATACATTAAACTATTTTTTAGAAATGGAAAACAGAAAATTGGCATGTGTGTATGTATTCACCCCTTTTGTTAAAAAGCTCTGGTGCAACCAATTACCTTCAGAAGTCACATAATAAGTGAAATGATGTCCACCAGTGTGCAATCTAAGTGTCACGTGATCTGTCATTACATATACACACACACCTTTTTTGAAAGGCCCCACAGGCTGCAACACCTAAGCAAGAGGCACTACTAACCAAACACTGCCATGAAGACCAAGGAACTCCCCAAACAAGTAATGAACAATGTTGTGTAGAAGTATAAAGTCAGGGTTAGGTTATAAAAAAATATTCAAATATTTGATGATCCCCATGAGCACCATCAAATCTATCATAACCAAATGGAAAGAACATGGCACAACAGCAAACCTGCCAATAGATGGCCGCCCACCAAAACTCACAAACCGGGCAAGGAGGGCAATAATCAGAGAGGCAGCACAGAGACCTAAGGTAATCCTGGAGGACCTGCAGAGTTACACAGCAGAGACTGGAGTATCTGTACATAGAACGACAATAAGCCATGCGCTCCATAGAGTTGGGCTTTATGGCAGAGTTGCCAGAAGAAAGCCATTACTTTCAGCAAAAAACAAAATGGCACGTTTTGAGTTTGCGAAAAGGCATGTGGGAGACTCTCAAAATGTATGGAGGAAGGTGCTCTGGTTTGATGAGATTAAAATTGTACTTTTCGGCCATCAAAGAAAACGCTTTGGCGGGCGCAAACCCAACACGTCACATCCCCCAAATAATACCATCACCATCAGTGAAACATGGTGGTGGCAGCATCATGGAGTGGGGATGTTTTTCAGCAGTCAGGACTGGAAAACTGGTCAGAGTTGAGGGAAAGATGAATGGTGCAAAATACAGGGATATTCTTGAGCAAAACCTGTACCACTCGGTGCCTGATTTGAGGCTAGGACGGAGGTTCACCTTCCAGCAGGACAATGACCCCAAACACACTGCTAAAGCAAGGGGAAAGGGGAAACGTGTAAATGTGTTGGAATGACCCAGTCAAAGACCAGACCTTAATTCAAAGAAAATCTGTGGTCAGACTTAAAGATTGCGGTTTACAAGCGCAAACCATCCAACTTGACGGATCTAGAGCAGTTTTGCAAGGAGGAATGAGCAAAGATCCCAGTGGTAAGATGTGGCAAGCTCATAGAGACTGATCCAAATCGACTTGGAGCTGTGATTGTCGCAAAAGGTGGCTCTACAAAGTACTGACTTTATGGGGGGTAAATAGTTATGCATATTGACTTTTTCTGTTATTTCTTGTTTGATTCACAATAAACAAAAAAAATATATAAAGAATAAAAAAACTTTTAAAGTTGTGGGCATGTTCTGTAATTTTAATTATGTAAGGCCTCAAACAATCCATGTTAATTCCAGGTTGTGAGGCAACAAAACACAAAGAATTCCAAGGGGGTGAATTTGCTTCCATGTGAAAACAGCTACATTTCAAAGTTTATCACATTTTAATAACCATGTTCTCCAAACCGACATAAACATTTAATTGGAATCATTTAATATACAGTAGGCTCTCAGTTACCCAGAACTCACGTAACCAGTACTTTAAAAAAAAAATGTACAGGGCTCAACAAATGCCAGGAGCCAGGTTGTCATGCCACAAAATGCTTACAGGCACCTAGATTGCATCCAGTGTACATCTCTGCAATTCAATGTTACCTGGAAGCAGTTACATTCCCTGGGTTTAGCACCGCACCCTCCAGCCGAATGTAACTGTGTGTAAGTGAGGAGTGAAAGCTGCTGCGGATAGAACAGCCCTCACTGACAAATATACTTGGCAAAGCATCCTAGGTGTAGCTGATCTAGGCCTCTTTTAATAGTATCTCTCAAGCAACCAGAAACTATATTTATCTGGCATCTACCAATCCCCATGGGTGCCAGATAACATAAAGTCTACTGTACTGTTTAATTAGTCCATACTAATAACATATTTAATTTTAGAAGAATGCTTTGTGGTCCCTTCTGGATTGCTACCTTATGAAGTTGTAAGCTATATCATGCAGGATCACCCAAGATGGGCAGGTTATAGCAGAGAGGTCAGACAAATTGTGGTCCACTGGAGAAAGAACTGGCAACCCACTTCAGTATGACTCGCCCATCTTGAGTAATCCTACATGGTGTAGCTCACAACTTCATTGAAGTACACAAGCCACTTCACCAGGACAAGGTAGCGATCAAGAAGGGGATTAGTGGTCTAGAGCCTTCTAAATTGTTTTGATTGTTCTTACAGTAACTGTTTTTCTTTTCCACTCACGATTTACTTGATTATGTATTATTAAAAGATGTGAAACTCCTTTCATAACAGATAAATAAAATCTTTACTATATCCAGATTCGTTGTCCCTTTAATACATTTTTGACATTGTTTAACATAATAATCTTACTGACTGAATAAGGATTGTATGCAAGTTTGGAATGTAATGTGCAGTGGCTATCCTTAGTAATCATGTTGGAAAATTTAGAAAGCTATAAAAAAAAATCTAATTCAATTATAAATACAGGTTTGATATTGTGGTTGTAACAATGAGAAGATTTTTTTTTAACAGGAACTGAACCGAATAAATCTACTATGTGCTTTGTTTAAACATAATGAAGTACGATTTCTAGTCTACTGAGAGTTGTTCATTTTGTTTGTGCAGTTTATTATGTTGTCTTTTCTTTTTGTTTATACCAGTTATGTATTCCCTTTCCTCTTCTCAATAAAAGATTTCTAAAAAGGCTATGCATAAAATTTGTTCTTTTTCTGCCGATTCTCTTGGAAAAACCGCCTGGGGTGAATATAGTTATTAAGAGAATGAATGATAGTGGATTATTTAGTACAATTCCACACTAATTACATTAAAGCAAAGCCAAATGTATCAAAGGAATTCATAATTTGTATTGTGTTTGAATAAAGAACAAAGCAGACAGATTTATAACTGATCGGGTCAATAATAAGCAAATAGAGTATTTACTAAGATGAAGCCATCTTTCAAAATATGCATCAGGGACTCAGGTTCAAAATCAACAGAATTGTTGGAACAACATAGGTAAAACAATAGACAGTCCTAAACCAGTGTATAAAATTATTATTCATATATACATTAATACTTGTATTTAGAACAGCTTAGTGGATTTTTTCCTATTCACTAAATCATTCTACCCATGAAAATGGATGACCTCCATCTGCTCTTTCCATCTCCATGATGGTCATCAAAACGGTGCCAAACTTTAGGTCAAGCTCTATAGATCAATAAAATGTTAAACTGCTCCCATGTCGTATGACAGCATCTGCAGTCACTATGAAGGAAGCACCTCTCACCATACCACACAAATACTGTCACAGTTCATGTGTATAAATGTGTATGTGTGAGAGATTGGGAAAGAGAAATTATGATTAAAGGAAGCAATGGAAGGAAAGCAACGGGTGGCACAAGGGGTGGGAGAGAGCTGAGCAACTTGTGGCGCAAGGGGTGGGAGAGAGCTGAGCAACGGGTGGCGCGGGGGTGTGAGAGAGGTGAGCAACGGGTGGCGCGGGGGTGTGAGAGAGGTGAGCAACGGGTGGCGCGGGGGTGTGAGAAAGGTGATCAACGGGTGGCGTGTGGGTGGGTGAGAGGTGAGCAACTGGTGGCGTGCGGGTGGGTGAGAGGTGAGCAACTGGTGGCGTACGGGTGGGTGAGAGGTGAGCAACTGGTGGCGTGCGGGTGGGTGGGTGAGAGGTGAGCAACTGGAGGCGCGCGGGTGGGTTAGAGGTGAGCAACAAGTGGAGCGGTCGTGGAAGAGAGGTGAGCAACAAGTGGCGCGGTCATGGGCGAGAGGTTAGCAACAAGTGGAGCGATCATGGGCGAGAGGTTAGCAACAAGTGACGGGTCGTGGGTGAGAGGTGAGCTACAAGAGAAGCGGTCGTGGGCGAGTGGTAAGCAACAAGTGACGGGTCGTGGGCGAGAGGTAAGCAACAAGTGGGGCTGTCGTGGGAGAGAGTTGAGCAGCAAGTGATGCAGTCATGGGAGAGAGTTGAGTCAATGGTTGAGTGGGAGTGCGAGAGAGGCGAGTAACGAAAGATGAGGATAAATAGAAAGGTGAGAAAATAGGTAAAATTGGCTGAAAGGGAAGAAAATAATAAATCAAGAGTAAAATAACGTGACAGATGAGGTGCAGAGTCATTGGGTGTGGAAGCAGTATAGATGCACAACTATTTTACTATCTTTTACCAGTTTAAATTAATATACAACCAATTCCCTGATAACAAATGTTTATGTTCTTTTGTTAAATCTATCTCAGAAGTATATCTTTAAAGTCTTTTTCAAAGTTTCAGCCATTTTTTCTCTCGTTTAGGTCGATTTTCGAGTGGCGAAACTCTACAAATTCAACTTAAATTTGCGTGGAACCTCACTCCCAGACGTCCTGGCTGTCCCCCCGTTCTTTTGTGTTTTTTAATTGTGCGCGGTTTTTTTTTTTGCGGGTCGTATTTTGTTTTTCTCTAAGTGGCGGTTTCCTTTTCAAAGTGTAACATGCCGTCATTTTTTCTGCCGTTTTTTTTTTAAAGTGCTACAGGTTTCGCATGGTGAATTGTGTATTTGAGTTCTCTGTTGTTCTGTAGTCCTGAAGGTCGTAGGTATGATGCTTAATGCATGCGGGGTCGTAGGGATGAGCGCCAACGATGCTCATCACCACCAGTGCAAGGAGTGCCTTCGGCGCACCTCGCTTTGCGAGGTTTTTGGATGTGCGCGGTTCGCCCGTTAAGTTTGTATTTTTTGCTTCGCAAGCCCGCAGTTTTAACGTTGCATTACCAACTTTTTTTGCAAGCCTGCACTGCTGAGAGCTATATATGTGATTTATACCCTATTCCCCCATTTCTACAAATAACAAATACTGATACCCCTTCAAACAATCATTAATCACAAACATCTGAAGATGCCGTCCCTCTTGATCCAACTTCATTTGCTAACTACTACCTGATATATTTATTTCAACAACCCCATATTACTGGATTTTCAATCTCCAGATGAACTTCTTATTTTTTTAAATCTTTACTTTATCCTCTGCAATCCAACAGAAGAAATCAATTGAGAACAAATGAATAAAGGCAAATTGAATGGAACAAAATAAGTTACTGCCACTGTATTTAAAACAATTAGATGGTATTATGTGGTTGAAAAATAATAAATAAAAGAAAAAGTTAATTTGGAAGCGTGTCACATACTGTATAAGACTTTCTGCTCAATTCAAATAATAACATCAAAATGTGCTTTAATAATAAAAACAAAAAAGAACCTTGGCAGCTTTGCATAATTTTGAATATAACAATTTATACTTTATGATTTAAGCTACAGCAGAAATTATGTGTATTATGTTGAGATTTCGGCAATGTATAACCCTCAATTTTTAAACAAATGTATTCATGAACTGCTAAATCATGATAAAGCTTAATTTAACTGGCGGGCTAGTATCAAGCCCTATGGTGATTAAACACCTCTTCTACAAATCAAAAAATCAATAGGAGGAACATATAGTCCCCTAAATGGAGGGCTAGCTAATTGAATAATATAATGGCTAAAATCCTTTATTATGAATTTATATATATATATATATATATATATATATATATATATATATATATATATATATATATAAAATCACATATACAGTTGTGAGCAATACAGGTTGTTGCCAATGCTTGCGGGCAATCTTTTTTAAACCAATCAGAAGGCTTTATTGCCTTCAGCCAATCACAATGTGATACACCCCCACGGCATGATTGGTTGAAGACATCTGCGTCTTCCGATTGGCTGTTGTCACTGTCAATTAGACTGCAGCCAATCAGAATGCATAGATACCTCCAGCCAATCACCCTGTGGGGGTGTATCCTATTATGATTGGTTTACAAAAAGATTGCATTAGCCAATCGGAATGGGATATGGGGGTGTATCCCGTTCTGATTGGCTGAAAACACTGTCAGTTTTCAGCCAATCAGAAGGCGGCATAGAGACTTTTCCGGAAGAAAATTGTCAAGGATGCTCATTAGCGTCGGGGAGGTCCGCAAGTGCGGACCTCTGTGTTTTTTCTTCTTCTTTAAAGTGCAGTTTCTTCCAGGGCCCAGACGGGTCAGAAGGAGGAGGAGCACGGGGACATTGCGAAGAGGTGAGTTCAATGTATATTATTTTTATTTTATTGTGTGTGTGTGTGTATATATATATATTGTAGTAATGTAATGTTTATTTTTAACAGGGGCCGTGCTGGAGAAGAAAATAAGAAGAATGGGAAGGACATGCTGGAAAGGGGAGTAGAATATTTGGAATGTTTATTTATTGTATGTAAATGTGTTGTACTAATTTGTTTGGTTTTGATTTACCTAGGTTAGTGATCTGAAGGGACATCTGCAAAGGTAAGTGGTCTTTATTATTTTATTTTAGGTTAGAATTAGGGTTTGTATATGGAGATAGGATTTATTGTATGTTAAATGGGGGGATGTATTTCAGATAGATAGGGGGGTATGTGTGTATTTTGGATAGGATTTATTGTATTTTAGGTAGTGGGTTATGTATATATGTATGTTAGATAGTATTTAATATATTTTAGTTAGGGGGTAATGTATTTTATTTCTATTGTAAATGTACTGTATATATTCTTTATGTATTTCCTTTTTAGGTGTGCAATTTTTGGGCTGTAATGTAGGTTTTATTTTATATTCTGTAAAGTACCTTTTTTTTTAGGTTTTTCTATTAACTGTAATGTAGATTTTTTTTATTTTTGTAATGTAGATTATTTTTCTTTTCTGTAATGTAGCTTTTTTATTTTCGGTGAATTAGGCTTTTTTATTTTATGGCAGTTAGGTTTTATTATTTTCTGTAATTAGTGGGGTGGGGGGTTTATTAGCGGGTAGGTAGGTAGTGTAGGTGTTAATAGGTTAGTGTAGAGGGGAGTTAGTTTAGCAATGTTTATGTTAGCAATGAGCGCCAAAGGTACTCAGACTAAAAGTCTTACATTGTGTGCCAAACAGCATACCCAGCCTTACAATTTTATTGATAGTAATTTTTTGACAGGCAAGTTGCTAGTATATTATATATATATATATATGGAGACCAACAGGTGCTGCCTCAGACACAGTGGAATCATTAGAGCACCATTGGATAAAAGGGTGAACGTGCAAGAATAAAAACAATAGACACTATAATACTTATACTTGTTGCTCAACTCTCTCCCACGACAGCGCCACTTGTTGCTCATTATATTATTCAATTAGCTAGCCCTCCATTTAGGGACTATATGTTCCTCCTATTGATTTTTTAAATCATGATAAAGCACAGTCACAAGGTTAGCAACCAGATGTACAGAAATACAAATATATAAAATTGTATACACAATAATAATGTTACCTTTTTTTATGTTTTTGTTTTAAAGCGTGCTGAATATTAGATTTAGTTCCAGACGTAAAAAATGAAGCTACCATAAATGTATTCTTTGTTGGTAAGGTGTGAGGTGAGACTAGTACAATGGTAGAAAACAACTCAATGCTATCCTCCCATTTAAAAAAAGGTACTCCAAGACCAGATTACATCAAGGAAGTTCTCCTAGACTTTCTCCTAGAGGAAAGACTCATTAGGTTTGAGAACTCCTTGTCAAGCATATGTTTATCCCTAGTTTTGATAAATACTACTTTTCTGCCATTTTTGAAAATCCTCCTGCAAATCTGGTCTATCAAAGCTGTCCTACACAGGTACAAATATGCAAAAGGGAGTGTGGGATAAAAGCGTAAAAAGGATGGGGTGGGAGTCATGTATCTAGAAAACCAAATACAACTTGGTTTAGGATCATGGGAAGGAATAAAACAGAAAAGAGAAGATAGTAGAACAATTGGGGATGGATGCTGAAAGACTATATAAAGGAATCCAGACCAGGTGGGGAAAATTTGGTCAGATGGAAAGCTATGTTGCTGTTTAAACCAAAAGCTAACCTGTGATAGAGCAGTGCCTAGAAAGTGAGTAATCATGAGAAATGGCCAATTAATTGGTATCAATAACGTTTGCTTAGACCCCAAGGCACAAAGTATTTGTTAAATACTTTATAGAACACGGAGCATCTTTTGGTGTAGACAAACATCAGATGCAGCCGAGTCATGACCAAAATAAACACCAGTTAGTGAAAAACCACAGTCCACCCAAAATACTTAAAAGAATATAATGAAATGTATTAGTAAATATTCAGTTATTTATGGGAAATTATCCACACAGCACATGATGACATGTAATGCCTTTGTAACAGGTTTGTTAAATAATGTCACAGACTTAATTTTAATTCATTCCTAATGTGAAATGTTACCAGACAGAACATTCCATGGTACAGTTTTAGAAGGCAGTGCCATTTTATATTTGAGAAAGTCTCATCCACTGCTATCTTATTCTATAGAGCTGAAATCACCCAGCAAAAAAAACACATCCATAAATCAACAGTAGTTTGTGCAAAAATAATTAATCATGTGAGATAAAATAGAGCAATTTATTAAATCCATGCCCATATCAGTAAAGTAATGAATACAGGCCTGGAATCAAATTACTAATGATACATCCAATTGCTAGAGAACAAAACTCAAAATGCTTGTTTTCAAGAGTGCTTGTGTCCGTTACAGTGAATTATCAACATTTCCATTTTCAGGTTAAACATTTTGTTCATTTACAGGGCTTTGATCAAAACGTTAATTCAACCTTTCAAAAGAATTTTCGAATTTCGAAAAAATTTACTTAAAATATTGAAACAATATAAACTGAACCAATTCTAGAATTGATAATACCCATACAATATATTATACTACTGTATCTTTCCGTATTCCAAGTAGAACATGCATAAATATTTTTTAACTGTTTCAAAGTCCTGTATTGTTGAGAAGAGAAATCATTTGTACATCATATATAGTTTTAAATCTTTAGACAAAATTTAACATTTGATAAAAGGGAACCAAAGAGAAAAAAAATATTTTTATTGATTTCATATATTTAATAAAGTTTACAAATACACATATTTCCTATGAGACAATGTAATTACTCCATGAAATGTAATAACTACTCTACTTTTAGCTGCAAAGACTGAAACCAAACAATTATAATAATTCAATGTCAGTCTTTCACATTGCTTTTGAGGAATTTTAGTCAAGTCTTACTTACAGAACTGTGTTAATTCAGAAATGTATAGGTTTTTGAGCATGAACTTCTCTTTTTAAGTCCTGTCACATGATCTATAATGGGCTTATGTCTGGGCTGCTCACAATTTGCTTCTTTTCAGCCATTCTGAAATGGATTTATTTTTGTGTTTTGCATAATTTTCCTGCTGAATGGCCAACCTATACTTTAGCTCATGGACAGATAACTTGACATTCTCCTTAATTTATTGATACAGAGCAGAATTCATGGTCCCTTTAATTAAGGCAAGTTGTCCAGGACGCAGAGCATCTCATCAGACTACCACCACAAGGTTTCCCTGATAGCATTGTACAGATTGTCATACCATGTTTGCTCCTTATGACAGACATAATGGGACACGTCATCCAAAAAGTGTGACTTTTGATATTGTTTAGTCATTCACTCGCGTCCGACTCTCCGTGACTCTATGGACCACAGCACGCCAGGTGCATCTTTCAGTCACTGCACCTCTTAGCTCCATCAAGTTCATTGCTTCAGTGACCTCATCTCTCCATCTCTGCCTCTGCCGTCCCCTTCTTGTGCCTTCAATCTTTCCCAGCATCAGAGTCCTTTCTAAGGAATCCTGCCGTCTCATAATATGGCAAAAATATTTGAGCTTCAGCCTTATGATCATACCTTCTAGTGAACAGTTTGTCTTGATTTCCTGAAATATTGATTTATTGGATCTTCTTGCAGTCCAAGGGACTGCAAGTAGTCTTCTCCAACACCACAATTCAAAAGGCATCAATTCTACGATGCTCAGACTTCTTTATGGTCCAGCTCTCACATCCGTACCTTACTACTGAAAATGTCATAATTCCATGAAACCTCTATATGATAGGTGTATAAGCTCTATGTATCTTGGTTTCAACTGTTCCCCGATGCAGAATAAAATTGTGATAAACCACAAAAAGAACATAAAATGTATAGCAAATATGATATAAAATAAAGCACTCCCATGAGAACACATACATATATACATACACACATATAGAAGAAGGGTAGAGTAGGAGAGAAGCTCTCACCTGGATCAACCTCAAGGAACTATGAGCTATGTTTTCACATGGGTTGAAATCGCCAAGAAGGTCTCTTGTCCGGCTCCTTGGTCCTGGTCAAATCTCATGTACTCTGATGCGACTAGTGTATGCGAGGTGACTTTACTCCTTTAGCCTGGTTATGGTGTAATAATCTTATAGCATCCAATACCCAGCTAGCTTTACTGTAAGTGATATTCATGTGTGTATAATCTCTTTTAACATCTCTGATGTGGAGCGATAGGCTATCTACTGGGATCAATCCAGGTATCCACCAACTCTTTAAGATTATACATATGAATAGTACATTAGTGATTATATTTGAATGTCTAAAAAATAAGTTGCTAAAAACTTATTTCCTGCTCAAATTTCTCTGAAATACAGTTTATGCACTGCACTCTGGGAAAACTGGGCGGGACATGCAAATGAGCCCACATAATGCACCCTCAGTCTGTAAATCCAAACCATTTTAAACATGGCTCCTTTTAAGCATATTCTTACTGTATTTCACAGTTTTAGGCATAGAAACGGATGGATTATTCACAAACCAGGTCCCTGCCGATCCTCAGTTTGGTGTGAATGCCTGCTTTGTGTGGTGGATAGAGAGTAGTTCAATAGAGCAGTCGTTTCACATATGAGTGATAGAAGCCCTCCATCGTACAAAGTACAGTAGTATGCCCAGCATATATTAAATGATTGTTGTGGTGAACTACCTACTCATAAGGTCCACAACACAAGCTGGGATCCCGCTCCACACTGATGATAGCCAGTAAGCTTGAAACAGCTGTACGTGGATAGTATTCTCAGCTTGTGTATAATCCAACCTTGGCTTTGCATAAAAGCTGTGTAATGCAGCTTAAAAAGGAAGCTGTGTTTAAAATGGGCTATGGATTGAAGAGCGAGGCATTTGTGGGCACATTTCCATGTGCCTGCTCACACACCTCACACAGTTGTGCTCAAAAGTTTGCAAACCCTTGGCAAATTGGTAATATATGTACCATTTTTTAAAGAAAACATGAGTGAGCAGGCAAAACACATTTCTTTTTTTTTTCTTATGGGATTCATATTTAACTGTAGGTTATATCAGAATAGCACAATCATAAAACAAAACATGGCAACAAAGTAAAAAAATTAAATGACACCGTTTAAAAGTTTGCATACCCTTACATGTTAATATTTTGTATTGCCCCCTTAGCATCAATGACAGCATGCAGTCTTTTGTAATAGTTGTCTATGAGGCCCCTAATTCTCGCAGGTGGTATAGCTGCCCATTCGTCTTGGCAAAATGCCTCCAGTTCACGCAAAGTCTTTGGCCATCTTGACCCGCACGCTTGAGATCTCCCCAGAGTGGCTCAATGGTATTAAGGTCAGAAGACTGTGATGGCAACTCAACTTGGCCTTGTGCTTAGGGTCATTGTCCTGCTGGAAAGTCCAAGAGCGTCCCATGCGCAGGCTTCGTGCAGAAGAATGCAAATTGTCTGCCTGTATTTTCTGATAACATGCTGCATTCATCTTGACATCAATTGTCATAAGATTCCCTGTGCCTTTAGAGCTTACCCCCCCCCCCCCCCCAAACATCAGTGAGCCACCACCATGCTTCACAGTGGGGATGGTATTCTTTTCATTATGGGCCTTGTTGACCCCTCTCCAAACATAGCACTTATGGTTGTGACCATAAAGCTCTATTTTGGTCTTGTTACTCCAAATAACTGTGTACCAGAAACTGTGGTTTTTCTTTGTATTCCAAACAATTCTTCTGGCAGCTGTGGCTAAAATCTTTCTTGGTCTACCTGGCCTTGGCTTGGTATCAAGAGATCCCCAAATTTTCCACTTCTTAAAAAGTGATTGAACAGTACTGACTGGCTTTTTTAAGGCTTTGGATATCTTTTTATATCCTTTTCCATCCTTCTGAATTTCCATTACCTTGTTACACAGGTCTTTTGACAGTTCTTTTCTGCTCCCCATGGCTCCGTATTTAGCCTGCTTAGTGCATCCACGTGAGAGCTAACAAACTCATTGACTATTTATACACAGACACTAATTGCAATTTAAAAAGCCACAGGTGTGGGGAATTAACCTTTAATTGCCATTTTAACCTGTGTGTGTCTGTATCAAGGCCAAACATTCAAGAGAATATAAACTTTTGATCAGGGCCATTTGGGTGATTTCTGTTATTATGGATTTAAAAAGGAGCCAAACAACTATGTGAAAATTAAATGGCTTCATATTATCACTATCCTTCAATAAAATAAATGTTTTGCATGATCAGTCATATTTTCAAAATCAATGCCAACATTTCAAATTTTCTGCCAGAGTATGCAAACTTTTGAGCATATAAATATGTATGGTGTATATTTGTTTTCATTATTTTTTTGCTGTTCTTTTTTTGCAGTATAGTGGCCCCCACCTCCCCGCAGGCCCCTGATATCCTTTCTACCTGTTCATCTTTTCCCCATGGCATGGAATCTCCAATGACATCACTGGATTCTCTGCCCCGGCAAAAAAGAAGCACCTGCAGGGAAAGGATATGCCAGCCACAGTGCACCATAAGGATGGTGCTCAGATGGTGTTCAAAGATACAGGGGTTGTTTCTCTAAGGGGACTGGGGTGGCAGGTTGTTGCGGAGGAAGGGGGTTTACTGAGCTGGAGATGTTCTGGTGCGCTGAGGGGGCTCAGCAGGGGAGTGGGGCAATTCACTACACTACAGAAAATGAAAAATAGAAAGTACTGGGCCACGCCAGTGCAGGACCCTGGTGCAATGCACCCCCTGCACCAGCGGTAGCTCTGCCCATGATTTGAATACAGTATGGGGTCAAACTGACTATGTCACAACAAGAATGAATGCATATATACACTATATCAGAGGCATATTATGTCACAAACAGCAAACTGGATAGATTGGAAACAAACAACTATTACACAGGTAATTTGTGCAAATATTACAAGTAACAGTACAAGAACATTTATATTGCAAGTCATTGGGAAACTTGGTGATTTAATAACTACAATAAACCACCCCAAAAACTAGCAGCACAATTTTCACCCAGAATGCCTCTGGAGCTCACCCGAAATATTTTTATTTATTTAGTGAAATGAAATTTGGTATGCAATATGGAACTGGCCAATATAGTAACAGGAGTCATACAAGGTCTATTATGGCATGTACAGTATACACCATCAATCATGATCACTTTCTCTTCTCTCCTGTTAAAAGGTCTATACTTTGTACCTCCAGTTGCATACTACACTGTATGTGCAGTACACAACCTAGTAATATCTGAAGATCTGATCACTAGCTCCTAGATGGATCACACTGAATAATGCATAGTATGAGGGTGAATGAAAAGGAGCACACAAGAAATAAAAGTGCACAGGTAATGTAGTAAACCTCTGGATCTATATTGAAAAGGTAAAAAGAACATTTGGATTTAGATTGTAGTTATAGGACTGAATTTTAAAAAGGTAAAATATTGTTACATTATGAAGATGTTGTACTTAGGAGTGCATGAGAAAAAATGCTGGCAGAAAAACATACATATTTTTCTTATTTTTGACACCAAAACACACACACGTAAAGGCCAATGTTTCAGTTATATCGTGAAAAAACTATCAAGTAAAAAAAAAAAAGTAAAAAAAAATTACAAAATAACTCACTAATCACAGACAACAAATGGTGCTGCAATTGTTGTCTAATTCACTTCAGGTCCACACAATTTTGCACTGGTTTGTGATCAATTCAACTAGTGACCTATTCACAAAATGTTCTCTTACAACACATGTTCAGTGCATGTGAGTTTGTCACTTTCTACACGTGCTGCTCACTTTCTCTACATTATTTAAAAATCATTGCTCAATGTGCATGAACTTTCACAAAACATACTCCAGATATGTGCGCATTCTTACAAAATACTTATCCTTCAACTCTTTTACGTGCCTCTAGCACTTCAGACACATTGTCTGAATAAACTGGGAACGCTGGTAATTTAAAGGAACAATACAGTGGTTAAACAAGGTACTGATCTTCATATGTCTAAAGTTGCATGTAATCCTGAGGTTACATTTCTCTTCACTCACTTCCAGGAGACTGCCATTTTGGCATGCCTGCCTTCTTCTATCTCACTTTGTGAAGGTTCAGGCAACAATCTGTACAGTGTCAAGACGCAACCAGGAGTCACTGGCCATGCTGCGTCGCCTTCTCATGTAGGAACATGCTCTGGGGTGAGAGGAGAGACAGAAGCCTACATGCAGAAGCATACGGCCCTTGGGCACTTACCATAAATGGGTAAATATTGTGTACTAAAGCAGAGATAACCTGAATACAGGATCAACAACAATTCTTAAGAGGTACACAACCAATATAGTATAAAGTGTATGCTGGTGCTCCTAATTATACTTGCCCAGATTTTTAGTTGTCTATACTTGCACAGAGAAAAATATTTTTAAAGCATTTAGCTTGATAAAATGCTTAGTAAATACACTTATAAATAAACATCATTGTATTATCATAACGCAGATCTCAGATCTGTCAACAGTCCTATAACGGATTGGTAAACAGTCTAATTTTGAATCACACGTTTTGTATTTGCAAAGATCTATTTGTTCCTCTGTGCTTCTGGCAGCAGTAACCTAAGGTACGCTGGAACTAAACCATAATATAAAATACCACAGTTGTTTACCCAGATTGAATCACTTTGTTTGTTCTAATATACTGTAGTGAGTCACATACATGAGACACAAGGCAGGCCTCCATATCGAAAAACACATTGCTACTATTTCTAAAAATACAACCAAAAAAGGTATTTGGAAAAATACACTGTCCTACTTCGTGAAATACATTTGATTTTCAAGAGAGTATCAGCCTAGGGTATTTTTTTTTTTTTTAATATATTTTTTATATAACTATTTCTAAATCAGTTTTCATTTAGTCTTTGATCTCTGCCAACACGTTAATTGACTGTAACATAAATTTTCAAAGAATATGCATTGTACTTTCATTAGGTAAAGGCTCATATAAGCACTTTCAATGTTGTAGAAACCAGATAACAAAAAGGTGTAAAGCTATTTTACCAAATTGAAAAAAAAATAAATGTCTCCACATCAAAAAGATTTGCTTTGGCCTAGATTTACAGTATTAAGAGGCAGCTTCACAATTAGGAGTCATCTCTGCAAACTTCAATGTGAAAAAAATACATTAATGCAAATAAGAAGAACTTGAATATTTTATTAAAATAATAAAGAAGCAATTTGGAAAGAACCTGGCAACGCATTAGCTTTGTTATAAATTGCCTCTAATCCTGCATTAACTTGCTATTGAAGAGCACAGGAA
This sequence comes from Discoglossus pictus, assembly GCA_027410445.1. Taxonomy (NCBI): domain Eukaryota; kingdom Metazoa; phylum Chordata; class Amphibia; order Anura; family Alytidae; genus Discoglossus; species Discoglossus pictus. The sequence continues at coordinate 291,139,333 of CM050167.1, read as the reverse complement.
GGACCACATTTGCAGGGCTGCACAGTATCATTTACATTTTTGCAAAGGTCTACTTTGTGTGTGGATGCAGTAGGATTAAGAGGATAAAGTAAGTACAGTAGAATCCCGGTTATCTGGCACCCTACTAACTGGGACTCAAGCACCGGCATCAATTCCCGAAATTCAAAAAACTCCAGCTTAACCGGCACTATCTGCCACTAACTTTTTTTCTAATAGTTTTTTGGGGCCCTAAATGGCCAGGTTTAGGTGCTAATACCTTTTTAGAGGCATTTTGAGTGTTTTTTGGGGGGTTTAAGGGACGTTTAGACCCTTAAAAAAAATCGTGGACTCCCGATTAACCGGAAACTACAGTTATCCGGCAATAGGGAGTCCCCGTCAGTGCCAGATAACAGGGGTTTTACTGTAGATTTGTGGGTCAAAAACAAAGGGATTGGGAAAAAAATGTTTTATATGTTATCAGAAGGGCCACGCTTAAAGAATTTACTAAAGATAGATTCACAAAACAAACTAATAATTATTTTAGGACTCCTGGAATAAGGACTCTGCATTTACTGTTAGTTTAAATGAAGTGTAAACTGGTTTTACTCCATATTTTTACATGCTCTTTTACATCTATGAGAAAAAGAAAGAAACAAACAGTTGTGTCCATTTAACAAATAGTGCATTTGTTTTCAAAATAAGCCTGGACACATGAAATATTGGGGGGATGTATGAAGGTGTTTATCACGAGAAGCTGGTGCTTATCAAACTGTATTACTCACACGTGGTTGGCAATGCCTGCAGAGCCAAAAAGATGAACATATGGATACAAAAATAATGTCCTCTTCTATGTTTTATTAACTGCATTCAAATGTATTTATATAGGACTTTAAGGAAATTAAGCATGCTTGAGACTTAAAGGACCACTATAGTGTATTTACAAGTAAAGCTCATAGGTTGGTTTGCTGGTCATACGCTATTAAAACACTATGCAGTTTAAAATAAATTAAAGTTAACATGTCTTAACTTTTAAGACGTTGGTTTCCCCCTCAAGCAGACTTGCGTTCTCCCCCTACCTGTGTTCCAGGGGAGTGGCCAGCTCTGTCTGTGTGCAGGACTCTCATGGAGCTTGAAAGCAGGCTGGGCTGATGTCACCGGGCCTGTCCCTTACTGAGCATGCTCAGTCTGAAGCTGGAACTACACTTATTTTTAGTCGATCACACAGGAAAAGTTTGCCACATCCCTGACACAGATAGGAGGAGATAAGCAACACCCCTCTGATTGAGGTAGAAACCTGGCAGCTTAATTGCTAAGAAAAATGTTAACTTATTTATTTTAAACTGCATACTATTTTTAGCAAAAAAAAACCTTCATAATTGGTATTGGCCAATCACAGGGAGCTAATACATTGATGCACAAACCGGCTTTACAGATTGATACAAAGTATCATGGGACGTGTAGTCCTGTTTTTACCCGGCAATAGGAAGCAAGGATGAGCCAGTCATTGCTCTGTAGATCTCTGCATTGTGCTGATGCAGACTTAAAGGTTAGTAAAGGGTTAAAAACCACACCAGAATGCAGTGTTTCTATCGGGAGGGCCACTGTGTCTATGGCCCTCATTCAATTGTGATTTGGCCAATTGAATAAGGCTCTAAATAAGCACATAGCATATTTTTTTAAATCCGTTTTTAGTTAGTAAACATTTATCGAAAAGCAAGGTTTTCACGAACTAAAAACTTCTTTAAAAAAATGTTTATGTGCTTATTTAGACCCCTATTCAATTGGCCAAATTGTAATTGAATGAGGGCCTATGTAAGCAGCTCTGGGGGTGTTTTATTTGTATGTGTATAGAATGACTCAATGTAATTCATGTTTCTGCTATAAGCAGCATGTGTTCGATTAGAAAAAGGTAAAAACAGGGTAATTTAGATATACCTTTATCTTACTTTTTAGACTCACAATGGCCTAATTGTTTGTCTTTCCTCTTTAACCTGAATGAGGAAATAGATTATTCAAATTCAGTAAAGTCCCAAACTCTTTGTCAAAAAATGACATTTGTTAGATATTAAAATTTGCTTATTTGAAAAAAGTACCAGGAGGTTATAATCTTACTTTGTATCCTTCAATAAAACACGACCCTCCCTCTGCTTGACAAAATTGTTGTTCTTTTCTTATTTGTCACATCTTAACTAATGCAAAATCTTGAGTAACTTAAGTAAAGGATCAAAATCTACTATGCAAAGTTCCCCAGTGCAATATTACACATATAACCAGAAAGTCAAAAAGAAAACTGGAAACTTTAATACACATTCAAAAGAACATCTGCGAATAAAAAGGTTCAGTTACTAAACCCATCAATATCCAATAGACAATATATAGGAGTCTAGTCCATATAGCATAAATGAAATAAATGTGGTCGAGACCCCCACACCTGGGTTAGAATAGTAGGAACCCTGCAATCTCGGTGGATACCTCCTACCTCAGGGATTCTACCTAGTGTAGGAAGACCCTTATTCTTACTCTTAACTTAATGCAAAAAAACCCACAATGTTTAAAATAACAATTTTGCTCTTTAATATACATGAACAAATATTTGAGACTTTACTGTTCCTTTTAAGGGACAGTCTACATCATCTGTATAACTACAATGGGATTATACACACTACACTCATTTGTAGATGCATGTAACAAACTAACATAAACAACTATGTAAACTATAAGCTAAAAAGCAATTTTGAGAAAATCCTACTTTTAGGAAAAACTATTAGTGGCCAAGCATTTCCATACTGAACTCTTACAGCACGGCTGTTGATCTGAAGCCTGAGGTTGTGTACTCAAATTTTTTTTTCTATTCAGTAGTAGCCTCAGTGTAGAGAGATTTTAACTTTCCTATACCTGAAAACTTGCACTTGAGCTCAGAAGCAGAAATAACACTGGCTAAGATCAAGTCTTGTACCTCCTCTGTAAGGGCCAGTGGAAGCTCTGGCTCCGATCAAGTAAGAGGGAAAACCCTTGGTCTGGCCAGAGGCAGAGTAAGCCTGAATGCCCGTGGCTTAGCGGAGGTTTGTCTGTGCCTCCCCCAGAATAACACTAAGTACAAGTTTTTATTTTATTTTGCGCCCCCTGGCCAGGAACTTTTGGGTCATGGAGGTTTATTTTTTTTTTGCCCCCAGGCTACGTTTTGGGGGAGCACACTATTGTGCACCCCATGCACTTAGCCAGAGAGACTTGTGAGAGAGAGGTCTCTCTGGCCTTGCACTAAGTCAGATGGAGTAGGTGGCAGCTGCCTCATCGGATGCTGGCACCCATCACTTTTTTAATTTTGAAGGCACAGATTTTTGTCACGGACAAGGATTGAGCACGATTATAGTTTGGGCACGATGCACTACACACACCAGTGAGCCGAAGGGTCCTGCTAGCCTTTGAGGGTGTGACCTTTTGGCTGGGGACTTCTTGGATGGACATGGGTGGAATAGGTGGCATCTGCTCCCCTAGGAGTCTGATCCAGGGTGGACTAGTGGCAGCTGTCCACCTGGTGAAGATTCAGTCCATGTCCGAGGGCTCCAACCGAAGACATGGAAAGCCCCCCTAATTCCAAGGGTGAGGAGGGTGAAAACAAGATCAACTCCATTCCTAGCACTTTATGGTCGGAGCCCAGAAGGTCAAAGAGGTCCTGAAGCCCTCAAGACAGGGGGAACTGAAGGCTTCACTCGAGCAAGGGCTCCATAAAGCACATGACTGCGCAAGATGAACTCACTGAGAGAACACCCCAAGCATTCAATAGTAAAAAAAAAAAAAAAAAAACGCTACAAAAAAAATTTTTTTGCTGAAAAGGAAGAACAAACAAAGGACTCAATTATATGGCTCCTGTAGGAAATCTTGAGTGAAAATTGCATGTAAGACCTAATGTGGCTATTACATGCTATCAAAAACTGATGTATATAGAATTAAAATTGTTCACTACATGTGATATGTTATCTGCTTTATGTGTGGTTTTACCTAAATTGCCATTATTTGCCACCTGTAGGCAAATAATGGCTACATGTTCTCAGAAGACTCTGCAAGTGCTCACAGCGAGTCAAATCCTTATGCGCAGTCTCAACTTCCCGCAAGAGCGGCTAAACCCCTTACAAGAAAACTTACAAGACGTTAAGAAATCTCTTAAAGCACAAAAGAGGCCTTTGTAATAATTAACCCAGAAATAACAAAAGATCAACAAAATCACAATGTAAATTACAAATACTGCTTAAAGAATTAAACACGGACATCCTACTAATACAAATCAAGTTAATATAGAGGCCCAGTGGTTAATACCTATCAATCTGCCCTACAAATATATTTACAACCCCCTCAACAATAATCAAAGTAACATTAAATTAGCATTCAATTAAATTAACGTATAATGTGTTATGTCTCAACTACAATATTAATGTTGACAATCATATAATTCCTAACATTTTATCATATGACATAGCACTTGGTGGTAAAGTACATTGAGTGTCACCATCAGTCCTGGATTGCAGGAGCTATCTGCTCATGTATTCAGGTTCACGCAGGTTGAGCCCAGTTGCAGGACTGCAATGAATACATAGAGTAACTCTCTCTGTCTCAATACAAAGAGAACCCAAATACACAAGCAGAAACACACTCAAACCCTGGACTGTTGGCGGCACTCACAGGACAGACCTCATCACGACTGTTCTAGTGTAAAAACAATACATCTCTTACAAATAGAAACATTGTATGCATGAGCTGTGGGGACACACCCTTTCAGGGACTGCTTACAAAGTTTGCATAAGTGAATAAAGGAGCTTTTAAGCACTTGTTAAAAAAAAGTATGATAAAATTTGCAAGCAAACACTTAGGTAGCTTATTTTAGTATTAAAACAGGGAAGCTTCCATATCACATATATAATTGTCAGCAGTGCGGGCTTGCCAAAAGGTTGCTGCTAACGCTGCGGGCTCGCTATGCAACTGCAATCCTCTCAAAGCGAGGGGCCGCATATGCGGAGGTGGAAGCTCCCACGTCGGCTGCAATGAGCCGTAGGCGGGACTTACACAGCAAAATGTACGGACTTACCATACAAAAATACGAGCTGTGGGATTTAGAAAAAAAAACATTACAAGCTCGCAAAAATACGACCTTAGTGCCCGAACCGCCCACACATGAAAACATTAAAAACACAATAAATACACATAAAAACCCACAGCAAGAGGGGCAGGACCTCTGCAAGTGAAGTTACACCTCAATTTAAGTCCAAATTCAAGAGTTTCCACACACCAAAATCCTTTAAGCGAGAGAAAAAATGGCCGTGAAATCATCCATAGCCGCGTACCACATACACATTAGCCGCCATTTTACAACACAATGCAGAAGTACACAGCTATCCTAACGGATTTTCCTTGCGCACGCACACGATATACACTACACGCTACACACATTGCTGACACTTACACATCAGCGCCACAACAGTGCAAACTGACATTGTATGCTGCAGCAACATCAAAACAGATTGTCAGCTCTTCAACACAATGCTTCCTGCATATATTACCTTCAAAATAGGTAAAGTATATTCCTTTATAAATTTTTTCATTAGCATACAAAAAAAACATACGGTATACACAGAAAAAATAATAATCTCACAATACAAATAAAAGCCATTCACTGCGCCACTCACAACGACCGCCAACGCTGCTCATAGCACACAAACACTTGCAAGAAGCGCAAAAAACACAACACCGCCCACCAAACAAGAACACAAAAAGCGCCTATCAGAAAAAAAAAATACAACAACCAACAGCCTCGCAATGAGTGCCAAAGGCGATCAGCGCGAGGCTCGCAATAATCGCCGAAGGATCTTGGAACACCAACAAAATTAATGTCTCAACCAAACAGCATTACCTGCCTTACAATCTTATTGCCGTCATTTTTTGACAGGCAAGTCGCTAGTATCTTATATATATAGGGCAACATTTTAACACAATTAATTCCTTTTTTTTTGTATTCTAGACCATGACTATTAACATCACTTAAAACAATAAAACCAAAAGATGCATGAACCCAAAACTTTTTCCCCAACTTGAGATCTACACACTTGCAGCCTTATTAAATTGTGATTCGGTAAATTTAAAAGGGCTCTATTTAAGCACACAGTATATTTTTTTTTTACAGAAGTTTTTAGTGAGTGAACTTCTATCCAAAAGCAGGGTCTTCACTAACTAAAAACTTCTGTAATTAAAATATGCTGTGTGCTTAAATAGAGCCCTTTTAAATTTACCGAATCACAATTTAATAAGGCTGTTGATCCTTCCAGTCTTAATTATAATTTTGGAGAATTATGCTTTAATGCATTCTACTCAAATGATTTGTTCAGTATTGCATTTCATACTTTCAATCCGAATGATGATGTGAATTACAATCTGTGACGCATATTTTAGCCAACATACAAGTAGCACAATGACCATGTATTACTAACTAAGTTGGCCTTTATACTCTTAAAGGTTTTTTTCATTAAAGCCTTTCACATTAAAAAAAAAACAAAAAAAAGGTATTATTTTACCTCTATTTTTATCTTATTACACAGATTTTTACACATTTATCTTTATATAATAGTCCTTCAATGATCCTTAATTCAGATTCTAATCCTATCGTCACACTTCATAAACTGTGATTGTGTTTTGTAATGATTATAATATTACTAGCGAATTGCCCGTCAAAAAATTACGGCAATGAAATTGTAAGTGAGCTAATGGTGTTTGGTGTATATAATGTTGCTGATGTAGCGTCTTCGTTTTCTATGTTGTGCGACTTTTTCGGAATATCCGTAGCTGTTTGGTGGTGTTTTGCGTGTTTATGGACCTTTAGCCTCGTTTTAGTTTTGTTCGGCGGCCATTTTTTCTCTCGCTTAGGTGATTTTCGGGGCTCTAAACTCTGAAATTTGTGCTTAAATGGAGGTGTAACTTCACTTGCAGAGGTCCTGGGTGACCCCCCTTGCTGTGAGTAACCTTTTTATGTGTTTGTTGTTTGTGTTTGTAATGTTTTTGGGGTTGCGCAAGTTGCGTCGTTTTTTAATCTCGTAGGTGTTTTTAGGCAAATACGTAGGTGTTTGGTGGTGTTTTGCGTCTTTAGACTGCTGTAACCTTGTTTTCTTCGGCGGCCATTTTTTCTTTCGCTTAAGAGTCTAAACTCTTTTCATTTGAGTTAAATTGAGGTGTAACTTTAGTTTTCGAAGGTCCTGGATGCTCCCTCTTCCTGTAAGTAAGCTTTTTATGTATTTGTTGTGTGTATTTGTTGCATTTTTCATGTGCGCATATTGCGGCCGAGTTTTGCGAGGTCGTAACGTGTCTCGTATTTTCTTTGAGTTACAACGTAAATGTTGCGAGGGTCGCAGTTGCTGGCAAGGAGCGCCTTCGGCTACGCGAGGACCGCGGCTCGCTGCAACGGCTCACAATACTTATTTATATACTGTGTGCTATGAAAAATGCACATTTACATGAGCTCTGGCAAGTCCCCCAGGCAGACTGACAGCATGAGCTTGTTGCTCAGAGCAGAAACAGAGAGTGATTTAACCCTTCTCAAATACATCTGTGCAGAGAAATGACTGCTTCAAACGGCTAAATATGTGTTTTGTGGGTAACCCGTAGCTGAATGCATTCCTGAACCCAAGGCTCAAAATCTATGTGTGCAGCATTTTCTGTGGCATATGCTGTTAATCATGGGGCAGTCAGGAGTCTGTTTGTAAACAGACCCAAGACCTTACATTATCAGGCTGTTATTAGTGTAATAAAAAAAAAAAAAAGCACAAGATCATTTTAACATATACTTTTGTGCTCTTTCACACCAGGATGAGCACTTAAGGTGAGGTAACTGTCCCTTTAATCAGTCATTGCTGCTCTTTGGTTATTTATATATTTACTACTGTATTTCTTCAACTTTATTTATTGCTATTATGCAAACTACGAGCAACCCCACAAGATTCTTATTTTGAATCTGTTCAACCATTCATTTGTACTCCCAACTCAGCTACAAACGCCTTCTTCACCTGCCTTCATCTGTTAGGGTTTGGCAAACTGAAAGCAGCTCCTCAAAGTTCTTATTAGATTTATACTGAAACACTCATTATTACTGTCTAATTCAATGCTTTCTCTTTGTCTACATTTAGTGCTTTTCAACAAACTACAAACAGCTCTATTAGCTTTTAGCATCTGACACACAGACACTAATCATTATAACAAAGGGCCATCACATTATATGAAGAAGTGTGGCGATAGGATTATAATCTGAATTAAGGATCATTGAAGCCATATCATATAAAAGATAAATGTGTAAAGATCTGTGTAATAACATAAAACATATACAGAGATAAAATTATACCCTTTTCTCTTTTTTTTAAAAATGTGAATGGCTTGAATGAAAAAAACTTTGAGTACTTTCACTATGAATAAATAACTGTTGGTGATATATGATCATGGTGCTACTTGTATATTAGCAAAATATGGGTCACAGATTGTAATTTAAATAATCATTAGGATTGAAAGCATGAAATGCAACACTGTCCAAATCATTTGAGTGTAATAAAAGCATAATTCTCCAATATTCTAATTACAACTGTAAGGATATACAAGCCTTATTAAAATTGTGATTTGGCCAATTGAAAAGGGCTCTATATAAGCCCATAGCATATTTTTTTTACAGTTTTTAGTTAGTGAAGACCTTATTTTTGGATAGAAGTTCACCAACTAAAAACTGTAAAAAAAATATGCTATGTGCTTATTTAGAGCCCTATTCAATTGGCCGAATCACAATTTAATAAGGCTACGTGTGTAGATCTCAAGTTGGGAAAAATACTTTTCAATACCAACGAGGAAGATCACACTATAGAGATCTCATTGAGTTTTCTTTCCAAAGGGGTCATGCATTTTTCGTTTTATTGTTTTAAGTCATTTTAATCGTTGTGGTCTATAAATGAAATAAAATAATTAATTTTGTTGGAATTTTGCCATATATTAAGATATTTTATGAAATAGGTGTATGCACTGAAAGGGACGGTGAACCCCTAGAGTAAAGTTGAAACTTTCACATACCTTTAATGATGTTGTCCGTCAATGAAAACAAAAACAAAAATATATATAAATAATATAATATTAGTTCTAGACGAATATAAAATACACAAATGTAAAACATTTCTGCTATTTCTGCTTATGTCAAGGAGAATGATAGCCAAGATAGCAGACACTTTTAGATGGGATTTAGTTTACTGTGGCAAATATTAATATAAATAGTAAAAATTAGCAATGAACCTCTTTGGATATTTATACACCCTGTTGTTGAACCAAGAGGTTTCTTTGGATGTCTTTGGGCTATTGAAAAATATTTTAATTGCTTCCAAAAATGATCCAGTTATACCTATATATTTTGAACTTTCAAATAGGTAAATCCATGCAAGGAAATTAAAAGCCTTCCCTATATTATTATTATTATCATTGTTTATTTATAATGCGCCAACATATTTCCGTAGCGATGTACATATGGTAAGCTCCAGGCAAAGGTAAATACAAACAAAACATAACAAAGCAAGGAGGGCCCTGTCTTTGAGCCCCAGACCCAGTGTCCATGGTGCTTTACCCAAAACACACTGCAGGATTGAAACTCGCAGACGTACAACCTAAACAGTATTGTGTGTGGTAAAGGAGGGAGAGAGAGGGGATGAGCGTGTTAGGGTGGAAGGTGATACGCTTCTTTAAAGAGATGCATTTTTTAGTGAGGTCTTCTTGAATGTTTTGAGGCAGGAGGACAATCTGTTGAAGCTAGGCAAGGAGTTCCAGAGAATAGGGGGAGCACGAGAAAAGTCCTGAATTTTGCGAGGTCGTGACGTGTCTCGTATTTTCTTTGAGTTACAACGTAAATTTTGCGAGGGTCGCAGTTGTAGAAAGAAGAAGGTCATTAGCAGAACGAAGAGGGTGGTTTAGGGGAATATTTGGAGATGAGAGCAGAGATGTAAGAGGGTGCATAATAGTTGAGGGCTTTGTAAGTTAGGGTCATGATTTAAAATTTTATTTTTGAGGCTAAGGGAAGACAGTGGAGTTATTGACAGAGAGGTGATGCTGACACTGAACGTTGTGTACGGAAGATGAGTCTAGCAGAGGCGTTCATTAGGGATTGAAGTGGAGATAGTCGGGTGATGGGTAGGCCAGCAAGAAGTGAGTTACAGTAGTCAAGTCGAGTGATGATGAGAGAGTGTATTAGGATTTTAGTTGTGTCTTGTGTAAGATAGTGGCAATGTTTTTTTAGATGAAGGCGGCAAGATTTTGTTAGCGACTGTATGTGAGGGATGAAAGACAGGGCGGGGTCCAGTAGAACCCCAAGGCAACGGGCTTGGGAGGTGGGAGTGATGATGTTGTTGTTGACATTGAGAGACATGTGAGGAATTGATGCTGTGGTAGAGGGAGGGAAGATTAGGAGTTCAGTCTTAGACATGTTACGTTTGAGATGGTGGGTGGACATCCAAGAGGATATACTAGAACGGCAGTTGGAGACGTGTGCTAGAATAGAGGGGGATAGATCTGATCTGATCTGCAGAGAGGTAGATTTGAGCGTCATCTGAATAGAGATGATACTGAAGCCCAAAAGTGTGTATTAGGGTACCAAGTGAGGATGTGCAGATGAAGAAGAGGAGGGGGCCTAGGACTGAACCTTGGGGTATGCCAACGGACAGGGGGTTGGTAGAAGTAGAGGTGTCAGAGAAGGAGACACTGAGTGATCGATTTTGTAGGTATGATGAGAACCACATGAGAGCAGTGTCTTAAATAACGAGGGAGGAGAGGATATGGAGTATATCCAGTGGTATTAAAAAAAGAATAACATACCATTTTGCTTAAATGTATCAAATGTACTATTATTCCAATGGTATCTGTTGTCAGTCTCCACGTGATGAACCTGGTCCAAATGAATTAACTGGTAAAAATCCATTTCATTTATCCACCACTATTTTAGTGAAAATGGTCTACATTCATTAATTATATTGGTCTATAACTTTCGTTATTTTATAGATCTCAATCTGGTTTTGGGATTATTGCTATCTCTGCCTTAAGCATCTCATTAGGTAATGTTGACACTCCCAATACAGAACTAAGTAAGTTAATAAGATAAGGAGCTAATTAATGTATGAATTTCTTATAATGGAAATTTGTTATACTTTCTGGCAATAGGGATTTCCCCACCTTTTTTTATTGTTCTTTTAGTTTCCTCTGAAGTTATTAGAGAATTAAGATTTGTTAACAGGTTTTCATTTGGGTTATGGAATTTAAACTCTTATTTTGTTTGTCTTATTTTCTGTCTGTTTTCTTTCTTTACAACTTTATATACTTTTTTTTTAGAATTATAAAACAGTGAGACAAACACAAAGCTGTTGATAATATGGTCCATCAGTATATGATATTTAACAACAATGTGCAAATCATATAAGCAAAAATGGTGCATGACTTAGAAACTCTTAAGAAATAGAAAATGCAATTTTACAAACAAAATCTCATTTGTGAAACTGCATTTTTATGACAAAAATTGTTTAACTCTTTATCTTACTGGGGGACTACAAAAATATAGTTGTTTTGGAGCATTGCAATGTCCCTTTAGACCATTTTAAAAATACACTTTTTTCTGAAAATGTCATGCCACTTTTTAAAATTAATTACTTGATGAAGTAGATTGGGTGAATCTTGCTCTTTTAATCTTTGCATTCTATGCCTAATGCTGGCTGTGAATAGTTGTGTCATATGTCAATTTGTGAAGCAGATAAAGAACGGGTCAAGGCTACATGTAGTCTACACCATCTTAACTTGCCCCCCATGTCTTCTATTCAATTGTTCACTCATTCAGTGTGTACATATAATAAGAAAGAGAAGATCGAATTAGGGGGCTGAATGAGAGTGTGTAAGGTTTGAAGAGAAGGCTTGCAATGGAGTCTTGAGGAAAGGTAGAGATATATCTTGTGGCAGTGTTGAACATTTGTGAGAGAGGGAGAACCAAGATATAATTGCCAAATGTATGGTGTACATCAATTATCCATATCTATTATTTAACGATACCAGGGTTGATAAAAAAAAAGAAAATAACAGTAAAAAAAATGTGGGTATGTTTGTTACATTGTGAAAGTGGTGGTGAAGGATAATAGAGCTACATAGAGTCCGCCTGAATGGCTGTGGTGTCTGGCGAGGGTCTGGGGGTGTTTCACTGTTTTTGTTAGTCCTTTAATTCTAAACATCATTTACCAGGTGTTAAAGTGGCTATATTCTCCTTGAAACTTTAGATTGTAAGTTTGTGAGTTTTCAATTGTGCATGGTGCTTTCAGGAAAGCACTTTGAACACTGGATTTAAAGCTCAAAGACAGGGCCCTCCGTCCTTTTAAACATGTTAATACTGCTCTTGTTTTTGCCTTGATCCTAACCCATGTATAGCGCTACAGAACATGTTAACGCGTTACAAAAAACAATAATAATAACCTGAAGTCCTGTTTTCTGCCGGCAGGTTCCAGTTGGCTGGTGACAGTTCAGAGTCTGACTAGCAGCACTTCTAGACCAAGAGCTCCCCTCTCCTTTCCTGCATGGTCACAGATGGGTTACACAGTTTAAAACTGTAGGGCATATTTAATGTTAAGCTGTCCCTTGCTAACTGATCCCTCTTGAAGTAGCTGATTTATTCAAAACTGTAGCAATGATAATGAAAATTTCAATTGAGGGAGGATTTTTACTTATTTACTCTCAGAGTTTAAAATGATCAGCTCATGAATAGCAGCTTAAATAGCATTTTCAAAAAGGTATTTTGTGCTTATTTTAGCTTTAAGCAAATATTTCCTTTAAATGCTTATATTATTAGTACTAAATGGAAAGCATTACTTTGCTGACTAACAGTTCACTGCACTCACCGTGTGAAGGGAAAATTGTATTGCTAAAACAAACAAGACTTGGTCACCAAAGACCACAGGGCAGCTTATTAACAGACAGAAAGAATGCGGCTGTATTAAAGGTAAATACTATATTATATTTCAGTCTCTTAGTTATGATTAAACATGTTCTGTTCGTGACTATGACCTTTAGTAGAAGGAATGTAAGGTTTTTAGTTTAATATTAAAACTATCAACAAAGGTCAGCATAGTTCAAACTATGGTATTCCCAGTAGCAACATGTGACAGCTGGACCATAAAAAAAAAAACAAAAAAAAAACCTATCAGAGCGCTGTAGAATTGACGCCTTTGAATTGTGGTGTTGGAGAAGACTGGAGAGTCCCTTAGACTGCAAGAAAATCCAATAAATCATTACTTCAGGAAATCAAGACAAACTGTTCACTAGAAGGTATGATCCTGAGGCTGAAGCTCAAATATTTTGGCCATATTATGAGATGGCAGGATTCCTTAGAAAGGACTCTGATGCTGGGAAAGATTGAAGGCACAAGAAGGGGACGGCAGAGGCGGAGATGGAGAGATGAGGTCACTGAAGCAATGAACATGAACTTGATGGAGCTCAGAGGAGCAGTGCCGTGCTGTAGTCCATAGAGTCACAGAGAGTCAGACGCACAACATAAAAAAGTTTTTTAGATAATGACACTTGTTAATTATTTGTTTTTTTGATTACAATAAAAAATATTTGGGGGACAAAAAAAATCTGTGTTACATGAATATAGGAATGTCTTTTTATATAATTTTTCATAACATTAACAGTGATTTTTATGCAAGTCAGTTAAATATCTTACATATTATTATAGAGTGAATAAAATCAAGAATAGTTAAAAAAAAAATAGATTCTTTAACACACTAATAAGTACAGACTGTTTTTGTTTTGAGTCATGATGTCTCCTGTCTATTTTATTGTATTACAGAAATAACAACTTGGGTTTTTTCCCCACATAAACAAGCTCAGAATTCAGTAAGAAGCAGGTTCTAGGTCTCTACGGCATCTGCTGAGTCTTGAGACTTTATACTGTGTCTGAGTAGAGGACAGTTTTAAATAGTTCAAAATATAAAGTCTTTAAATTTAACCTGCAGTCTAAATTATGGCAGACAAGACAAAAATTATACAAGCATGGTGTATGTTAAATAAACCTTTGCAGAGGCTATAAAGGTCATTTTCCACATAGGAAATAGACATTAGTGCTATGCTTTGCAGCTCCTGTAATGCTTAGCGATTACAGCGGTATGTCTCTAAAATGCAAACTGTGTCTTCTTACCTTAGTGTAACAGTATTTTTATCTATGTTGTTGGTATGTGATGTTGCAAAGTCATATACTTGGACAGCACATATCCAGATGCCAAGTTGCCTTTAAACAAAAAAGGCAGTAGAAATTATTTAAAAAAAAAGAAGGAAAACTATAAGTGACCAACAATCCTAACTACAGTCTGAACGTTGTGTATATCATTATGGGAACATGAAAATTATGTATTTTGCATTGTGTATTATAGGACATAGCTAAGAAATGTAAACATTTTTTGCAGACCAAAAGGAGTGTTATAAAGGTTAACGTCACAGCATATTTGTTTGACAACTGTAAATAAAATTGTATCAACCCCGCCATTTTCCCTTCTAATATCATTACTTTCAGGTTAAATAAATCTATATAGACTTCTTGTACTCAGGAGCTCATTCTTGTGCATTCAGGTTGGGGGGGGGTTGAGTTTCCAAGATGATTTAGCAACAGAATGTAAGATTCTCGATGTTTAGTAAAAACTGTTTTAGCACTTTAACTTCAATACTTTTTAAAGATAAAAAGAGTTTTTTTTATTAGTGCAATGGATTGAAAAGATAACAAAGTGTATAGCTGGTCTCTTCCTGATCATTCGGCTAGAGCAAAGCGAGGGGCCGCATTTGTGGAGGTGGGGGCTCTACGGCACCTCAAACTCGGTAAAAAATAACCCAGAAAAGTGGGACTTTTGAAAAAAAAAAAAAAAAAAAAAGGAGCCATGGGGCTAACAAAAAAAAATATATATATACTGTATTGGTCCGAATACAAGCCACACCTTTTTTGAGCTTGCGAGTTACGTGTGCGGCTTCTATTCGCGAACGCAAAATGACTGCCGATTTGCGCGATTGCGAGTTAAGGGTGCCGATTTTCGTGCTTGAGACTGCAGTATTGAATAGCAATTTACGAATTTAGTGATTCTACCATCCTGTAAAGCCTGTAACCTGCAAAAAAAGCTACAGTACTAATTAGAAAGCCTGTTTCTTGCAATGGCTGATCACTTTGAGAGTCTTTTTCTCTCCAATTTTACGGGTGCGGCTTATATTCGGACCAAATACGGTATATATATATATATATGAGGTCACAAAAATAAAAAAACAACATAAAATAAAACATCACACACTTTACAGGGGGACAGCCAGAACGTCTGGGGGTGAGGTTGCACGCAAATTAAAGTCGAAAGTAAGGAGTTTCGCCACTTTAAACAGAGCCGCGAAAAATCACAGCCAGGCACGTACGAGATACACAATATAAAATTACAATGGACGAAAAATGCTTCCGAGCCAAGTAACACATACAAAAAAAGCACTAACAACATTAGGATTCTAAAATGCCACTTTACCCGCCTAAACAAACGGTTTGCCCTCGCACGCAGCCTATTTACACTGCACACTTGCCACATTGCTGGCGATCATCTGAGGAGAAATTAACAGTCCAACTGTACATTTTCAGATGCAGGAAAATACAAATAGATTGTTAGCTCTTCCGAATATTGATTGCTGCATATTACAAATAAATAGGTAAAGTATATTAATTTATTAATTCATATTACTTAATTAACTGTACTCAAATTTTTTTTTTTTTTGTACACTGTACTTATATATCTGTCTTCGTGATGAGCACCAAAAGGGGATTGTTGCAAAGCAGGAAGATTGAAGTACACAAGGGGAGAGGCTTGCAACGAGCACCAAAGGTCCACAGAGGAGCAAAAGCCTTAAATTGTGTGGTAAACATAATTGCCATGCAGTAACATTTTATTGCCGTAATTGAAGGTCTAAAAACAAGTTAAAAAACCTGTTTCCAGCTCAGAATTCTGAGAAAAACAGTTATTACACTGCATTCTGGGAAGTTGAGCAGGGACATGCAAATGTGCCCACTCTTCAATCCATGACCAGTTTAGACATGGCTTCCTTTAAGCTTATGCCTGCTGTATTAAATAGCTTTTATGCAAAGCCAATGTTGGATTATACACAAGCTGGGAATCCTATCCACGTACAGCTGTTTCAAGCTTACCGGCTATCATCAGCGTGGGGCGGGATCCCAGCTTGTGTTGTGGACCTTATAAGTAGGTAGTTCACCACAACAATCATTTCATATATAGGGCCAGGTTAATTACCTGGTGGTTGTGGGAGGGTGCCTATCTCCCCCTACCCTATATAAACCCCGCCTACTCAATCAGGTACATATGCTTCCAGCACCCCACCATCCCTCCCCTCTCTCCACAATTCATTCGTCCCATGGCCCTCTTAGCAGGCCTATAGGGGCGTAGCACTGCTACTAAGGAGAGAGGCCCGAGCACAATATATATATATATATCGTCTGAGAAAAAGCAGAGTGGATACTGTTGCATGCACAGCGTGTGTCAAGCTTATCCATTCTGAGAAACAATGTTCTAAATCTCTAGAAGGCTAATCCCTTAATTGCCTTGCAGAATAGTCATTTGATTTGTACTTTTTTTTTTTTTATGCATCTTGAATTTTCTTTCAATTAGTTGTTAAATGCTTACCTCATAAATTAGTTCTGATCTGGGGCCAGCCAGCTGGTTACTTTCCATTGCTCATCAAGACCTCCTTTCAAATACATAATATTTTTTTATATTTATTTAAATCGCAGCAATACTATATATGCCTCTCTACAGTTTCATATAGTTTGCAATTATTTTAACAGAGCACATTTACAAATATTCTACTGTAACTATTACTAACGATGCATGAAGGCATCCATGACATTGGTGGAAGTTGTGTGTGTGTGTGTGAAAAAGATCAATATTTCCATAGTGCTGTTTTTTAAATCTATTAATATAAACATCCTGCATCTGGTCCTGTGAGTAGGAAGTGGTGTGGTGTCATTTTAAATCTGATCCAATCTGACAAAGCAATTGGACTTCTTTTTGGTTCCTTCTCCCCAACCCTACCTCAATTGATACATACAAAAACACATCACTTGCTGAGAGTTGGATGGGGTATAATAAGCACAAAACAGATTCCTTTACCCATAAACGGAGTCTTCAGAAATTCAGATTTTTTTCCAAAAAATATTTTTGTGTAAATTGCCTAAATAGCTGCGCATATTGCTAATTGATTACATACTTTACAATTTTTATTGAAGTATAGAGCCTCTTTAAAGCACAGTACATAAAAAAAAACAACCTTTTACAAGGGCTCATGAACATGTTCTTCATATTATTATAGCCTCGAAGCACAAAATAACAGGAGCAGATAATCGCACTGAATTTAAGTGGAGCAAGAAAAATATTCTTGAAGCTATTTCCTTTATAAACAAACAACAGTTTTTTTTTCCCACCAAGCAAGGTTGTTTTTCCCATAGATGTACACGGTATTAAGTGTGACGTGGTTTGACTTCACAGTCCATGATTGTGCATTATTTTTATAGGCACATATTAAAGCAAAACTACATACAAATTACTGAAATGCCATTTTCTCCCTTCACTGAAACAAGCGTGTAAAACCATTTGAAGGCTGTCTGCTATATTTCCAGCAATCTATCATATCTAATGAAAGTTGACATAAGTAGAATAAAAAAAAAGAAAAAAAAGAAATATGTCCCCACGCATGTAACACATTAGAAACAATGTGAAATAATTATGTAGTACTTACATATATTTAATTTTACCTTCTCAATTTAGAGCTCATCTATTATTTCATGATAATAAACTAAAGGATTTTTACAAACTTGCATTTTTTTATGTATAATATATAACTCTTCCGCTACCAGTGAAAGTATGCATGCTAATGATTCCATTCAGTTGGGAGAAAAAGATTAAGCTCAGAGAAGCAATAAAATAATTGCATATAAAAGTTAAACATTTAAATGTTATATAACATTTTTTTCTTGCTAAACAAATTTTAAGAAACATATTTTTTTAAGAAATAATACTTGCTAAAGGGACACAGAAAATGTCCTATTTAAAAAGCAACTGCAATTGAATATTAGAAGAAAAACAAACAAAAACACAACAACAACAACCTTACAACAGATTGAACTGGTACTACTGACAAGTGGCATAACCATTGAGGCTATTCGGAGGTATACCACAGCAAGTTTTTTTTTTTTTTTTTTAACGTTCTGTTGCAAAATTGCTAGTTTTTATATACATTTGATCATAGTTACAAGCTTTACATTTCTATCAAAACTCTTTAACAGGTGCTTGTATCCTGCCATTCATCATTATTATTTATCCACACTTTGGTTAGTCCATTATTGCCATTAGTTACTAGGCAAATCATTGGCATTATAGAACTTTGTTGAACTGCACAGTTATTACATTTATTACAGCTATCAGTGTAAAATCCCAAAAGCTTGAGTGTATATCGCAATGCTATAAATCCCTGCTAACAGTGGAGTTCTAATGTGAAGCCTCAGTAGATATAAATGATATTCCACCCAGTAGATACATTATTGTAACCAGTCTTTTAGAGTACTGTACAACATTGACCAACTCCAAAGATTTCTGTATAAAAGCCTTCGCCAAAATGTCAGAAACAGTATAATTAAGGTAGTTAATGATTCTAAATCACAGTACAGACAGAGATATTAATGAATCTAACTTGAAAAATGGCTTATTGTACTAAACTAATCTAGAACACAGAAAATAAAATTTGCTATGAGGTGACAGTGACAGACAGAACCTATTCAAATAACCTGAAAGAGAAACTAACTGCAGGCAATCAATGTAAATCATTAACTTATTTGACTGGATACGCACACAAGATTAAAAATTGAAGCGACTCCAGTTGTTAAAATAACAGTATACCTGGCAAAAAATATTATACAGTTGTGTTTAAAAGTTTGCATGCCCTTGGTGATTTGGTAATGTATGTACAATTTTTAAAGAAAACGTGAGTGAGCAGGCAAATCACATTTCTTGCATTTCTTATGGGATTCATATTCAAATTTAGGTTATAACAGAGTGGCACAATCATAAAACAAAACATGGCAAGAAAGAAAAAAAAATAAACAACTTCCTTTTTCATCAATGACAGCGGGCAGGCTTTTGTAATAGTTGTCTTGCAGGTGGTATAGCTGCCCATTCGTCTTGGCAAAATGCCTCCAGGTCATGCAAAGTCTTTGGTCGTCTTGCATGAACCGCACGTTTGATATCTCCCCTGAGTGGCTCGATGATATTAAGGTCAGGAGACTGTGATGGCCACTCCAGAACCTTCACCTTTTCCTGTTGGTCAACTTGGCCTTGTGCGTAAGGTCATTGTCATGCTGGAAAGAGCATCCCATGTGGAGCCTTCGTGCAGAAGAATGCAAATTGTCTGCCAGTATTTTCTGATATCATGCTGCATTCATCTTGCCATCATTTTTCACAACCCCCCAACCCCCCCCCCCCCCAAAAAAAAACATCAGTGAGCCACCACCATGGTTCACAGTGGGGATGGTATTCTTTTCACTATATGCCTTGTTGACCCCTCTCCAAACATAGTGCTTATGGTTGTGAACATAAAGCTCTATTTTGGTCTCATCACTCCAAATTACAGTGTGCCAGAAGCTGTGAGGAGGGTCAAGGTGTTGTCGGGCATATTGTAACTGGGCTTTTTTGTGGCAATGGTGCAGTAAAAGCTTCTTTCTGGCATCTCAACCATGCAGCTCATTTTTGTTCAAGTATCGTCATATTGGGCTCCTTGAAACAACCAAACAGTCTGTTTCCAGCACAGCCTGTATTTCTCCTGAGGTTACCTGTGGGTTTTTCTTTGTATTCCAAACAATTCTTATGGCAGTTGTGGCTGAAATACTTCTTGGTCTGTCTAACCTTGGCTTGGTATCAAGAGATCCCTGAATTTTCCACTTTTTAATAAGTGATTGAACAGTTCTGACTGGCATTTTTAAGGCTTTGGATATCTTTTTATATCCTTTTCCATCTTTATAAAGTCCCATTACCTTGTTATGCAAGTCTTTTAACAGTTCTTTTCTGCTCCCCATGGCTCAGTATCTAGCCTGCACAGTGCATAAAACATGAGAGCTAACAAACTCATTGACTATTTATACAAAAACACACTAATTGCAATTTAAACACACACATATACATATATATATATATATATATATATATATATACACACACACATACAAACACGAATATAGAGGGAAGAAAAAATAAATGTTACAGTAATACTTAGCAAAGGTTTCAAAGCCTATATTTGCAAACCTTTTAAATATAAATATAGGTAGTTATAGTGCATTCCTTCAAGGTCACAATATGGTAAATGTGATTCATTTGCAAACATCTAACTGTGAAGCCCCCAGTATGACAGAATGCCTGCAAAGCAGTTATGTCCTGTGCAGTTAATTAGAAGCCTCTTGATGCTAAGGCAAGAAATTGCACTCTAAAGATCACAGTATCTTTGAGGCCACCAGAAATTATATAACATTAAATCTAATAATAAGATTAGAATATGACTTTTGCGAATTAAGAGAAGTATTTTATACAAATATTAGGAGTATGATAAAAATTACAGTGGGATGTGTTGGTAAAACACCATATGGTTTTACCAGATTTGGTTGTGCATAGCTCAACAGGAAAACATTTTTTTTTAAATTAAGTGGTTAGTTCAGATTTGCTTCAACTGTAAAAGGGGTTGTGCAAATATTTAAGAGAGATCACAGAACTTGGTACGTACTGTGATCTTTGAAAAATCTCTAGAGTCTTCCAGGCTACTCCAAGAATTTGCTAATGAACTCATTTAAAAACATCACACTGGGACGGTAAAGAAAAGAAGTTAGACAAATTTAGTAGAGGAAAATCACGGTAAGTAGGTTACAGTTGATCGAACACAGAAAAGAAGAGGCTTTGGGTGTGGGGCCCAAAACAATTCTTTTAGGGTCTTGAGAGATCCTGCAGGTTGCTGGGCCTTGGAGTCTAGGTTGTGGGCATGTGAGGTGCCATCAGTACTTAAAAGTACCCAAAGTGATAAACAAAACGTATGCCACCATATAAATAACGGTTAACAATAATAATAATAGTTCAATAATTTATATATATATATATATATATATATATATATATATATATATATATATATTGTAATTTGAAAACCAGCAGTCTAGTAGCACTTGAATGAGAAGTTTAAAACCTTTGTATTTACTTATAAAACAATGTCTTTTTTATGTCCACTATAGCCTATTTGGTTCAATTATTGTAAAAATAAAAAAAGTTGTGCACATGAGGCATTCACAGAGACTATAGACTTTTAATTAATAAAGTAAGTAACTATAGACATATAGTAGACTCTCAGTTAACCAGAACTCAAGTAACCAGAAAAAAAAATTGAATACTGTACTTTAAATAAAAATGAAATTTTGCAGGGCTCAACAAATGCCAGGATCCAGGTTGTCATGCCACAAAATGCTTACAGGCACCTAGATTTCATCCACTGTACGTATCTGCAATTCAGTGTTACCTGGAAGCAGACAGGCATGAGTGACTGAGCCAGGACAGTGTTGGCGTCTGCAATGCACCCTCCAGTCGAATGTACCTGTGTGTAAGTGAGGAGTGAAAGCTGCTGCTGCTGCTAGAACAGCCCTCACTGACAAATATACTACATTTATCCGGCATCTACCAATCCCCAGGAGTGCCGGATAACTGAGAGTCTACTGTATTACAGAATTCTCTTTGAAAATATGAAAGAGTCATGCAGTTCTAACCGTGTGTCAAGGTGCCATTATATTAGTATGATGGTTCCTTGCTCTAAGGTTCGGATAAAAATTGGCTCTTAGAGGATGGAAATTCATCAAGAATCATCATTCTTTAGTTGTGTGTATAATCCTTGAAGCTCTTCCACAAGATATTACATAAATAATAAGGTTCAGGCTGTGGCCATCCCACTAGCTTTATTGTTTCTCACACAGAGAAATGGCGCAGCGATTAAAAAGTATCCACCTTAGAACTGTAGGTCTGAATCCTACTTGTTCCCACTTTTTTACATTAATACTTTTATTTAGTTTAAATAACTATATTAAAAGCACCACAACAAACTTTTTGTTTTATATCACCTCTTTGCAGTTTATATATATTCATCTTGACACCAATATAAAGACTAGTATTAAAAAAACAAACAAGTTAATCGTGTTGATAGAGGCGATGAAAGAAGTAGACTAAAATTACTAAGCTTTAAGACTCATAACTCAACTTAGCAGAAAAAAAGAAAATCACTTTTTCCAGCTTTCTTCGATGGTGCATTGCTGTCTTTTTAAATAGTTATAAATTCTTCAGAGTCATTTCTCAATCACACTATATTTGGAGTGGCCACCATCTATACTGTATGGTATTTGATATATTTCCAACTTATACTCTCTGAAGTACAAAAATGAGTCAGGAGTTTTATAGAAGAATGTGAAGTGCCCATATATCAGAAGTATGAGCCAACAGAGATTACATTATAAAAACAAAGGAGTTATCTTTTGGTGCATATATATATATATATATACACTATTATTCTGCACCTATTTAGGTAAAAGAACTAAAGCAACAACAAATCTGTTATTTCTAGTGTACGAGCCTAAACATTGTCACATAGCATCAAAACAACGGACGTACAACATAAGACCATCTACAAATAAAGTGTAATCACTCAATTCAACACAAAACACATATTGAGAGAACATGTATTAGATATTAAGAGGATATTTGGTAATATTACCAGGTATCTATCTATATATTAAAGGAAAAACAAACATAAGGATTCTACGTAGTGACATGTAAATAAGACTCAGTTTATCATCTTTTTTCTTTCCTTACTGGGTGCTTTCTAATCACAATGGTACACTTTGTACTAAAGATGCCCTCCTGATCCGTTATGTGAAGACCGTGACTGGAGTCTTCCTGCCACATTTGAATGATGCAGATTGATACTGCAGAAAACGCTGCTGCTATTGCATGTATGGGGGGGGGGGCTGCAATAATAAGTCTACAATGCAGTAAAATCTTCTATACAATTTCTGAGGCAACCATGGTTATTTTGTATAGTGACTATTTACATTGGGAGCTTTCATTGCCGCACCATATCCCTTCTAGATCTCAGCCCTGTATTAATAGTGCTTTGTAGCCTTATTTGCCATTTTGTTTGGACCTCCTTGCTTGGATTGGGGATGTTTACTAAGCAATCGCAATGGCTGTGATGGCAATTTTCCCACAGGATATCGAGCACACAACACAATAACGCAGATTGCAGCCTCTGCAATGCTTAGTAGAAATAATAGTTATTTTGGGATGGAAGCACAAGACATTTGGTGAACATTGAATAATATAATTGCTCTCAATATTTTGCAAGTTTTGAATTCATTTGGAACAACAGTTATGTGTAAATTCTTGAATGAATATGAGAAGCCAACTGATGTCTGCCACTTTTGAGCGTATTCTCTGTCAAAAAGGGTTTCGTTTTACAGAATTCTTACTTTTCCAAAGCATTTCCTTAAAGAAAATAGCAGCAATGGAAAAAATGCCGATAGGCCAAAAAGGTTATTTCTGCTTCCACAACTTTATTTCAATATATAATTTAACTGTGTGAATGTACTTCCTCTCTTGATCCTAAATATCTTGTGTGTTCCTAAAAATTAGTGTTATATATTTTTCCCACCTCTAAATATTAGAATATCCACTCGTGGCAGCTGATAAAATAAATGCAGAATTGCACTCCAATTTACCAATATTTTTCCATGGTTCAATCAGCTTCAAAAACTAGTAATATCAGTGATAATAACTGGGGCTTACCAGTGGCATTTGTTTAACTTATCAGCATACTGGAGCGCTCTTGCAGGGAGGCGATTGTGGTATATGTACAAATCTTATAAGCTTCACTCGGAAGCCACATTGTTTTAGCTTCCTAGCTCAAATTTAATTATGTTACAAACATGACACTGAAAATTGTTTCCTCAAGATGTTAATGCACACATACAAATCTCTCCTAGTGTCACTAGAATTACTATGGGAGAATAAACTAAGCCTACACTCTACATTTCATCCCTATGTCTAAGCCCAACTGCTAACCTATCCAGCTTAAAGATCTATCTCAGTACAATGCTATCTATGGCCCTCATTCAATTGCAATTTGGCCAATTGAATAGGGCTCTAAATAAGCACATAACATATTTTTTTTAAAGAAGTTTTTAGTTAGTAAGCATCTATCCAAAAGCAAGGTTTTCACTAACCAAAAACTTCTTAAAAAAAAATATGCTCTGTGCTTATTTAGAGCCCTATTCAATTGAACAAATCGCAATTGAATGAGGGCCTATGTCTATAGACGGTGCTTTGTAACAGCAATGTGTCCAAAGAAGCTGTGATGAAATGAAAGGAGTTTATCAGACAAATAAGTTCATAAAACACATTCAATGGAATAAAAAGTTTGCATATGTTTTACTAATCACTCATTATTTATATATGAAGATACGTTGCACATCTATACAAATTATAATAAAAGGGCCACTCAAACAAAGTCAAATAGAAAATATAATATAAACATTTTAATCTGAATACATTTTCTTTGTTTATTTATTAATGCCACAGTGACAGTACACTACACTGCTACAGCACTTACACTGAGTTAGCAGGATTAGGCTTTCACAGAATGTATTTCCTTTAATTGGGCATTATCTTGGGTCCTGAAACTACCATAAATTACAAGCTCTCTCTAAATGCTTTTATAATGTCTTCACTGCAATAATCCATTTATTTGCCATTGACATTAGAATTTTTAAAACAAAAGCAAAAGGAATAAGCTTACAGATTTTGGTTGAAAGAAGGAGAATGAATTGCGGTCCTATCCTGTTATGGTTACAGCACCATTCTGCCGCTGCAGTGCGGTGACCAACCACTAGATGGCGCTGCCGATATTCCAGTGCCATATGATAGAGTCAGGGCTTTGGTAAAGTGTTAGGGTTAGGCTAACATTCTAAGGTTATAACTTCTCTCACATATTGGCAGCGCTGCAAAATATTGGCAGCGCCATCTAGCGGTTTGTCGCCACAGTGCAGCGGCAGACTGGTGCCGTAACTATAACAGGATAGGTCCTGTATTGCCATTGCAGGGGGCTTGTGATTCTTGATCTTTGCAGAGTGAAGAAAACTCAACTTAGCCATTAGATAGAACAGAATGAGGATTAACCAAGTATTGTAAAAATGATTATAAAACAGTGAAATGTGGACCAGTTTCAAAAAAAGCTTTTTTTCCACATGGTTTCAGTACTTTGGTTGAAGATATCTAGCAGTACGGATATATTTCATGTTACTTAAATGGTGTTTGTACTCCAAATATTTTAAATCAAACAGAATAGATTTCAACAATGCAGAAGCGCTATTCCAGGCTCCTTAAGTTTATACTGCTGGCTCCTAGATTTTTTTTACAAAGTATGATGTATCTCTATGAAGAACTTCCTTCCAGGCTACAAGAAAACAGCCTATATGCATCCTAGGTTTTAGACATTTTATCTGCCCCAGACTATTTAAAATATGCACTGTGGTTTACAAAAAGGGATACTGAAAATCAGGTTATAGGTCACTTTTAATAAGCCACCGACCTTACAAAGCTGCATTTTGCATATGCCAACATGGTGTACTCAGGCCGTATCTACCATTTTGAAGCCCCTAGGCAGTGAAGTGGTGGAGCCCCTGCGAGTGAGTACCTAAGGTATGAGCACACCCATTTTGGCCCTTTCTGTACGTGTAAATTCCCTTTCATGTTGTAACGGTCTTCTTCTACATGGTTATCCCCTAGTAGCCAGTCTATGAACTGCAACATTTCATTTTTTTTTTAAGCCAGGTACCTCTTTCTTTAAGAAGTAATGCCCCTCACAGTGAAGCACCCTTTGGCGGCTGCCAAGTTGACCTAATTGGTAAACCGGCCATGGGTGTACTTTAAATAACTCAATATAATTTCAGGAAAAACCTCCTGCACCATGAACATTC
This sequence comes from Discoglossus pictus, assembly GCA_027410445.1. NCBI lineage: Eukaryota > Metazoa > Chordata > Amphibia > Anura > Alytidae > Discoglossus > Discoglossus pictus. Next base: position 291,113,205 of record CM050167.1, on the reverse strand, counting down.
AAGATGGGGGAACTGTATTTATCTGCACACATGGTTAACAAGCTATATTATATTGTGATGGCAAAAGTGAACATATTGCAGCAATGTATTTACACAAAGGCAATCTAGGCCCAAGCCTAAGGCTGCAACTTTACAGCTGAATGAGCCATTTCAGCCAATCCATAAAACAGAGGAAAGAGAACACCAATATGCCCACTGAAGTCTGACAGGAATTTCTGTGTGGAAAGTACTCCTAGGCCTTTCCACTAAAATCCAAACTAGTCTTAAGTGGTCTAAATTATAAATGTTTAACAAGCAGATACAAAATATGTAATGATACCACTTACAAGTGCTGATTTGTGGCTTAATATCACTAACATATGTTACCAGGTGTCACTTCCTGCAAGACAGGTGTGGCAAACAGCAAGGAATCACCTCAAGGAAGTTCCATTTATCTTCCTTGAGTAGATATGACGCCTTTCAAGTACAAACACTACTATTCATTGGTGCATAGGAATTGCTTCCAATACAGAATATATTATTTCCAAAATACACTATAGAATCACTTGCTTTAATACATTCAGGGTGAAATAAATAGAAATCACACAAAAATACTGTATAAAAATATGCATATTGTATGCACCTTGTGCACTAGAGACAGGTCAAATCAAGGTTTAGGGGAAAAAAGTGAAGTTTTTGCAGCTAAGTTTTTCATTCACATAAAAACATTGCTGCAGAACAATAAAACTGATATAAAAAGACAGCTGCCAAATAAAATTCATTTCCTCAAATATATGGCATCGTTTATACTGCAAAATAAATATTTTGTAAGCAAGAAGTACTGCGAATACCTCAAATTCATGTAAAAGCAAATAACAAAATAATATTAGGAGAAATTAAAAATATATATATTAAATTTAAAACATATATAAAAAGGACAATGTGGAAATCAAATTCAGCATTCACTAAAGTAAATGAGGACTTCTCTAATGTCAACAGAAGCCCACAGCCATATATATATATATATATATATATATATATATATATATATATATATATATATATATATATATATATATATATATATATATATATATATACTGTGATGACTGTGGATATATCACTTGCTAGGCCTTGGGAGAGCATGACAAGCAAGTTGAGCCCTGATATATATGTACCCAGCTATATAACATCACATCCCCATACTGTCCTATAGTGATGGGTGGTACAGGACCATGCACTATATGTATAATATGATATATGCAGTGTATGGTGTAGATGTGACCTTGACATGTTTCCATCACTGATCCCATTGCATAGGAGGTGGGCCCCAGCCCCCCATGTCACTCACTCTGCATAGCCGGTGGTCCATGGTAACCTCTTGGTCTCCTTGAGGATCAGGATGGGTCTGGCAATGTGATCAGCTGAACACTCAATCTCATCCTGTGACAGCCCCAGGAACTCAGGTCTGACATATGGGAACCTCAGAGGTAACTCGGAGCCATTGGCATGATCAGAGCTGGAGCTGCCAGGCATGATTCCTCCCATGAAATTGGCCACAGCAGATTTCACCCGAGTGAGCATATTACAAGCAGCAATCTGGAGGAAGGAGCATTAATAGAGCAGCAACCCCAGCAAAGCTCGCAGGCAGAGGGCTCACTACAGCAGATCTCCCTTCCCCCTCCCTATATGCAGATCGCCGCATGGATCAGGCTAGCAGATATCAAGGAAGGAAAACACAGACGTGTGAGATCAGAGCGGCACCTCAGGTCTGCAGGTTCAGCACTGGATCTGGGAGCTAAAGCTCTGATCATGTGACACACAAGCTGTCATGTGACTGCTGGGCTGGTGCTGGACACATCTTCCGTATGTACAGTGTGTGTGTGCCAGGACTTCTACCTGCTATGTATGCTTAGTATGTGCTCCAGAGAAGTCACATATGGTGAGAGGGTAACTGGGAAGCAAGAGAGAGCAGCAAAGTGTATGTGTATGGATATAGTACTACTGATCCCATAGCAGTATATATATATATATACAAAAATATGGACAAAAATATCTAGATTTTCTATGAATAATAAAGGCTGTTTTCTAGCAGCCTGGAAATAAGTCCTTTTTGTGTGTGTGCATTGTTCAGTCGCGTCTGACTCTCCGTGACCACATGGACCGCAACACACCATGCTGATCCATTTGGTATTCAAGGCAGAGATACTGGAGTGAGTTGCCAGTTCCTTCTCCAGCTGGCCACAGCACACAGCTCCTGGTATTCCTAGGTAGTCTCCCATCCAAGTACTGACCAGGCCCAATCCTGCATGGCTTCAGGGTGGTGTGACCTCTTGGTTCCCTTGACTGGAATCGAAGTTCTTGATAGAGATGCGTTATATATTTTTAGACTTTAGAAAACATATGTAGGAAGCAGCAGTCGAAATATTAGGAGCCTGGGGTCAAGGGGAAATGTCCGCCACTCAGTGTGTGTGTGTGTGTATATATGTATATATGTATATATATATATATATATATATATATATATATGTGTATATATATACATATACATATATATATATATGTATATATATATATATATAGCAATTGTTTCACATATAGTGGGCTAAAAGTGATAGAAGCCCTCCACCGTACAAAGGGCTTCTATCACTCTTAGCCCACCATATGTAAAACAATTGCTGTATAGAACTACTCTCTACAACAATCACCACACAAACCAGGCACTCACACCATACTGAGGATCGTCAGTAACCGTGAAACAGTACTGTATGTGGTTAAGTGACCTGGTTTGTGAAAAATCCATCCGTTGCTATGCCTAAAACTGTGAAATACAGTAAGCATATGCTTAAAAGGAGCCATGTTTAAAATGGTTTGGATTGACAGAGTGATGGTGCATTATGTGGCCTCATTTGCATGTCCCGCCCAGTTTTCCCAGACTGCAGTGCATATACTGTATTTCTGAGAAATTTGAGCAACTTATTTTTAGACATTCAAATAGAATCACTAATGTACTATTCCATATATATATATATATATATATATATATATATATATATATATATATATATATATATATATATATATACACATACATACATAATGTGAGTATGGGATCTTTCCCTTTATGACTGCGCTGGCAGTGGCAGCAGCAGTTCCAGCAAGGAGCTGCTAGATGGTGCTGCCGATATTTTAGAGAAGTTGTAATTACCCCAACCCTTAAATTAACGCTATGATATCGGCACTGAATTATCGGCAGCACCATCTAGCGGTTGGTTGCCACCACTGCTGCTGGCGGTGTGGTGGCAAATTTAAAACAGGAAAGGGCCTGGGTATGTATTGTTATGTTTTAGTTTACAGTGTTGTATGTTTGGCACTCTCATCAGAAAGAACGAGCTTTAGAGAATAACGTATAGGAGGTTGTACTTGTCTCAATGGAGAAAAGTAAGAACCTAAAAATAAAACAAATCCCTTTTATTTCTAAGAAGATTCTTAAGATCTCTTACTGTACCATGAAGATATCTCTGTTACACGGTCTATATTGTAATGCACATATTTTTGTGCTGGAAGTTATTTAAAGGAAATCACAGTTGGTTACTTTTTTAGGCAGTAATGTTTCCAAGAATTTTGAAACAGATTGTGTGTTTTCCTTCCCACTCATCCATCATCATTTAGCATTACTATAGCAATGGTGTATGCTGTATTATCAATTATGTATAATAATGATTATAATTGCAAACATTTATGGTAACCTAAAATAATATAAAACATAACATAACCCCAGTATGTTTAAATATAAGGTGTGAGAGGTTTGCACATCAGTTTGAATAACTATCAGACTGCCAATCCTAAATTCTTACCATAATAATAAAAATATAGTAGGGTAAACCAGTCTTCTGTATTACTTATTTTTTGGTATGTGAGGGAGGTAGGAGCGACTTGGCATGGTGGTGTTGTGTAGGAAAAAAGGAGCATGAGGTTAGGAAGGTAAACAACGAGGGTAAGGTGGGTAGGAATGGAATTTAGCCATTGGGGTATTGGCTAGAAGCAGTATCATGATTATAACTCAAATCTAGTAGTCAAAATAGATAACTCCTTCTTTACATGTTGTTATTATTATAGTTTATTTATAACGCGCCGACATATTCCACAACGCTGTACATACATTAGGTTCAGACAATGATAAATACAGATTAACATTTAGCAAAGGAATGACGGCCCTCTCTTTGAGCTAGGAATCCATGGTGAATTCCCATACTACTTAGGATAGAAACTCGCAGACTTACAATCTAAGGGATAGTGAGTGGTAAAAGAGGGAGAGAGAGGTGATAAGCGTGTTAGGGTGGAAGGTGATACACTTCTTTAAAGAGATGTGTTTTAAGTGAGGTTTTTAATGTTTTGAGGCAAGAGGATAATCTGGTGAAGCGAGGCAAGGAGTTCCAGAGACCAGGGGGCAGCACGAGAAAAGTCCTGGAGGCGGGAGTGCGAGGAGGTGACAAGAGTTGTAGAAAGAAGAAGGTCATTAGCAGAATGAAGAGGGCGGGTGGGGGAGTATTTGGAGATGAGAGCAGAGATGTAAGGAGGAGCACTATTGTTGAGGGCTTTGTAAGTTAGGGTCATGATTTGAAATTTTATTCTTGAGGCTAAGGGAAGCCAGTGGACTGATTGACAGAGAGGTGATGCCGACACTGAACCTTGTGTACGGAAGATGAGTCTAGCAGAGGCGTTCATAATGGATTGAAGTATAGATAGTCGGGTGGTAGGTAGGCCAACAAGAAGCAAGTTGCAGTAGTCTAGTCGAGAGATGATGAGAGAGTGTATAAGTATTTTAGTTGTGTCTTGTGTAAGATAGTGATGAATTCTGGAGATGTTTTTTTAGATGGAGAAGACAAGATTTAGATAGTGATTATATGGGAGGGATGAAAGACAGAGCAGGGTCCAGTAGAACGCCAAGACAAACGGGTTTGGGAGGAAGGAGTGATGATTTCTTTGTTGACAGTGAGAGAGATGTGAGGAATTGACACTGTGGGAGAGGGAGGGAACATTAGGAGTTCTAGACATGTTGAGTTTGAGATGGTGGGTGGACATCCAAGAGGATATACTAGAGAGGCAATCACAGACGTGTGTTAGAAGAGAGGGGGATAGATCTGGTGAGGAGAGGTAGATTTGGGTGTCATCTGCATAGAGATGATAATGAAGCCCAAAAGAGTTTATGAGGGTACCAAGTGAGGAAGTGTAGATGGAGAAGAGGAGGGGGCCAAGGACAGATCCTTGGGGTACACCAACAGACATGGGGTGAGAAGAAGAAGAGGAGTCAGAGAAGGAGATACTGAATGATCGATTTTGTAGGTATGATGGGAACCACGAGAGAGCAGTGTCTCGTATACCGAGGGTGAAGAGGATATGGGTAGAAGTGGATGGTCGACAGTGTCAAAGGCAGCAGAGAGATCTAGAAGAAGAAGAATTGAGAAGTGACCTTTTGACTTGGCGGTAAGCAGGTCATTGGTGACTTTAGTGAGAGCTGTCTCAGAGGAGTGTTGGGGCCGAAAGCCGGAATGGAAGGTGTCAAGAAGGGAGTTAGAGGAAATAAAGCCGGTAAGGCGGCTTCACAGTAATGATAATGGTATCCACACAATGGTGGATGATAAATGGATATTGTCATACCAAAAGAGTTGTTTCATCATAAAGCCTATAGTTTGTGCCTCGCCTTTAACGTGGGAGTGTGCAGCAGTATGGTGGGTATATAACAGGAAATTACCAATTTTTGTAAACCGTAAATTATTCCTGAGACATTCCACTTTGTTTGTGTGGCTCCTTCCAGATGAATTTGATAATTTTGAGCTCAGAATGCTTGATAAGTGTGAAGGAGGGAATATAACTGCATGATAACACTGGGACAACACAGAAACAAACAAACAATAAATAAACAAACAGACTCTAATCGCCCCATCTGTATTCAAACAGTGTTAAACCAGAATCATGGCCTGTCTGGTGGGTCTTGAGGAAAGGTGTGAACACCTCTGATTTGAGCGGTTTTATTTTTCAAGGTCCATTTACCTCACTGTAAGTCCTCTTCATTGTGTGAAAGAGCACAAGCTTGTATGTTAAAAATGATTTATTTTCTTAATTACACTAACAGCAGCTAAAACATCTAAAGTTTAAGCCTCTGTTTACATATAAAGTGTATCCTGCCTAATCGCTGTTGCATAAGCAGTAACAAATAGCCTGTAGTGAAGACAGTGATTGATTGCAGTTTTCCCTAGACTCACAACTGCTTTGTCCAGTACACCCATAACTGACCTGTGTATGTGATTACAGCATTCCAAGCATGCATAGATAATTTGTTAAGGATTTTCTTTCCATCTCTACAAGCACAGGTCCGGAATGGAGCACTGCTATAAAAGCAGTGACACACCCTTGCAACCTGATTGGCTGAGGAAATGCCACAGCACGTGGGTAGTCTATCACACATGTAAACACAGATTTTGTTTGAATCGATTTCTTAGTGAAAAAGTGCACATATTTCAAAAATGCAGTATCACAACATGAATTTAGGAGATCTTTACTGTACTCTGGTGCACACTGTGCTGAATTAAATTGGCCCTTTAAGTAAATGCAGCTACACCCCTCGCTTCACACTAACTGTGCAAACTGTGTCAGAAATAAAGAAAATAGTGATTTTACGTGGAATTATTTAGTGTAGTTTATAAAGGCAAGTACAATTTATAGATATTTTTTTAAATTATGCTATAACAGAATCAATAGTATCAAATTTGACAGATCCTCTTATTTCATTTGCACACAAAATATATATGAAGTGTATGCTATTCAATGATCTATTACTTCGCATGTATGAGTATACATCTATACTTACAAAGCACATTTGGTACTTCAGTATTTCAAGAAAAGTAACGAGCAATCATAAAAAGTGCTAAAAGTAAAGCACAATTATTTCATGAAACATGCCCAATAGATGGATCCAGACATGTGAGGATCTTAAAATAGATATGCTGTAAATAGATATACTGTAGAAAATGTAAATAGTAGGGAGTGTAGCATACGCTCTGTGCATAAAATAACTAAAAAAAAAACACGTCTTTATGATTCTTCTGCCTAAGCCCGACAAACTCACACTCTACTGACAGGTTATCAGAGTTATTGGGATTTCCAGAGACATTCTAATTAAGCTGCATTGCTGCAATATTAGGTAATGAATAATGAATGCAGCCAGAGGCCAGACAAACATTTCTTCTGAGAATAATAGTGTATACCTATCAACGTCATAGCTTCTCATATTCTTCAATCAAGAGACTGTATGGCCTAACATATTTAGACACTGAGAGCCCCATTCAATTGAGCAATTGTAAGTTACTGTAGCCCGTAAGGGAGGCCGTAAGTTAATTTGCTATTCAATTCACTTGGGAGCTACAAGACGATTACGGGTTACGGGCTTGAAAACTTTGCAGTTGTTAAATCCGGAACTTACAGCCTCCCGAAGCCTTTGATCTTTCACGGCCGCAAGAGTTCTGATCACTAAAAATCGAAAATCGCTATTTAATTGCACAAATCGCTCAAGACCACAACTGCAGTCAAGCCCGCAAACGGCAAATGTCGGCCCAATGCTTACAGCTTCCAAATAGGACCCGCAAAGGGTTTACAGGCTAGTTTGGTACGCTGCAAATCACAATAAAACCACACCAATGCACTTTAAAATATGGTGAAATCAATGGAAGGCTTAATAATTACTTGCCCAACAACTCCCAACTATCAAATGGTAAAAAAAATATATATATATATGTATATATATATATATATATATATATTTTTATTTTTTTTCTGATAGGTTGTAATGGTCATGCATACGCCAATATGAAAAGTCATGCTGAAAGATGCAGAAAGCTATTAAAGACACACTACCTCATTACGTTGCAACACAAATACATGGAAATGGCTGACATATTATTATAGTTTATTTGTAACGCACCAACATATTCCGTAGTGCTATATATAAGTTAAAGGTATGTGAGAGTGAGCTGGGTTATTAATGCATCTGAGAGAGGAGACTTTATAGTGTCTGAAAAAAAAAATTGCATTCATTTTTTTCAAAGTAGTCAGTTTAACTGTTAGCCTGTTTGCTGAATTTCTTGCTTTTGCAAACTGTTTTCTCTCAATGTTGACACCCCCTGAAATTCCCAGGGATAATTAGCATAACCTATACAATGTTTCTTTTTGGCGCATGTGCTGCATATTGGATATCTCATTAAAAATGAGATATCCAATATGCAAATCTCAGTTTCTGGGGGTGTCTATATTACCTCCAGCACATTTTATTATTTTCTGCAAAAAATGTTTGCATTTTTAATGCAATTTTTTTTTGCTAGGTGGGTTATGATGCCTTCTACAGGATGCACTCAAACCCACCTCACTTTCATATACCTTTAAGTTCCAGGCAAAGGCATAATCAAAATTAACACATTGCAAATAATGGAGGGCCCTGTCTTTGAACTTAGAATCCAGTGTCCATAGAGCTTTCCCGAAAGCACCTTGCGGGATTGAAACTCGCAGACTTGCAATCTAGTAGTCTAAATGAACCCTTTCTCACTCACAGAGGCTCTAATGTGGACCCAAAATATACAAAGATGATCTTATATACATCTCACTCATCAGATCCTCATTGAGAGAACAAATAGTGGCCAAATTACATTGCCTCATGGCATATATCAAGTACCAGGGGAACATTTCACATTTGGTTGTTCAGTCCCTCTGTTGTGTCCGGCTCTCTGTGACCCTATGGACTGCGGCACACGTGCTTATGTCTCTGTCTGTGCTTATCCACAAAGTTTGTATGCCAAAGATACTGAAGTGGGTTGCCAGTTCCTTCTCTAGTGGATCGTGATTTTTCTGACCTTTCTGCTATGACCTGCCCACCTACAGTGGCCCTACATGGTATAGCTCATAGCTTCATAGAGGTACACAAGCCCCTTCACCCCCACAAGTTAGCAATCCAGAAGGGGACCAGGGAAACATACATCACACTAATCTACTCGAACCCATCAGGAAGTGCCGCAAAAACACATGGATGCAGTGCAGAGGCACGGGGAGCAACAGCCAACTCACCTCCATCAGGGGTAATTTCCATTACGCCCATCCTGGAAAGTCCCACGCCATTGCTGGCGGCCATATGCCAAGATGTATACCCATTATCATTTGGTGACATCCCATTAAGTGGTTTGCTATCAATCAATTTACATTATTACCTGTCATAGTGTTATCAGACCTTTTGGGGAATGTTTATACTCCACACTATCACAAATTGGTTTTTGCATGTGTATTAACCCTTTATTTATATATATATATATATATATATATATATATATATATATATATATATCATATCTCATGATATTATTACTATTATTGTTATTATTATATGTATTAAGCTTTTGCATAGTAACTAGGGCTCATTAGTTTACTGATATAGGAATGTGACACAAATGTGATGTATGTGGATGTCCCAAAACCCCAACCATTGAAAACACACTGACATAGTGAAAATGGTATAACAAAGCTTTATTACATACACAGAGCACAATCAGAAATGTATAAGGCAGTGCATAAATATCGTGGGTGTGGCAAGAGACTTTTGGGGAAAAAGGGGCTACCTAAAGGGGGTAATGTCATAGTCTAGAATAAGCATGATGCATAGCACCTACCAGGGTCACATGTGGTCACTACACCACTGCAAACGGAATCAGATGAAAAAAAGGATCATCAGAAATCACTCAATTTATTCGACGAAACCATTAATGTGCATAGCACTTACAACTTGTCTGCTCAATTAAACAAATGTTTAAACCTCTGGAATGTGTAATCCAATCCAGATTCACACCTACAGTGTGTTGCCAAAACAAAAATATGAAAAAAAAGTGGCAAAAAAAAATAACGAGGAGGAGAATAAAAATATAAAAAACATTAATGTACACTATAGTCCTAAATATTGTAACTGTAACAATATAACTCACCTGATTCCCATCTGCAAACCATTAGCTAGTTCTCACTGGCCATGACCATTAATAATGATGTGTCATCTCACAATAAATGCTTAGCTGTGATCAGCGTCAGTGGTCAAGGTGTACTATCATCTTCTCTATCTGATATTATTCATCAAAATTTATATCACATCCATGAGCTATACAGCATGTACATAGCTGTATTAGTCTACATTTAAGCTAACAACAATCATGTCTTATATATCTGGCTATGTGATAGCTTTAAAATTGTGGGAGCTACATGTTAAGGGGGTTGTCATTGAAGGAATGTCTACCTGAGAGGCACTGGGAAAACCTTACACCTCATACATTTCCTTCACAATGTTTGCAGATGCAGAAGATACCTTCATGGACCTGAATTGTACTCAAAACAAAACCATAACACCTGCAAAATAATGTGCTTGTAGATGTGGGCCCTGTGCTTGCTCTCAGCCTCTTGCCTTCCCGACTGTGGACGGGGATCCTATACATATCCCTGAGCCCTGTCCTTACCCTGAACCCCCCCCCCCTGGATTAGGCCCCTCCCCCTCAGTCACTGGATTACATGTGCCTACACCTTGGGGCACCCTGCCACCACCCACCTCCTCCACTCCACTTTACTCCACTCCTCCACGCTCCACCTCCTCAACTCCTCCTCCACGCTCCTCTCCTCCACTCTACACCGCCTCAACTCCTCCACCACTCTTCTCTCCTCCACTCTCCACCTCCGCCACTCTCCTCCTCCACTCTCCACCTCCTTCACTCCTCTCCTCCGCTATCTAAACAAAACCGCAATATACTGCTCTCAGAACTCCTCTCTCACTCTCTGCAAAAAAAACTCCAACTCCTAGACCTGTGTGCTACTTCGTCAAAATATGCAACACATGGGCGGGTGGAACGCAACTTTATAAGATCTCTCTGTCAATCATCTTTGGCTAGACCTCTTTCTAATGGCTGAGAGGCCTGTGTCTCATTCCGTTATACCGTGATTGGGTCATAATTGTGGACCGCATCTCGTCCAGCCCATTAACAGTTTGTAGCTGCGGGAGGGGTTTACGGGCTTGAGGCCTCAGCCCGTAACTTGCACCCTTGCTCAATTAAATAGTGCCGGAATTGGAGACGACTGCTTTGAATTGAATGAGGCTCCTTCAGTATTCAGATACATCCGTTAAATTGCTTACCTAGGGCCTCATTCAATTGCGATTTGGTCAATTGAATAGGGCTCTATATAAGCACACAGCATATTTTTTTACAGACATTTTTAGTTAGTGAACTTCTATCCAAAAGCAAAGTCTTCACTAATTAAAAACCTCTGTAAAAAAAAATATGTTATGTGCTTATATAGAGCCCTATTCAATTGGCCAAATCACAATTGAATGAGGCCCATAAACTATACATGAAATATGTATATGCTTCTGGAGGAAGTTCTACAATTACTTGACAAACACACATTACCACATTTCATCAAGCCTTCAGAATGGTTATAATATATTTAGCATGGCTTTCATGTTCACTGCCTGCATGTTCACTGTTTTAAATTAACTTAATCAAGTTTTTAAGTTATTCTTAAATAGCATAGAAAACTGGCTAATGTTAAATAATTCATTTATTTTTTGTGAATCAATGGGAAAACCCATCTTATTGATTTGCTAATTAGGACTTCAGTCTTTCTGTAGTGACCAAAATAAAGACATGTAATGTTATCTGGCAGTTAGACTTCTCTCCCACCATTACATTGCAAAACATTTCCCTAGCTCGCTTTCTTCTTTGAGCTCTTAAATTCATAGCCCATTTGCAACAAAGCTGCTGACATATATAACTTTTCAGCCTACTTGTTATTACTGATATCTGTTTTTCTTCATCTGAGACTGTCTCCCTTGCTACTTTGTCATATTGTGGGTCTACACTTTTGATATATCCCAAGAAGCAACAGACTTCCACATCATTCCCCCTATCCCTCTTCTGTCCTTCCCCATTAGACTATTCTCACCTATTTATTATTATTATTATTTATTAACTTTTATTTGAAACGCGCCAAAATATTCCATAGCGCAATACAGGGGATAAAAACAAGGAAAAATACAGCATTAACAACCTTCCAAAAAATGGAGGACCCTGTTTTGAGCTTAGAATCTTTGCAGAAAGTGCTTTTTCCCAAAGCACCCTAGAAGACTGGAAACTCGCCACTTACAATCTAAAGGGAATGGAAGGGACAGAAACCGGGGAAAGATTAAACAGGTAAGGAATAACAAGGGTCAGAAGGTAAGTGAAAGTTAGAATGGTTTTTCGTTTAGTGGGAGAAAGAGGCAACAGAGCATTTAATATGTTGTCTGCCCCTAGTGGTGAGATAATATATGCAAGTAGGAAAGTCAGGTGATTCCCATTCCACTATAAATTTAATCTGAAATGTGGTAGATGGGTGAGGGGCAGGGAGGGAGGGCAGAACTCCTAGAATTCAGAGTAAGCAGTGAGGCCTACTGAGACCAGGATGCAGGTAACAATTGGGGCTAAAAGAAAACCAATAAAAATACGGTGTGAGGGACCGATAGAACAGGGAGAGAGAGAGAGAGAATGTTGCTTTCATCTGTCGCCCCTTGACAAATCTCAAAATTCCTTGACCATTTTGCCTCCTGGCTCCCCTACTTCCTCTCCTTTAGCATACCCACTCTCATTCTAAGTGATATTAATATACCCATTCACAATCCAGATGCCCCTGTATCTACCAAGCTGCTCTCACTTAACTCCTCATTTGGCCTCTCAAAGATGACTACCTCTTCAACACATTGTGAGGATCACTACATTGACCTAGTTTTCTCATAGTACTGTGATGTCTCTCTAACATACCCTCCCCTCTTTTCGACCACCATCACTCAATCTGTAGCCTTACTATACCCCGCACACTTTCCCTAGTCCACAAACCTACAAAAAACATTGACCAAAAGGTACTTACCCTCTAACTGCAAACTGCCTTCCTAAATTCACCACAGTCTTGTGCCTAAACCTTGTCACTGCACACTACAAGTCTCTGCCTACCACCATTCAACACACCCCACTCACTTACCCTCAGCCATGGCACTTGAAACATGATAAGATATCTTTAGAAATGCCCTTTTGCTGTACTGCTGAGTAAAAAAAGACCTTTACTCAATCAGACTTTTTGCGCTATAAATTCATGAGCCCTTGACTTGTCCAAGCAAACCTACTTTTCGAAAATCATTGTAACAATGTTATTGAAGCCTAAAAACCTCTTCTCAACCTTCAAACTCCCCTCTCAGCCCCACACCTCCCCACTCTGTTCACCAGTTTCACAGCACAAAAACCTTTCCAAGCACTTCAAAACTAAAACAGACACAATTAGACAGAACATCTCAACATACCACCCCACATGCACATTATATTCAACCCTCTCTTCTCCCACAGACACACTGTGCTTCTTCACACCTGTTACAGAGGATGAGGTATCTAAACTACAATCTTCCTCTCACCTCTCATCTCTTGATACTATTCCTTTACATATTATCCTTTCCATTTCTATCACCCTTAACCTGATCCTCACTCATCTTTAAATATCTATCTCCAATGACACATTCCCATCCTCCTCCAAGCAGGCCCTTATCACACCCATTCTAAAGAAGCCCCACCTCTCTACCCAACCCCTAGCCTCTAAACTACAGGAATGGCTCGTCTATGCTGCTTTACTAAATTCTCAACAAACACTTCCTTAATTGAACTACTACAAGGTGAGAATTTACCTGGTGACTGCTAAGTCTAAGGGACACTTCTCCTTACTAACACTTTTTGACCTCTGCTGCCTTTGATACAGATGAACACCGACTCTCTTGCACAATCCAATCACTAGATATCCATAGCACAACCCTCTCATGGCTCCACTTCTTTCTCTCTATTTGTTATTTGAGCATCTCCTATTGTGGCACCTCCCCCCTTTCTGTTGTATTATCCCAATGGTCAGTGCTGGTTCCATTGCTTTTCTCTCTCTACACCTCTTCTCTTGATAAACATATTTGGCTCCTATGGGTTTCAGTACCATCTTTATGTTGATGATGCCCAAATACAGTGTCTTGCAAAAGTATTCACCCTTCTTGACTTTTTACCTATTGTGTTACATTACAGCCTTAAGTTCTGAAACTGAATTTTATATGTGATGGATCTGAACACAATAGTCTAAGTTGGTGAAGTGAAAAGAGTAAAATATATACATAATACTATTTTTTAGAAATAGAAAACAGAAAATTGGCATGTGTTATGAAGCCCATAAAAATCTCTGGTGCAACCAATTGCCTTCAGAAGTCACATAATTAGTGAAATGATGTCCACCTGTGTGCAATCTAAGTGTCACGTGATCTGTCATTACATATACACACCTTTTTTGAAAGGCCCCAGAGGCTGCAACACCTAAGCAAGAGCGCCACTAATCAAACACTGCCATGAAGACCAAGGAACTCTCCAAACAAGTAAGGGACAATATTGGTGAGAAGTACAAGTCAGGGTTAGGTTATAAAAAATATCCAAATCTCTGATGATCCCTAGGAGCACCATCAAATATATTATAACCAAATGGAAAGAACATGGCACAACCGCAAACCTGCCAAGAGACGGCCGCCCACCAAAACTCACGGACCGTGCAAGGAGGACATTAATCAGAGAGGCAGCACAGAGACCTATGAACAGGAGCTGCAGAGTTCCACAGCAGAGACTGGAGTATCTGTATAAGGAATGACAATAAGCCGTACGCTCCATAGAGTTGGGCTTTATGGCAGAGTAGCCAGAAGAAAGCCATTACTTTCAGCAAAAAACAAAATGGCACGTTTTGAGTTTGCAAAAAGGCATGTGAGAGACTCCCAAAATGTATAGAGGAAGGTGCTCTGGTCTGATGAGACTAAAATTGAACTTTTCGGCCATCAATGAAAATGATATGTCTGGCGCAAACCCAACACATCACATCACCCAAAGAACACCATCTCAACAGTGAAACATGGTGGTGGCAGCATCAACCTGTGGGATATTTTTCAGCAGCCTGGACTGAGAAACTGTTCAGAGTTGAGGGAAAGGTGGATGGTGCTAAATACAGGGATATTGTTAAGCAAAACCTGTACCACTCTGTGTGCGTGATTTGAGGCTAGGACTGAGGTTCACCTTTCAGCAGGACAATGACCCCAAACACACTGCTAAAGTTTAAGGGGAAACATGTAAATGTGTTAGGATGGCCTAGTCAAAGCCCAGACCTCAATCCATTAGAAAATCTGTGGTGAGACTTAAAGATTGCTGTTCACAAGAACAAACCATCCAACTTGAAGGAGCAGTTTTGCAAGGAGGAATGGGCAAAAATCCCAGTGGCAAGATGTGGCAAGCTCATAGACACTTATCCAAAGCGACTTGGAGCTTGTGATTGCCGCAAAAGGTGGCTCTACAAAGTATTGACTTTAAAGGAGTGAATAGTTATGCACATTGACATTTTCTGTTATTTTGTCCAATTTGTTGTTTGCTTCTCAATAATAAAAAAAAATCTTTAAAGTTGTGGGCAAAAATGCCAAGGGGGGGGGGGGGGGCGAATACTTTTCCAAGGCACTGTATATCTCTCCTCTCCATACCCATCCCCCACTCATCTCCTCTTAGATGGTCTTCCAGAATATCTCCAAGACAGAGCTTTTTTTTATTCCCTCTTCCTCCTCCACCTCTATTCCTGAAATCTGTCTTACCACAGATGAAACAAAAATTCTCCCCATGTCTCACGTTAGATGACACACTTAACTCAGGCCTTTTATTCATCCTCCACATTCGATCATTAAGCAAATCTACCATCTCCACCTCACGAACATCTCCAAAATTCATGCCTTATTCTCCCAAGACACTATTCACTAGTACACTTGCTCATAATGTCACTCCTTGACTATTAAACTCAATCCTAATTGTCCTTTCACTCAACTGCCTGTCCCTGCTTCAATCTATCCTGAATGAATCGACCAGACTCAATCAGATTATGCAATAATATATTCAATAATAATCTGCTGACCCCTTCTGCTAGTTCCTTACCTGGCTCCCCATTTACTTAATAATGCAATTCAAATTCTTACACAACTAACTTACACAACTTTAACAACACCTAACCTCCATGCATCTCAACTCTTGTCTTCAGATAAACTACAAAGCCCCCACTCTGCACTGCCCAAGATTTGCACCTTTCATCCTCTGCCATAAGCTCTCCCGGAGCAGGACCACCATCTCCTTATGCAATATTATGTATGTGCAAATGTGCTGTCTTATCTTATCTGCTAGGCCATAAAGCATCTGCTCTGAAGGCAAAGATAGATATTGTTTATTTAATCGTTCTGTTGTGTCCAGGTACATCTCTCAGCCAATGCTCCTCTGAGCTCCATCACTCTCAGGATCATTACAATGATCTCATCTATCCATCTCCACCTCTGCCGTCCCCTTCTTTATGTGCCTTCAAGTTTCTCAAGTATTGATTTATTAGATCTTCTTGCAGTCCAAGGGACTCTAAGCAGTTTTCTCCAACACCACAATGCAAAGGAGTCGATTCTACTGGGTTCAGCCTTCTCTATGGTTCAGATCTCACATTCATATGTTACTATTGGGAATACCATAGTTCTTACTATGCAGGCCTTTGTTGATAATGTAATATCTTTACTTTTTACTAGCTTGTCCAGACTTGCTATAGTTGGGTGGGGGATCTGAAGAGATCTTGGATCCTAGGACAATAAAATCTGACACTGCCTCCACTTCATTCCCACCTATTTGCAAGAAAACTGAGATTGTGGTTTGCCATAATGTTTGTCTTTTTAACTTTGAACAACAGGCCACTCTGTACTTTCACCCTCAGCACTAGGCCCTTTAGCTCCTTCTCAGTTTTAGCCACCAGAATAGTATCATCCATGTAAGTGAGGTTGTTGATGTTTCTCCCAGTAATATTGATTCCTGCTTTAGATTTATCCCATCCGACCTTACCCCTGATGTCCTCCGCTTTTAAGTTCATTAAATAAGGGGACAGTATACAACCTAGTTGCACTTTATTCCCGAATTTGAAGCATTCTGTTCGTCCTTGTTTGGTTCCGACTGTAGCTTCTTGGTCCACATACAGATTCCTTAGGATGGGATGATCTGGATAGGATTCCTCAGGATGGGATGATCTGGTACACACCATCTCTTTATGAACTTGCCACATGTTGTTGTGATCCAATCAAAGGCTTTAGAATAGTCTATGTCTTTCTGGAACTCTCTTGCTTTCTCAAATATCCATCGGACATTAGCAATTTGATCTCTTGTACCTTTTCCTCTGCAGAACCCTGGCTGCACATCTGGTAGTTTAATGTATTTTTGTAGCCAAGCTTGTAGAATTTAAAGCATAAATAATTGGAATATTCTTTATCACTGCCTTTTTTTGGATTGGGATGTAGTCTGACCTACCTCATCAGACAGCCAGTTTACCTTCTTAATTTTCTTTCATTTGGGGATATTCTTTGTTGCTGGTTCCTGGATAATGTTACAAACTTATGTCCAAACCTATGCCAATTTTGTCCTTCTCGGTCAAATATGCCTGTTATTCTTTTGGTTCTCTTTAGCATTATAATCACCAATAATGAAAGTAAAACATTGTCTTGGTTTTATATCTATGAGATGTTGAATATCCTCATAAATTTGGGCAACTTCATCCTGTTCAGCATCCATGGTTGGAGCATAAACTTGGATGACTGTGATGTTAAATGACTTGCCTTAAATTAGAATTTAAATCGTTCTGTAACTTATTGGGTTGTAACCGAGCACTGCTTTTGTCCCCTTTTGAAGATCTGGTGGTTGTCTGATATAAAATGTCAAATTTCAGTTCATTTGATTTCACTAATACCCAGGATATCAGTGTTTAATCTTGTCATTGAATGTTATACAACATCCAGCTTGCCTTTGGTTATAGTTCTAACGTTTCAGTTTTCTATGCTGAATTGCTCTTTGCAGCAGTGGACTTTCCTTTCCGCTCCAGACACAGCTGCAGAAGGGAATCCTCTCAACTTTGGCCCAACCACTTCATTCAATCTGGTGCTACTCGTACTCGCCCTCTACTCTTGCCCAGTAGATTGTGGTAGATTCCTTCTGCCCTGAGGGGCTCATCGTCCAGTGCCATATTGTTATGCCTCTGATTGTACTTTTCCACAAGGTTATCTTGGCAAAGATACTGGAGTATAACCACCATAGGAGAGACTTTATCAGTCAGTGGTACAATGCCAGGGTCACAGACACACAAAATCCGAGAGCCACCAACATCTCCAGAGTAAACCTACTGGAATATAAAAGGGAACCGGGTTCATTTTGCAGTGACAAATGACCACCAACTTGAGGTTCTGCACATGATATCAAAAGAACTGCAAACATTACTACATACAGATAAAAACTTAAAATAGTTTTTACAGATCCTCCTCTGCTATAGTACAGATAACCCCTAACTTGAAACAGCTGATAAGACTGCCATCACAATTGCATTAACAGTGGATACCGCTCCATGCCTGGAAAAGAGATGTGCTACCTGTGCACACATAAGGTACAATTACCATACTATAATCAATACCATAAACTCTGGGGTACGTTTTCCTCCAGATCACCTAATGTGGTATATCTCAGCATGTGCATGAAATGTCCAAACACAGTACTTTATGTAGGGGAAACAGGAAAATCTCTATGTAACTCAGATTAAATATTAACAAGAAGACGGAATCTCCAGTGGGATTGCATTTCTGTCAAAATAGACACAGCACCAAAGATCTGATTGGTGGTGAAGTTTGAGACACAGAAATATTTGGGAAATTAAACGTATGCAGAAATTGGGCACCTTGACTCATGGCTTAAATCACAATAAGAGATTTCTGTTACATTGTTCCATATAATTGTATGTCTTCATTGAGTATTAGTACATTACAGCATGTTAATGAGCCCACCAAAATGAATAAAGGATCTGTGTTGTTCATTTAATGTCATAATGTGAATTGTATCTCTTAACACCATCACTGTGCTATATATCCTATAAATAACACAGTAATGTAATGTAATACCAGATCCTGATGTGTATATTGCAGGACATTTTTCATACCTTGCTAAACAAAGGTTTTATGAGATCCCGACTGTTTGCACTGTAAAACATGAGGTCCGTATCGGCTACGGGCTTGAAAATCCCTGTATCACGGTGCTATTAAATTGTAAGGGGCTGCATGCTAGGGGCCTGAGACGCAAAACTACCATGCAGTCTGTTGCATGTTGCATGTGCGGTCGTGAACTGGATCAATTAGTCTAACCCGTAGAAACGGGTTAGATGTAGCCGATGGCAAAGGAGATTGCCATCCTGGCTAAATAAAGGCTGCGGGAACTGCAGCAGGCTCCCGACTTCAGCCCCTGCTGCGGGGGTCTCGATTGGGACCCCCAAGGCAGTTGAACCCCTGAACCCCTTCCGCTGGCCCCAAAAATTAAACCCCCTATGCTGGGGATCGTCATCAGGACCCCTGCAGTGTGCCTATACTACCCCTTGAAGTAGGGGTCCAGATGGGGACCCACGTTAATAAAAAAATGCACCCCTGCCGTGGGAGTACTATAAGAACCTTCCCGGGCACCTACAATTAACCCCATCACTCATGGGGGTCTATCTAGACCCTCATGAGCCTCTAATAACCCCTATCAGTCCCATAAGGGTCTATACAGACCCTTATGTGGCAATACTTAACCCTCTTAATTAACACTATAAGTGCCATGAGGGTCCTCCAGGACCTCATGACACAAAGTCTAAACACTACACTATTAACCCCCCTCTACCCTATTAACCCCTCTCTACGCTATTAACCTCCCTACATTACAAAACATAAAAAAATAAATCACAGCATAGGGGGGTTAATTTTAGGTGCCCCGGGCTTAACAGTTTAACTGCCGTAGGGGTTCCAATCGGGACCCCTGAAGCAAGGGTTAATATTGGGAGCCTGTGAAGGTCCTGAGCGGGACCACTGCAGCATGGGGATTAGTCTGGGGAGCAGGGGGGCGCTTTAGGGGCCGGAGGGAGGTTTGGGGGCCAGAGCCGGGGTCTCTTCTGCGGTTCACGCAACAAACGTAAAGGCTTTTAAAGCCTTTGCGAGTCCACCCCAGCACACGTTGAGCTTTGGGCTCCATTTGCCTATTACGGGCTAGCTCAAAGGGGACTTCTTAGCAATTTATTAGCAAAATGGGAACATAGTGGGTACGGGCTTGACAGATCAAAGGGTTGAGTGCTGCGATGTTTCATGTTCCACAAAACGTAGGTATTTTTCATCCATCCTGCGTTCTAACACGCAAGTCGGCAATGTAGAGGTTTACGAGGCTAATTTATTAGCCTTCAGCTCTACTTTTTTCACTACGGGCTACGTTTTGAAACGCCCCAATTTAATAAGGTATTAGTCATTCATTAAAGGTAACACATTCTACTCTACTTTGTTTCCTGTTTTTTTCCACAACTAAACTGCCTATATATCTGTATGTAAATGTCTTTCCATCTGTTTATTGTTCCCCTAACGCTACAGAATCTGCTGAAACTCAAAAAATAAAAGATAATAAATTAATAATAATTTAGCAGGAAAATCTAAGTGTTATTTAGTCTTCAGTATAGTGAGTATTATCACAAAACTACTATTATCACTATACTCATTGAGCCTCATTCAATTGTGAGTTGGCCAATTGAATAGGGCTCTATATAAGCACATAACATATTTTTTATACAGAAATTTTTAGTTAATGAACTTCGATACAAAATCAAGGTCTTCACTACCTAAAAACTTCGGTCAAAAAATATGTTATGTGCTTATATAGAGCCCTCTTCAATTGGCAAAATTGCAATTGAATGAGGACCATTGTGACTAACCTTCCACCTTTACTGCATTATCTCTCCCCTGTTATGACATGGCACACACATAATCCATCCTAACCTCTGGCTTGTAACATTAGCAACAACAAACATGCAGGTGCTCAGTCAGAGAACAAACTTAACTTAATAGGATAGTTCAGTATATTTCTCCCTGTGAAGGGCACAAGTGAGCTAAAAGAGAAAGCTCTCAGAGAGGGTTATCATGTCCATAGAATTAACCTATTAAAGGTATATGTAAGTGAGCTGGGTTATAAATGCATCTGATAGAGGTGAATTTATAGTGTCTGAAAAAAATGTTGCATGAAAAAATTCTAAAGTAAACAGTTAAACAGTTAGCCTGAAGTTTGCTGATTTTCTTGCTTTTGCAAAGAGTTTTCTCTCAATGTTGACACCCCCAGAAATTCCCAGTGATAATTTGCATATTTTTTACATTGTTTCTTTTTTGCCTGGGGATTTACAGACATACTCAGTTATCACCTGAAGTCTGCCCTACTGTGGGAAGTCACATAATGTCAGACACTTTCCTTTCCTTTAGTGTAATTTCCTTCCTTTACTGAATATGTAAAGCTGTGATATAATGTATTGAGCTCTGCAGTGAGCACTGTTTAATGCTGTGTTATTTCTTGTGTTCTGTCTGTGAGTATTGTCTAATGCAGTGTTATTTCTTGTGTTCTGTCTGTGAGTATTGTGTAATGCAGTGTTATTTCTTGTGTTCTGTCTGTGAGTATTGTGTAATGCTGTGTTATTTCTTGTGTTCTGTCTGTGAGTATTGTGTAATGCTGTGTTATTTCCAGTGTTATGTCTGTGAGTATTGTGTAATGCTGTGTTATTTCTTGTGTTCTGTCTGTGAGTATTGTGTAATGCTGTGTTATTTCTGGTGTTATGTCTGTGCGTATTGTGTAATGCTGTGTTATAACTTGTGTTCTGTCTGTGAGTATTGTGTAATGCAGTGTTATTTCTTGTGTTCTGTCTGTGAGTATTGTGTAATGCTATGTTATTTCTTTTGTTCTGTCTGTGAGTATTGTGCAATGCAGTGTTATTTCTTTCGTTCTGTCTGTGAGTATTGTGTAATGCTGTGTTATTTCCGGTGTTATGTCTGTGAGTATTGTGTAATGCTCTGTTTTTTCTTGTGTTCTGTCTGTGAGTATTGTGTAATGCTGTGTTATTTCCGGTGTTATGTCTGTAAATATTGTGTAATGCTATGTTATTTCTTGTGTTCTGTCTGTGAGTATTGTGTAATGCTGTGTTATAATTTCAATAGCTGTCTGTGAGACTATTGTATAATTTATATTTTAGAGTCTGTGACCATCTCAGTTTATAAAAAGGTTTGTGATATACTTTGACTGTCACATCAAATCAAAATATATTTATTTGTGTTAAACTTTTCTTGCTTTATCATTGTTTTGTCTAAGCATAAGCTTATTTAGAGATTTATGTGTGTTTATTCAGGTCACACCTAACCACACTGCTTATCAACCCCTCTCCCAACTCTCTTTTGCCATCCAGTGTCACAGCTGCTTGCTGATTGGCTGAAAAGCCAACCAGCATGTGCATGTGCTGCATAATGAATATCTCATTAAAAATTAGATATTTTTTATGCAAATCACAGCTGCTGGGGGTGTCTAAATCACCCCCGGCACATGTTTTATTATACTGCAAAAATGGTTTACATTTCTTAATGCAAACATTTTTTGCTAGGCGGATTATGATGCATTCTACTGGATGCATTCATAAACCACCTCACTTACATATACCTTTAAGGTTAGTTCATTCTCTGATTTGAGCACCTCTGTTTCTATTGTGTCTTGTAACATTCCAACAAAAAAAATACATCATACTTTGTGCAATCTTTTCCTAAAAGATTTACCTAAATGTATTATAATTATTTGTACTTTTTGTAAAGCACTTTTGATAAAAGCTCTATATAAATGTAAATACAGAAATGGTATAATTTAGCCAATGAAAACTACTTTCTCAATTAAATGATGCTTAAATGCATTTTTTACAGTAAACTTACTTTGTAATTTTTAACCTTCAATCAGCATTTTGGATCCATCAATCAAGGCTGTTATTTCTTCCTTTGGGGTTACAATTCCTAATAATTGCACTGTTTCCAGCCCAAAGCCTTTTGATATTTAGATAAATGAGCATGCACAGAACATTCGGAGTAACCAGACTTATTAGGCTAATGCATTTTTAAAGAACAATAAAATAAGTACTAAGTATTAAATATCTCTATTTTTGGCCCTATTCTCTATTTGTATTTTTTCAAATAACATTAGTTACATAATTTTGATTATATACTATTACTTCTGTATTCATTGTATATGCCACCAAAAGCTTTTTTTTCATATTCTATTCAATACTAAAAAATGTTTTAGCAAAATAATTTATTGTTCAAGTATATAGTGAGTGCCGGACTATATGAAAGGGTTCAAGATATTCTTGTTCCCTGACTGAGACATCTGTCTCTGGCTAACACTTGTCACTGGGAATGTCCACAGCAACAGAGCAAACAAACCCACATGTTGTTAGACATTGCCTGATTAGGCTTACACTTTTAATGTGTCATATTTATCAGTGCAATAATGTGCATGATTGTCTGCTGCTGCTCCTCTTTCTTCATCTCAAATATGTGAGTGAAACTGTGAGTGGACAACACATTTGTGAGGTTGTGTTGAGTAAAGACTCATGAGCCACTCTCATTCCAATCAATCATCAGTTTTATTAGATTTATTCTTAGCTTTGACTTTGATCAGTGATCAGAATGCAGGCAGCAGCAGCATCTTCACATCAGCTGGGAAGCTCTGAGATGAAGAGATGAAGACGGTGGTTACAGCGGTTACCATCTGGACAGTCCAAGACAGTCCTGGACAGGGCTTTCCAAGCTAACTTTTATATGTTGCGCTACTTGTGCACTTTGCTTGACTTTAAACTCAATAACAGGATCCTCCATTCTTTCATAATTTGTTTAGTTTGTTTTTGCCTTGTATCTACCCTGTTTAGCGCTACGGAATATGCCAGTGCATTACAAACAAAGGTTAATAATAATAATAATACTTCCTACATATGATACCCCAGTGTTGTTTACATTAATAATACTGGCAACAGTTATATCTTGTGCCCTTGCCAAGTTTTGTTGCATAACATATCAGGATGTAAAAGGCTGTTTAAACAAGCTCACCCTTGTATGTAACTATGCCTCACCTTGGTCAGAGACAGATTTAACTCCTTCCTTACACAGAATAGAATTACACACTTGCCCTTCCATTGTCCAGGTGAAACTATGCAGTCTAAATGCTGTCTTCAGTGTTTGTGCTCACCCTGCCTGCTGCAATTCCTCTGCCCAATTAGTTTGTTTCGTAAGCCTCCATGGAAGCGTCTTGCGAAACGCGAGTTAGGTAGTTCAATCGATAGGTGGCATTGCTGACAAGTGACGTCACACGCTGTAGAACTACAGCAGAATGCCTGGTTAACTATAGCCCAGGGATAGAGCGAAGACAGACTTGCGGACTTGTAAATACAGAATTAGTGCTAGACAGGCTATTATACCCACATTTTAATCACCTTACAATTATAAGTTCAAAAGATATTGGACAATAATTTAGGCAATGGGACTGTAATTGAAAAAAATTATATGAGTGAAAATCAAAGCCCTTAGAGGTTAATAATGCCTTGATAGGACAATGCCATGTTTAGGAAGTTATAAATGTTCAAATGATCATTTGAGGAAATATACATGCCAGTTATTGTCATCAATTAAGACACTGAGTATTTGTTCTGATCTGGTAGCTGCCTTTACTGGATATGCTGAGGCTCCTAGATGTATATACCGAGATAGGGTAACATTGATTCAATTAGAATCATTTATTACCTTCATTCAGCATATTTCTTTTGAACTCATATGGGCTATAATCGCAATTTATACATCCATTTAAAAAAATGTTAGTATGATAAGATGTTTTGCATGTATTGTTTAGTTTGCTAACTGATTATTGAGATATGTGGCTTCTATAATCAATTATCAATATATGGTGGTGATGGTTGACTTGAATTGTATTTATATTCCACCTCTTACATTGATTTAGGATATCCTTTGTGAACTCATGATGGTTAACCCTCACTGCTTAATTCAGTCCAACACGTCTCTCTTAAATGGACCAAATGCTTACCCCAAGAATGACTGAAAATGGTGATGTTGTCTAGATATGCATGGGCAAATTGGTGGCACCCATACAGTAATAAATCGGGTTGAAGGTGCATTTTTCATCCCAAAGGGCATTACCATGAACTGATAAAACCTGAACAGGGTGACAAAGGCAGGCTTTTCTTTAACTGATTCAGTGAGCAAGATCTGCCAATTGCCATTAGACATATCTAGAGTGGTCTATCCAGCAATGTGTCTACTCTGGGTATGGGATAGGCATCAGTAATAGTTTCGTTTTAACTCAGCTTCCTTTGATCTACACAAAAGCGAATAGTGCCATCCTTAGGGACTAGCACAACGGAGATGCCCAGCTACTACTGGAAGGTTCGATGAATCTAGTTACATAGTTACATAGTAATCAAGGTTGAAAAAAGACTTTAGTCCATCAAGTTTAAACTTTTTAGATATATTTATTGTTAATAGTTCTAACATCTTTCTCAGCTAGGATGCTGGCTATTACTGTTTTTTTTTTACCTTGTATGAATACTGAATGAGAAGGTGGGAATAGAGGGTGAGAAACTTTTGGGTGATCGGATCCATATGACCAGATAGGTTAGAAAAAGCTACCTCCTTTGCTCAGGCCCCAGAGTGCCTATATTAGTATTGAGAGCAGCATTATCTGCAGTCAGGGTGATTTGCAATGGATCAAGAAGGGGCCCTTCCTCTGGATCAACCTTAGCTGCTGCGTATATATATATATATATATATATATATATATATATATATATATATATATATATATATTGTATATATACTATATATATTACATAGTTACATAGTTATTGAGGTTGAAAAAATAATTGTAGTCCATCAAGTTCAACCTTTTTAGATCTCCTCTGATCTGCAATATGCAGATTAATTGTTAATTGATCCAGAGGAAGTGAAACAGAAAAAAAAAACAAGTGAAACTTTGCCAATTGCCTCAAAAGGGAAAACAAGAATATAAAATTCCTTCCTGACCCCAGATACTGGTGATCGGACTCCTCCCTGGATCAATACTCCCTCTCTAATTATCCAGGATAGCCCTGAATGCCCTTTTTATTTTAAAAAATATCCAATCCCTTTTTAAATGTATCTATCGAATCCGCTGTCATCACCTTCCTTGGTAGAGAATTCCACAGATTAACCACCCTAAATGTGAAGAACCCTTTTCTTTTTGTCCCCTTGACAGTTGGAAACCTCTTGGCACAAAAAGTTCACTTGATAAAACCTTGTATTGACTCTTCATATATGTATATAAGGTAATCATATCCCCTCTTAGACGCCTTTTTTCTAGAGAAAATAAGTTTAATTTGTTCAGTCTTTCTTCATAACTTAGCCCCTCCATTCCCCTTCTAAGTTTTGTTGCCCTTCTCTGTACTTTTTCCAGCTCTAAAATGTCCTTTTTTATATGTATTAAGACCCTTAGATGAGATAAGCGCTGTCACTGTCTAACTGGATTAATATAAATATGGAATAAGATATCTGGGAGATAAAAATAAATAAATAAATATATATATATATATATATATATATATATATATATATATATATATATATAATTGAAGAGTGAAGCAGCCGTGAATGCGCTCATCGTACGTCCAAAATTTAGAAGGGGGGAGAGACTCACAATGAGCGCCAAAGGCCTGAATGGTACGGATTTGAAGAGGCCTGCAATGGGCGAGGCCCGTAACGTTGTGGGTTGAGAGGCCCGCGATGATCATATGATCCACCCAGGTTGATTAGGATTTTGAGGCTGGCCATTTGGCTTCATAAAGACTCCTATCAGGACTGTCTCCTTGGAATATGTGGTTGTGGGACTGGGCTCAATAATTTTACAGGTTGTTTTATAGTAATTTAATATGCTATGTTGATTACCCTATGTATGTTAATTACTGTATATTATGTTGCTTCTCTGTGTGTTTGAATTATGATGTTAGAATCTGTATGTTACATAGTTACATAGTATTGGAGGATGAATAAAGAGTTAGTCCATCAAGTTCAACCTTTTTAGAACTCTATTGATCTTTTTAATGTGGACTATTTATTATTAATTGTTAATTAATTGTTAATGTTGCATGTTTGGTTCATGCATAGTTAACTGATTTATAATGCTGAGGTAGCCAGTAACTGCCATGGATAGAGTCAGTTTTGTAATTTGTCAGTTATGTGTGTCTCTGAGGAGAAAAGGAAGGAAATAGCTTTCAGTGACTCTGAGAAGATAAATATGTATATGGAACAATATATATATATATATATATATATATATATATATATATATATATCACATATATAGTTGTGAGCATGCTGGCCATTGCTCCATGCCAGCAACTGCGACCCTCGCAAACTTTACGTTGCAACGCAAACAACACAACACACCAATTACGTCCGTCGCAAACTTTACCTTGCAACGCAAACAACATACGACACATGTTAACACACTTTATGACCTTGCAACACTCGGACGCAACTCGCGAACATTACAAAATTCTAAACACAATACATACACACAGCACATACATAAAAAACTTACCTACAGCAACAGGGAGCATCCAGGACCTCAAAAAAACAACTTACACCTTGATTTCACTCAAAATAAAAGAGTTTACACACTAAAAAAATTCATAAGCGACAGAAAAAATGGCCGCCGAACAAAACGTAAACGAGGCTACACACGCAAACACCATACGAGACACGTTAGCACACATTACGACCTCGCAAAAATCAGACGCAACCCGCGAACATAAAAACATTTAAAACACAATAAATACACACAACACACACATAAAAAGCTTACCTACAGCAAGAGGAACCATCCAGGACCTCAAAAAAGCAAGTTACGAGGGGCGTGGCTACTGGGCAGACGGTGCAGACGTGCCACGCAGGAGCTCTGCTGGAAAGGGCTCTGTAAAGCCCGATTTTTGGGCTAAATAATACCCCAATTGGTCCCAACACAACTGCTACCCCTTCTGCTCTCATAGAGGAGCAGTTTCATACCCAATAAGTGGGGGTTTAGGCACGACCCTGGGAGCTGCGGGGTATCAGGCCTACAAGGGCCTAGGAGATTGCCGCAACGTTGGCCGCAGGGCCCTGGAGACCCCCGACCCAGTACACCCGTGCCTTGGAGGAGTGGGAAGGCACTGAAGTACTTCGGTCCCACTGAGTTCGCCGCATCGGGCTGACTGCGGGAGGAAGTGGAGTGTCGGGGCGAGGCGGCGGGAGCTGCCCCCCGCGGTCCGGGACAGCAAATTAACCCCTGCACCCTTGTAGCGGCCTGGAGGCCCTGTGCCTGGCTGGGGAGTCCCTGGACAAGGTGCCTGGAGTGGCCTGGAGGCCCAGTGATCGGCTGGGGAGACCTGGTGGAAGGTAGGAGCGGGGGACAGAGGGGGAGGCAAGCACAGGAGCGGCAAAACACTGGTGGAGCCGCCATCTTGGGGCGCTGGCCCTTTTAACACTCGTGGCAGCCCTGTAACCTGTATAGGAAGGGCAATCTAGCCTCCTAATAGCAGATGCCCCTGCAATTACCACACTGCAGTGCCCCTTCTTTGCCAGGAGGAGAGAGAGAAGCCTCAACAGACCAGCACAGGGGCATAAAGGCAAGTGCTCCCTCCCTACCCTGCTACCCTGCTAGCCTGTTACCCTGTCACCCTGCTACCCTACTATCCTGATATCCTGCAAACCTGCTATCCTTCCACCCTGCCCCCTTGAGTGGACTGTGCAAGTGGATTGTGCAAGAGTTATTTGGTATATTGCTGAATTCTATCTTTACATATATCCAAGTGAATACACAGGATTGTTGAATTCATACGTGCTTGTGAGATTATTTTATAAGTGCATTTTGGCAATATAGCAGCTGCAAGGACTGTGTTGAACTGTTTGCATTTCTATAACTGCACTGCCGCCTGGTGGCCACTTGGAATCCTACAGCAAGACTTTGGCTATCTGTGAACAACAGGCAGTTAAGCACGGCACTCTCATTGGGAGCAGAACTGGTATACAAGCCGGCGCAAGTTGCATGCAGGATTTAACACTGTTTTGCCTTACTCCAATCAGCACTAGAGAAGTTACGATCATCAAGCTGGCTCCTATAAGCTTTTGCAGTATCGCTGGAACTTCTTGGCAACTCTGACTCTCATCGCTATATAGAGATTGCTTGAGGAATTCCTGACAACTACTGACCCTAATTTAGGGGCACGCCCCTACCATGGGCTGAGAGCTAAATGGGGACATAGTTCAGCAATGCTTATAGCAGACATCTTAACTACATCTATGGAACTGGCATACCTTCCCTAACGGAGGCAGTAGTTGGTCGGGCCCAGCATTCACCGCTTTGGCTCTTTGCATCCTCTCTATTGATTTAACAGTGGGAATCTTGCCGACACGTCTAACCTCACGGCCAATATGCCGAAACCCAAACGGGTCACCCCGGCCAAGGGTATACAAGATCATTTTTTGCCAAGAGCGACTCAGCGCCCACCCCTGGCAGACTCTCTTTCTGAACGCTCCGAAGATTCGGATCAGGAAGGGCGGCCCAAGGGATCCCACCAGCAACTAGATCTATCAGCCAAGGCTGTGGCTACGATTGAAAGACTCTTGGCTAAGGCGATTGATCCCCTGAGACAGGATCTGAGGGAATTGGGTCAGCGTACCCAACTTCTGGAAGATATGACAGACCAATTGGCGGAGGCTCAGGAAAAGGACAGGACATTGATAGCTCAAAACACTTACCAGGTTTCTGAACTCGCAGATAAGATAGAGGACCTGGAAAACCGCTCTCGCCGCCACAACATACGTATCCGCGGCATACCAAGAGCCATACAAGATCTAACCCAATACCTAAGAGAAACTGTGTCTGCAATCCTTCCTGATCAGGATGAAAGCATGTGGGAAATTGAGCGAGCTCATAGAGCTTTAGGAGGCATGAGGAGTCCGGATGCCCCGAAAGATGTCATTGTCAGATTTCTGAGGCAGCAAGCTAGAGACACTCTACTCTCGGCTACAAGGAAGCTGCACGCTGTTAAGGGCACAGACAACTCCCCATTGCAGATCTATGCCGACCTGTCTCCTGACACCCTTAACAAAAGGAGGCTAATGAAACCGGCTCTTACAATTTTGCTTCACCACAAAATTCAGTACCGATGGAACTTTCCATTTGCCCTCTCCTTCAATTTTAAGGGCACGACTTACACTACGCGTACACTGGAGGACTGCCTGTCGGTGCTACATCGCTTACAGCTTTACTCTGGGGAAATGCAGGAAACGCGGCAAGAGCAATCTCAACCGCCTATCCCTAAGAGACAATGGACGCTGGTGGCAGCCCAAGTCCACAGTAAACAAGTCTCTCCTCAGGGGGGAATGAAACTTACTCTGGACAGTGCAAGGGGTCAAGGTGCTGGACACAAGGCCTGCACAGGGGATGCTAGTCAAATGGCTGACCCAAGGGCGAGCTCACGTCCGGATTAGATTCTACCTGGAGCAGAATTTCATAACAAAATTTGTGATGCCAAATAGAATGTTAGATGTTAACCTATTTTTGCCTTAAGCCTTAATTCAGAAGGTTGTGTAGTTTAGGATATAAGTTTATTATTAATTGTACAGCCTGCTGGACTGTGTTCCCACCTTAAGTGGACGAATACTTCTCCTTGCTTAGAATCTTGGAGGAGGAGCACTAGTAAAAAGTGATTGTTATTTCATGCTTTTATGTTTTTAGTTCAACAACTTCGTAGTTATAGCCTTAGAGAACTGCTAACTGTAAACTTGACACTGCTTATCTGCTTATTTAAACGTTTTTACCTTAATGGCCTAAAGCTAACCCTCTTCTCTTCTGCATTTAAATTTCTGTTTAATGGCAGGACGACACCCCTGACAGCTGCTAACCGGCTCCCTTGGCAGAGGTTGGCTTTCCGGGCTCCCTCCCGTCTTGCTTCGTATGGCACCAGCTATCAGGTAATGACACACACAGCTAGGGTCACACTCGTAATTTGTAATGGCTACCTCTAAGTATACTCTGCTAACCCATAACGTGAAGGGATTTAACTCCCCCTTTAAGAGGAGGAAAGCCTTCACATTTTATAAAAAACACAAACCCGCAATCATCTTCATGCAGGAAACTCACTTCTCTCAGGACAACAAGCTTACATTCTTGCACAAGGAATATCCTACTTATTTCCTGGCTACTCTCCCCACTAAGAGAGCGGGGTGTGCAATTTTGCTACATAAAAACTTCCCTTTCCAGGTAGAGAACACAAAGATAGATGGGGAGGGTAACTATGTTATGGTGACTGGCATGGTTGGGGGGGTTAGGACTACACTAGTCTCCCTATACTCTCCTACAACCTCCCCCTATGCGGTTCTGATCTCCTTATTGAAGAGAATTGAGTCTCAAGACCTGGGAAGATTGATAATCGGGGGGGATCTAAATCTTACTCTAGATCCGACTTTAGACAGGTCAGGGACCCCTGCTAGTTGTAGATTCTCCAACAAAATAAAAAGGATTAAGCTTCTACTTAACAGATTGGGGTTGGTTGATGCTTGGAGGGGGCTTCACCCAGGGGATAGAGAATATACATTTTTTTCTCCAACCCATTTGACTTACTCTCAGATCGACACTTTCCTTACTAGTTCATATTTATTTGACTCGATCTTAAAATCTGAAATTGTCCCCTGCCCCTGGTCGGATCACTCCCTGGTACTTATTGAGGTCGACTTGGGCCCTAATTTACGACTCCCCTATACTTGGAGAATGAATGAGTCCCTCTTATCCAACCCAAGTAGCAGGGAAACAATAGCCAAAGACTTAGGGGTCTTTTTCGAGACTAATGTCTCCCCTGAGACAGGAGCCGGCTGGCTTTGGGTCACCCATAAGGCCTATATCAGGGGAACCTGTATTAAGCTGGCCTCCTCCCAGAGAAAAGTTCTTAGGCAGAAGGAGGCAGATCTAACGGCGACATTAAAGAGACTGGAGAGATCAAACCAACAAAATCCCTCTCCCACGGGACGTAAGCTAATTGATAAAACCAGGTTAGAGCTAGATGGCATACTGTCACATCGTACTGAGCAGGCGATGAGAAGGACAAAGCATCTTTATTATTGGAAGGCAAATAAGCCAGACTCTTTTCTGGCTAGAAGGCTTAGCAATACATTTTCACAACATAGAACCACTCAGATTCGGATGGCTGATGGCCACATCTCATATAGCCCTAGTGACATTCAAAAGGCATTTCAAAACTTTTATCAACAATTTACTCCTCCCAGTCTCAATGCAGTGAGGCAGACATACACTCATTTCTTAGCACTCAGGACCTTCCCGTGTTATTAGATCACCATCTGTCTGACTTGAATGCGGAGGTTACTCCCGAGGAGGTTAGATCTACTATACAAGGTCTTAAATTAGGTAAATCCCCAGGGCCGGACGGCCTCACAAACCTATACTACAAAAAATTTGAACACCTGCTTACCCCCTATTTAACGCTGCTCTTCAATGCCATATTGAATGGGGAATCTATGCCCCCTGAACTAAATCAAGCTGACATAGTCGTATTTCCTAAAGAGGGTAGGGATAATCTGGAGACTAAAAACTATCGTCCTATCTCGCTGATTAATGGAGATGTCAAGATCTTAGCCAAAATTATGGCTAACCGTATATCTAAATTTTTACCAGACTTAATTCATAAGGATCAGGCGGGGTTTATCCCTTTCAGAGAAGCAGGGGACAATGTCAGGAGGGTCTTAAATTCTCAGTATATAGCACATAAATCTCATACCCCAATGTGTTTTCTAGCTCTGGACATTGAAAAGGCTTTTGATACGGTTGAATGGCCGTATTTATACAAAATACTTGACAAGTTTGGATTTAGGGGACGCTTCATTAACTTACTAAGGAGCTACTATAACTCCCCAACTGCCAACTTAAAGCTGCCAGGAGAGCGCAGGGCAAATATCCAAATTCATAGAGGGACTAGGCAGGGGTGCCCACTCTCACCATTGCTGTTCGCGCTTGCCATGGAACCTCTTGCACAGGCGATTAGATCTCATGCAGGCATATTTGGGATTTCAGTGGGCCACCAGAACTTTAAATGCTCTCTTTTTGCTGATGATATACTTTGCACCTTGACCAAGCCCCTTCAATCGATCCCAGTTCTTATGTCAACTATAACCGAATTTAGTAATATCTCCGGTCTTAAATTAAATATAGGGAAAACGGAGGCGATGGGGTTGGGTATGGTACAATCAGAGATTGACTCTCTCAAATCGGACTATAATTTTGTCTGGCCCGCACGTCATGTAAAATATCTAGGAGTCAAACTTACTTCTAATATAGCTGATCTATATAAGGCTAATTTCCCACCTATATACAAGTCCTTGACCGAAGACATGCAGAGATGGACGAACTATAACATTTCTTGGACGGGTCGCATAGCGGCGGCTAAAATGAGCATTCTACCCAAAGTTCTGTATCTATTTCGAACCATCCCCGTCTCAATTTCACCTACAGACCTTGATAGGTTTCAGAATAATATGTTCAGGTTCATATGGGGGAATAAGCGCCCTCGTATCTCTAGACAGGTGATGTTTAGACAGAAAAATAGAGGTGGACTTGCTTGCCCAAATTTAAAGCTTTACCTTAAAGCCGCTCAATTGGCCCACCTCCAAAAAATCAGCAAATGTTCCCACACAGTTGGGATAAGCTGATCTGGATCCCAAAAGAACTAGCCCCATTCACAACTCATCCAAATCCTATGATTTCACAAACCCTTCGTGCATGGGGGTGGGCCAATTCTAAATCCAGGCGGTTACTTCCTACAGGGCTATCCCCGATGATGTCAGTCATGTCTTTCCCACAAATTTTGGCAGACTCGAATGACATATCTAAATTTTGGCGAACTTCTAGAAACTTAGATCGAGTAGGGAACTGGTTTATGAATGATAGCTTGCTGACGTACGACCAATTCTGTACAACCCACGACCTACCTGTCACAGAATTCTATAATTACCTGAAAATTAGGAGCTGGGTCAGTAAGAGTTCAAGAGAACTTGGGCTTCCTAGGGCCTCCTGGATGTCCATTATATGCAAAAGCCTACCCCTTACCAAGGGGATTCTGGGCTCACTATGGAGGTGGGTGTCAGTTGTATTGGGATGTCATAACGAGGTATGTGTTGAGGGCTCATAAGGGTGGATGCACTGGATTAGCTCTGTACTTTATGCGAAGATAGCAGTGTAATGGTCTAGTTATTAAACCTGATATTTGTAGCTTTCTCTTTTTAATCTGCGCTTACTGGATGTTTTACCTTGCGTTGTTGTTCTTTTTCTCTTCTCTAATTTTTTTATTTTTATTATTTCTTTTCTTTTCTTTATGTTATGTTATTTCAATTGAAATGTTAACTGTGACTCATGTTACCTTAATAACTAAAAAAGGAAAAATGGAAGGCCTAGTCAGTTAATGATGGGAAACTATTGTACTGCGAATGTTAGCGTACCTTAACTGACTAACTACAGTTGTTTTAAATGTTTTATTGTGCATTGCCTTCTAATAAAAGTCTATTTAAAAAAAAGCAAGTTACACCTTCATTTAAATTAAAATAAAAGAGTTTAGACACTAATAAAATCGCTAAGCGAGAGAAAAAATGGCAGCCGAACAAAACGAAAACGAGGCTACACACGCAAACACCATACGAGACACGTTAGCACACATTACGACCTCGCAAAAATCAGACGCAACACGCGAACATAAAAACATTTAAAACACAATAAATACACACAACACACACATACAAAGCTTACCTACAGCAAGAGGAACCATCCAGGACCTCAAAAAAGCAAGTTACACCTTCATTTAAATTAAAATAAAAGAGTTTAGACACTAATAAAATCGCTAAGCGAGAGAAAAAATGGCCGACGAACAAAACGAAAAAGCAGCTACAGCACTCTAAACACGGAAAACACCACAACACACTCGCAAAATACCACAAGAAACTCGCAAAACACCACAAAACACCTACGGATAATCTGCGAAGACGCATACCACAGATTAACCGCCATTTTACGCCAATGCGGAAGTACACCACTACGCTAACGGTTTCGTCTCGCGCACGCACAGTATTACACTGCACACATTCACCACGCTTACACAGCAGCTCCACACAACTAATGCTGCAGCAACATCAAAACACATTGACATCTCTTCAACACAATGCTTCAAAATAGGTAAAGTATATTCATTTATTAATGTATTATATATTTCATTATTACACACCAAACAGCATTAGCTCACTTACAATGTCATTGCCGTCATTTTTTGACGGGCAATTCGCTAGTATATATATACACATACCGTATATACTCGAGTATAAGCCGAGTTTTTCAGCCCTTTTTTTAAGGC
This sequence comes from Discoglossus pictus, assembly GCA_027410445.1. NCBI lineage: Eukaryota > Metazoa > Chordata > Amphibia > Anura > Alytidae > Discoglossus > Discoglossus pictus. The sequence goes on along the minus strand of CM050167.1, from coordinate 291,077,736 downwards.
AAAAAAGGGCCCCCTCGGCTTATACTCGAGTCACTCTCCCCCCGTGTCTCTCTAACCCCAAGGTGTCTCTCTAACCCCCCCGTGTCTCTAACCCCCCCGTGTGTCTCTATCCCCCCCATGTGTCTCTAACCCCCCCGTATGTCTCTCTACCCCCCCGTGTCTCTTTCTCTCCCCCCTCCTCAACCTAAACCCCCCCTCAACTCCCCTCCTCCACCTAAACCCCCCTAAATACCTCCCCCTCTCCCCTCACTTACCTGCTCTTGCTCCGGCCTCCGCTCCTTGACCCGGCGCCGTCGCACATGTGACGTCACATGCACGCCGTGTCATTAGCATATACCGGGGCACCGGGTCAAGGAGCGAAGGCCGGAGCAAGAGCAGGTAAGTGAGGGGAGAGGGGAAAGGTATTTAGGGGGGTTTAGGTGGAGGAGGGGGGTTTAGGTTGAGGAGGGGGGTTGAGGAGGGGGGTTGGGATTGAGGGGGGAGGTTGAGGGGGGTTGAGGAGGTGAGTTGGGGTTGAGGGGTTGAGGTTGAGGATGGGGGTTGAGGAGGGAGGTTGAGGAGGGAGGTTGAGGATGGGGGGTTGAGGATGAGGATGGGGGTTGAGGAGGGGGTTGAGGAGGAAGGTTGAGGAGGGGGTTGAGGATGGGGGGTTGAGGAGGAAGTTGAGGAGGGGGTTGAGGATGGGGGGGTTGAGGAGGGAGGTTGAGGATGATGAGGGAGGTTGAGGAAGGGGTTAAGGATGGGGGGGTTGAGGAAGGGTTTGAGGATGGGGGGGTTGAGGAAGGGGTTGAGGATGGGGGGTTTGAGGAGGGAGGTTGAGGATGAGGAGGGGGGGTTGAGGATGGGGGGTGAGGATGGGGGTTGAAGAGAGAGGATGAGGATGGGGGGTTAAGGAGGGGGGTTGAGAAGGGAGGATGAGGAGCGAGGTTGAGGAGGGGGTTGAGGACGAAGAGGGAGGTTGAGGAGGGGGTTGAGGATTAGGAGGGAGGTTGAGGATGAGGAAGGAGGTTGAGGTTGAGGAGGGAGGTTGAGGAGGGAGGTTGAGGATGAGGAGGGAGGTTGAGGATGAGGAAGAGGGGTTGAGGATGGGGGGTTGAGGAGTGAGGATGAGTATGGGGGAGTGGAGGAGGGGGGTTGAGATTGAGGGGGTTGAGGATGAGGAGGGAGGTTGAGGATGAGGAGGGAGGTTGAGGATGAGGAGGGAGGTTGAGGAGGGGGTTGAGGATGAGGAGGGAGGTTGAGGTTGAGGAGGGAGGTTGAGGTTGAGGAGGGAGGTTGAGGATGAGGAGGAGGGGTTGAGGATGGGGGGTTGAGGAGGGGGGTTGAGGATGGGGGGTTGTGGAGGGAGGATGAGGAGGGAGGTTGAGGAGGGGGTTGAGGATGAGGAGGGAGGTTGAGGAGGGGGTTGAGTATGAGGAGGGAGGTTGAGGATGAGGAGGGAGGATTAGGATGAGGATGGAGGTTGAGGAGGGGGTTTGAGGTTGAGGAGGGAGGTTGAGGATGAGGAGGGAGGTTCAGGATGAGGAGGGAGGTTGAGGATGAGGAGGTAGGTTGAGGATGAGGAGGGAGGTTGAGGATGAGGAGGGAGGTTGAGGATGAGGAGGGAGGTTAAGGATGAGGAGGGAGGTTGAGGAGTGGGGTTGAGGAGGGTGATAAGGGAGGGGGGAAGAGACACAGGGAAGGGAGAGGTTGGAAGAGACACAGGGAAGGGAGAGGGGAGAAGAGACACAGGGAAGGGAGAGGGGAGAAGAGACACGGAGAGAGAAGGGGACACAGAGGGCACAAGAGGGACACAGGGGGCAGCACATTTCCCACCCTCGACTTATACTCGAGTCACTCATTTTACCCAGTATTTTGTGGTAAAATGGGGGCCTCGGCTTATACTCAGGCCGGCTTATACTCGAGTATATACGGTATATGTATGTATTAAGATCTTTAGAGAAGAGAACTTCTGCCCGTGCCCTGTACAATTAATAAAGTGTGTGTATGCTTCTAAAAAAAGGGAGGTAACTGAGATATCTAGAAAATATATGTATGTGTCAGCATTCCTAGAGAAGATACTACTGAAGTGTATGTAAAGATGTTATGATGCCTTGCATATGAAACATTGTCAATGACTGTATTAGCAATTTATACAAAATCCTGAAGACACACAAACTGTTACAGAATGTTATCAGTTCAATTTTAAATATTCATCTATTGAACCTCTTATGAAGTTTCAACAGCAATAAAAACAGTTCCTGATTCTTATAATGCTGCCTTGGTGAATGGAAATAAAAGAACCTGTGGATCTGCTGGGGAGTTCTGGCCATAACAGCTTTATCAAGCCCGACTGAAGAAAGATGATCGCCACAACTGGTGTCAGAAATGGGATCCTTTTATCAACTTTACAAGACAGCAGCCAGGATCGGCATGTGGAAACTTATCCAAGATGTAAATTGAGTAATTTCAGTGTCTTGGAGGAGATGCAGAGACCTACAGATGATTTGCCCAGTACTATCAGACCAAGTCCTTGATTTCCTGCAGAGCAGAGGTAATTCGGGACACAAAGAGCCAGATCACATTTATGATGGAGTGGACAGCACAACTGGTTGCTAATGAGAAGGACCAGGCAGCAGCTCTTATGGATCAGTGGGTGGCATTCCTTGGGTTCCAGCAGGGAGGTGAGCTACCAAAATGGCTGGAGGGACTGATGTGGGACGAGATCGCTTTGGAGGAGAAGTATAATGATATGATGGAGCCATCTTTTTTCAACATCCCTCATAATACAGGGAGGAGTTAATGAAAGGGCTTAAGGGTGTGCTGCAAGGCAATTCAGCATGTGGCATTTGGCCTATACAATGGGGGGTATTCATTTATAATCAACACTGCCAAGAATTGGAACTAAAACCAGGGTCCAACGAAGCTGCATTGATTAAACCCTTGAGCTAGAAACCAGTTCAAAGGAGATGATGTTGGAGGCAGTCTAGAGTAGGACCTGGCTCAAAGGGTGGCAGGAGACCTACCAATTGGGTGAGGATGAAGAAGATGCATCCTGCCACCAGTAGGACCTAAAAGCACACAGCAGTTTGTATAGTTGTTTGCAATCAGAGAGCACTGCTTCTTTCAGGAAATGAAGTCCTGGAATGTGCCACAGAATATTATTTACAGAAAGCAGACCAAGCGGAGGGCCTGAGTTCTTGAAAGAACCAAACCTGGACTTTGAACCAGCAATAGAGCTTCAGCTGATAACCACTCTCAGGGAGCTAGACAAAGATCCAGGTGCATGAACAGGGATAAGCCCTGAGAAACTGCCAGAAATAAAACAGAAAGACCTGCTGTACCCAGTTAGCTGGTGTACTACCACCAACAACAGGGCAGTGGGAGAGAAATCTGACTGTTTAGTGACCTCAGACCAAGGGGAGAGACCATATTGGAGCAAGTGTTCTCACCAGACCTTGGAAGAAGTTCGACAAGAGGAAAGCAGCAAAGAAATACTCCAGAGGAACCAACTGACCTAAAGTTACTTCAGAAAACACAGATGCCCTTGAATGGTAAAAAGAAAGGAACTGTTTTGGAGGGCACAAACTATAAGAAAATAAGATCTTTCAATGAGCAACTTCAGAAAGAACTGGCAAACATGTCCAACAAAGTTGAGGAATACAAAACTCTGCATAATCACAGCAAGGAGTTGCAATTACAATTCGAGAAATTACAGGCATTTTATCATCTGGTTATACTGGCCACTTTTGGTCTCATAGGCCCATGGATTTTTTTAGACATAACAGGACTGCTGTTTTAACTGGCTTGGTTGGGGAGGGTTGTGCTAGTAGGGGATTCACTAGAGTAACTCCAGGAGTGTTTTTGTCCCCCTTAAATGTGTACAAGAGTAAAAGGACAAAGGTTTCCTTGCACACTCAGAATAAGGAGTCGGGCAGGGGGAGGCCTAGGGGAATTATTTTCCACATTGTCCCCTGGAGTTACATCCCTAAGCAATGGTTGGACTGTAGATATATTTGGACTATTGGTTGCCCGACCCCAGACAGGGACTTGCCCATTGCCATGATCCCACTTCTGACACTAGTTGTGGCGATCTGCTTTCTTCTTGCCAGGCTTGATAAGGCTGTTATGGCCAATCCAACCCAGCAGATCCACCAGGATATTTTATTTCCTTTCACCAAAGCACTTGATGTCTCTAAAATGCCCTTACTCAGATGCAGTATTTAAAAATATGAATGCATTCTCAGCATTTCTAAGAATCCGGTACCACTTTTATTGCTGTTGAAACTTCCTAACAGGTTTTTTTTTTTTTTAATTTATTAGTCAAATAAATTAATACAGAAAATGACATGCTAAATAGTCTTTAACAAATCCATTACATCAACAGTACATTACATTAAATAAATCATCATTCTTCCTCATTCATTCCTCATTTAAACCTTACAGCATTTGAGATTTATTTAATTATTCCCTGTTTTTGGTCCCATGATTTCCATTTTAATGGGTCGACAGTAATTAGACCTCTTTGTTCATAATTTTTCTCCAGTTCTCGGATATATTTTACTTTCCAAACGATGTCCACAAAGAGTGGAGCAATCATCTCTTTCCAATTAGTAATTAATATATTTTTTGCTATTGAAAAAATCAAAATAGCAAAAGCTTTTTTCTCAGTGATGACATCGCTCGGAAAGATGTGTAACAAGCAACATTCTCCCGTAAAAGAAAATTGATTTTCTACGATTTTAAACAAAAATTCATAACAACTTTTCCAAAAGGAATTTAGTTTAGGGCATTCCCATAAAATATGCAGTAAATGAGCAGAGTTACCACACTCCCTCCAGCACATTCTATCCGAAGGGGAGTGGGAAATCTGTGCAATTTTAACAGTTGTAATATACCAATTGTTAATTATTTAAAAAAAGATTTCTTTATATGAAATTTGTTTAATACATCTATTTGTCAATTTTAAAGCTGTGTCCCAGTCTTTTGCTTGTATTTCTAAATTTAAATTCAGCTCCCATTGTTTCATACCCTTAGTTTTAGGCTGCTCTCCAAAGGATCTTGTGATATTAAAACATTTGGATATTAAATGTTTTTTATCCACTTTCAGCAAAAAAAATTTCATAGGGTTTAAATCTTTACCACTTTGTGAGTATATATTAAGTTCGCCACAGGCGACTCGGTAAGCTTCATACGTTAGCCATCCTTCTGCTGCGATGTTAAACTTATTTTTAATTTGTTCAAAGGATGCTATTGAACCATCAATCAGAGTATCTCTAATGCATACTAAACCCTTACTCTTCCAGTCTTTAATACTACCTTCCATGTTTGGATGTAACAGTGATTTCACTGGAGTAATTAAGCTGCCCCTAGGGATCAGCTTATTTTTTCTATTGATCTGTCTCCAATTTTTTAAAATTTAAAAGTTCTATCTGAGGTGTTAAGCTCGGTATCTGAATATACAATTATACATTAAAAAATATGGAACCTGTAACAGGATTCTTATTTAAAATTGGAACCAAGAAAGTTGGCTAAATGAAGCCAAAAGTATATTCAATAAAGATTCAAATCTGGGTCAACATAAAGAGCCCATATTAAAGAATCAGTTTTTTTAACTGAATAAATTATATAAACAACAATATAGAATATGGTGGGAGATAGCAAGTTTGGAGAACTATCTGGTGAACAATTTAGTACCCAGAGGTTTACGCATCAATTTATTCCCCACAATTCAAGGCCTACCTGAGGAATTTGTAAAGAAATGGGATTCTGTATTGTTAAGATGTTCCAAGGAACTCATGAGTCTAATTTTAGAGTGGGAACAATCACAACTCAAGGAAATAGATCCAAAACTGAAAAAAGAAGTGGAAAAAATAAGAGAACACAATACAGACCCCAACTTCATTGAATTGGAAAACAAACTGCAAAGAGACAAAGAAAATTTAAAAAAAATGTTGGTTGATAGGAAACAAAAGAAATTCCATAGGGATTTAAATGATTTCCAAAGTGGTAATATCTTTAGAAGATCTAGAAAACAATTCATTCCAAAAACACATGTAGATAACACTACATCTGAATCAGAATGGTCTGACTTGGAAACAAATGACACGTCAGGATCAACTAACCCCTTAATGGTAAAAAGACCAACCAAAACTTTTTTAGATCAAAGAATAAGATCAGGAGGGGTAAGAAAAAATCAAGACACTTACAAACCTCAACAAAAGAGAATACGGAAGAACTAGACTCTTTACAAATATTTAACCTATCAACCACAATTTTATCAAATGAACATCTAGCAGTTCTCAAAAAAGGCCTAAACTTTTCACCTACAGGGGACTTCAACCTCTTTGAATGGGTAAAGGATATTCATTTATTCGCCAGGAAATTGGCTTTAAAGAAGTTTTTTTCTAAAAAGAAGAACAGAAGTCAAATAGAACCAATGCATTCTAAGACTTTGAGAAGTCTTGAAAGTTTATTAGCAGAAAACGAAGAATTTCAATCTACAGGTCCCTACTCTGCCTTCAAACCAAAAAGTAAATATACACAACCTTTCAGCATAAGTCCCAGCATAGAGCTATTTGTAAACAATGTGGTTCGTGATATGACAAATATGTCTAACAAAAGTAATGTCAACCATAATTTGACTAAATCTGAAAGATTGGCATTAAAACAATTACAACAAGATAATAATATCATTATCAGAAACTCAAACAAGGGAGGTAATATAGTTATACTTGATAAAACTGACTACATTTTTGAATGTGAAAGACTCCTGAAAGACAAAAAAAGTTATAAAAAACTAGAAAAAGACCCTACTGATGATTTCATTGAGGAGCTTAAAAGCATTCTAACAAGTGGTTTAAATATCAAGGCTATTTGTAAATCTGAGTTTGACTTCCTTTTGAATCCGAACCCAAAAATAGCCACTTTTTACACCATTCCAAAAATACACAAGAATCCTACAAAACCTCCAGGTAGGCCAATTGTGTCAGGCATAGAGAGTGTTACAGAAAATCCCAGCAAATATGTGGACTCCATGTTACAAGAATTTGTGTTTACATTGGCATCACATGTAAAAGACACAAAAGATGTACTACTGAAATTAAATGACATCTCAGTCAGTAATAAAGCACTTTTGGTTTCATTAGATGTTGAGTCCCTATACACAAATATACAACATCCAAGAGGTATAGAAGCAGTTAATTATTTTTTATCTAAAAGAGGCACTCAATATCTTAATCATAACCAATTCATACTTGAATTACTGGAGTTCATATTAACGCACAACTACTTTGTCTTTCTCAATAAGTTTTACCAGCAAATATGTGGCACAGCTATGGGCAAAGCATGTGCCCCGACATATGCCAATTGATACTTAGGCTGGTGGGAAGAGCAAGTTGTTTTTACTGACCAATTGGACTACTACACTCAGTACATTGAACTGTGGATAAGATTCATTGATGATATCTTGTTAGTGTGGAATGGGAATCAAAAAGACTTAAAAACTTTCATTGAAATACTCAATGAAAAAAATATGGGACTTTACTTAACCTCAGAAGTGAGTGAGAATGAAATTACTTTTTTGGATTTGAAAATTACAAAACTAGATGATGGTAAATTACAAACAACCACATATAGGAAATCTACAGCCACGAATAGTTTGTTGCAGGCGGATAGCAGCCATCCCAAATCATTAATTGATGGGATACCAGTAGGGCAGTATTGAAGAATCAAAAGAAACTGCTCCAGTCAAACCAACTTTGAGATTGAAGTCAGAGAATTACAGAACCGGTTTAAGGAGAGGGGATATAAAAACAAACCCCTAAAGAGAGCATATCAAAGAGCAAGGACAGTAGATAGAGATTTACTACTATCTAACAAAAATAAAGAACAAGATTAAATGGTTAGGTGCATAGGCACTTACAATGGCAAATGGTATGAAATTAGAAGAATACTCAATGACAACCGGAAGATTCTTCTAGATGATGAAGATCTGAGGCCATTTTTAAGCAATCGGGCCCAAATCACTAGCCGAAGATCAACTAACCTGAGAGATATGCTATCCAAAAGTCACCTAGAAGGGACTAAAAATAATACTTGGCTCAATAGAACAAAGGGCTGCTTCAAATGCCTATCATGCAATGCATGCAAATTTGTAACTACCACTAAAACATTTCCCTACAAGGAGGGATTGGGAAATGTTAAGATCCAACAGCTAATAACATGTAAAACTGTAGGAGTTATATATTTGATGCTTTGCAAATGTGGTATGAAATACGTAGGGAAAACCAGTAGAGAATTCAGACGGAGAATATTAGAACATGTATACAGCATTACTAAAGAATATGACACACCAGTGGCCAACCATGGTAATTCTCAACATAATGGAGACCTTAAAAATATAACTTTTATAGCCATCGATGGTATCAAACATAATATCAGAAGGGGAAACATTGATAAGGAATTATTAAAAAAGGAGGCCTACTGGATTTTTACATTGAAGACCAAAAAAACGTGGGGCCTCAATGATGGATTTACCTTTACACCATTCATTTAATTATAAAGGCTATCCATATACTATTGACATATCACAATATGCTATGATGTGGATTAAATGGGGTACATAGGGGAAATTAACTTTCCTTGGTTTTATCCGCCTTATATTTCCCGTGTAATAACTTTAAGAGGAAAAGGAAAAAGATAAACAACTTATGTGGTTTATAATCTACAAACCACTTATGTTTAATATGTTGTTTGGAACTATTTAATATATTTCCAAACACTACTATAGTGAAAGGAATAATGTGCAAACTGTACCAAATTAAAAATAGATCTAGTCATATAATGAATCATAACATATATTCATATCAATATATATATATTTTCTCTCATTTTCTCCTTCTTATACCATATTGTTCAGCAATATTGTTTATGCCCTCTGAGATATCTCATTGATTACAATAGTATGTCATATCACTTTGTACCTTATAAGCATTTTTAATAGTAAATGTTGTACTTCATAACACTCATGTTCTTTTTCTTTATATCAGCAATAGCTTGATCAAAATGTTCATATTGGCTATTCCAAGCATAATTAATTCTCCTTACTTCATTTACTTCCCACCAGTGTACAGCTATATTTTAATCCATTTTAATTTTATTTGTATATTTTTCATCAAAAGCGACTCCACGAGCTTTCAAGGTTGCTATGCCAACCAGTGAGCATAAATAGCCTGTCTGACACCCTGTCGGTAACTCCTGATGAAATATTCAGAAACGTGCGTCGGGTTGCACGCACTACACCGCGTCGCCGTTCTATGACGTCATCACGTAGACGCATGGACGACACGCGGGTAGTTTAGGAGCTCTGGCGTTCCACTATTACTGAGACCATCCAGATCATTTAATTATATCTATACTATCGATACCTCTCTACAAATTACTAATGATGATAATAAGACATATGGTATCAGATAGTATAACCCCTAGCTCCTAAGTTTAAGTAGTGGAATATAATATTGTTATAGTATTCAAGTACTGGACTCTTTCTGTTTAATACAAGACTGGCCATTATCCCTGTACCTCACGTAGCACTTGCACTTTATTTTTCACTGCATTGATTACCACTGGTTCTATTTATTACCATTTATTTATTATTATCATTTTTTCTATATTAGCACTAGACACTTTATCACAGTGCAATATCAATTCTTTTAGAGGTTATATAAAATTGTATACTAATGGTATACTACTATATTTCCTATCAATAGCACTAGACACTTTTATAGGTGCAATAAATATAGAAGTGCAAACACAGAAGTCTAATTTTTGGACCTTTGTTTCTGCTGCTTACTAATATTACACCAGTATTTCACTATTGGGGGATTATACTTTAATAAGACAATCAAGGGATTTCTGGTATATTCAACAGTCCCTTAATTACAGTAATATTTTGAAGAGTCCAGAATAATTCACAACTATCCCTACTTACTTTATCTTGTCAGAATCTCCATATTTTAACCTATATTTTAATATCTAGTTTTACATAAGATCAATAAACGTTAAGTTTTAGAACTCTCTGCTGCTCTATATTGTCATTTGGGCAGAGGGTGTGCACTTCAATCTCCAAAGGATATCTGTTCTCTCCTCCCTTTATTTGTTACTTAGTTAATAATATCCTTAAGTAGCACCCCTTGTTTTACTCCCAGTATTTATTTATACCTAGAGACACCCATTTTTTCTATATTGAAAGCATGGAAAGGCAATACAATTACTTGCACAATAACCCCCCAATAAAAAATAGGCATTTCAAAAATATTTTAGTTCATCATATGTTGGAATTGTCCTGCAGATGCCAATATGAAAAGCCATGCTGCAACATGCAGAAAGCAATTAAATACACACTACCAGATTAAATATTCCTTTCAAAATTATGTTATTTTATCATATGTTGGAATGGTCATGCATATGCAAATATAAAAAGGACAAGTAAGGTGGCTCTAAGCATTGAAGCCAGGAACTTTTGATAAGATAGGGTGCTACCAGGGATCCATAATGTAATGCATAATGGTAAAGAAAAGGAAAGAAAATCCCTTTATAGTGGTGCACTCCTAGGAACCTACTATAATCAATAGTAGCCACTAAAACTTAGCTTTTAATAGTTATTATAAAAACAATGAAAGTAATAAAAAACACATGACGCTACAGCTGCCAAATAATAAATATATTAATACCTCTACTGGCTAAACTGCATAACAACAACCAGATGATTGGATACAATGATGAAGAGAAAATAGGCAAAAGGTGCTATGTGCTAGAACTAATCCTAAAGTGAATTAGGACCCAAAAGAGTCCTATTGTACAAATAAACTGTGAATTGATCAATGTAAAGTGACTAAGTGTTACTTGGGGATCTTCCCACAATGATAAGGTGCTAAAAGTGCTTAATATGCGTTACTTGGAGATTTTCCCACAATGATAAGGTGCTAAAAGTGCTTAATATTGCACTATTGATAATTTATATGAAATCAAGGTCCATACACATGATTGTTGTTTGTATAAAAAGCCAAAAATTGAGGGAGTCACAAGGATAGTACTAATGTTAATATAAAGTCTGCTGTTCCATGAATCTATCCCTCTCTAATAAGTATTTCATAGATGGTATTAGCAAAGTTGGATGCAAATAATCACAATAAAGCTATCCTAATGGAACTTGGCGTTCCCATGTGCTGCCTAGATGATCTGTAATGACTTAATCAGCTAGCGACTAAGGGAGCGTGGGCAGCGTAGCGTCATCCCGACGTACGTTTCCTGGATTTCATCAGGGGTTACCGCCTGCCCCTCCAGGGGCTCTCTTTTAGCAAGGTGGTTGTCATGGTAACAGAAAATAAGTAAAATCTAATAGCTCATAAAGGTTTAAAAATAATCAATATTTAAAAGACAGGCATATATACAGATCAATGGTGGGACAATATAATGAAAATGAAAAAAAGAAAATGTAATAGAGTGGCATATATTAATAAGAATGGTATATTTAAAAAGGAAAGTAAATGTATATTAACTCCCTATAATGTATATAGTCATCCTAGAGAATTTAGAATACACATATACAGCCTTATTAAATTGCGATTCAGCAAATTTAAAAGGGCTCTATTTAAGAACATAGCATATTTTTTACAGAGGTTTTTAGTTAGTGAACTTCTATCAAAAAGCAAGGTCTTCACTAACTAAAAACCTCTGTAAAAAATATGCTATGTGCCCAATTATTTGAATGAAGGTTTCACCTTCTCTCCCTTTATCTAAACCTCATATGATAGACTTGGGGATGGCTATGATATTAATTATGATCATTGTTTTTTATTTGTTGTCTCCATACTCTATTTTATACCAGTATTCTTTGTCTCCATACTGGGAATCAATAAGATGTATTGTCATCACATTGGGGTAAAATAAGTATTAATAAACATGATTCTTACATTTTTCATTAAATGATAGAATATCATACTCTAGGGGAGTTTTGAAGATTTTATTAAATGTGGAAACCAGGTATCTTTCTGTGAAGACATCATGATTACTATCTTTTCATTGGATGTCATCTTAGTGACATTACAATATATCATTAAGCAATAGCAGGAATAAAATATATACCTCTTTAGTCCCTCCCAATATGGAAACCATTTGCATAGTGTGAAGGTAGGAAGACAAATGTCATCTTACTGCTGCTACCTTCATAGAATTATTATAATAACTATAATCAAATAGGCATCTTGTGCCCTATAATTTTGGGGATAAAATTGACAATTTAGGGTACAATAGTTGGAATACTTCAAGTATATGCACATATTTATACCTAGAGATAACTATGGAGTTACATTAAGGTAATAGTTCCAACTTACAATATTGTCTAATTTGATATATTAGACACAATTTTTGTATAGTGATGTATTGTGATCAGTGGAAACATAAATACATTCTCCAGAGTATATGTTTATTCTAAATTCTCTAGGATGACTATATACATTATAGGGAGTTAATATACATTTACTTTCCTTTTTAAATATACCATTCTTATTAATATATGCCACTCTATTACATTTTCATTATTTCACTTTTATTATATTGTCCCACCATTGATCTGTACAATATATGCCTGTCTTTTAAATATTGATTATTTTTACACCTTTATGAGCTATGAGATTTTACTTAGTTTCTGTTACCATGACAACCACCTTGCTATAAGAGAGCCCCTGGATGGGGCAGGCGGTAACCCCTGATGAAATCCAGGAAATGTGCGTCGGGTTGATGCTACGCTGTCCACGCTCCCTTAGTCGCTGGCCGATGACGTCATTACAGAGCGTCTAGGCAGCACATGGGAACGCCAAGTTCCATTAGGATAGCTTTATTGTGATTATCTGCATCCAACTTTGCTAATACCCATCTATGAAATACTTATTAGAGAGGGATAGATTCATGGAACAGCAGACTTTATATTAGCATTAGTACTATCCTTGGGACTCCCTCAATTTTTGGCTTTTTATACAAACAACAATCATGTGTATGGACCTTGATTTCATATAAATTATCAATAGTGTAATATTAAGCACTTTTAGCACCTTATCATTGTGGGAAAATCCCCAAGTAACACTTAGTCACATTTACATTCACAGTTTATTTGTAAAATAGGACTCTTTTGGGTCCTAATTCACTTTAGGATTAGTTCTAGCACTTAGCACTTTTTGCCTATTTTCTCTTCATCATTGTATCCAATCATCTGGTTGTTGTTATGATTAATGCAGTTTAGCCAGTAGAGGTATTAATATATTTATTATTTGTTAGCTGTAGCATTGTGTATTTAGTTTTTTATTACTTTCATTGGTTTTATAATAACTATAAAAAGCTAAGTTTTATTGGCTACTATTGATTATAGTAGGTTCCTAGGAGTGCAGCACAACAAAGGGATTTTATTTCCTTTTCTTTACCATTATGAATACATATGCCAATATGAAAAAAAACATGCAGCAACATGCAGAAAGCAATTAAAGACACACTACCTGATTAAATTGCAACCCAAAACATGAAACTGATGCCATATTAACCCTTCCTCACTCACAGAGGCTCTAATGTGGACCCTGAAATATATATATGATTGCATTTACATCACGCTCATCACTACATTGGGAAAACAAATAATGGCCAAATTACACCACCAGATCACATAGATAAAGTACCAGGGGAACATTTTATTATTTGTTGTTCAGTCCTTCAGTTGTGTCTGACCCTCTGTGACCCTATGGACTGCATCACATTTAGCTAGATCTCTGCCTGTGCTGTTCCACAAGGTTTGCATGCCAAAGATACTCTTCTTCTCTATTAGACTGTGATTTGTCTGACCTCTCTGCTATGACCTGCCCGCCTGTACTGGCCCTACATAGTATAGCTCACAGCTTCATTCAGGTACACAAGCCCCATCACCACCACCACCACTTAGCAATCCACAAGGTGACCCGGGGAACATACACCACACTAATGTTTGTTTTTCTGTTTGCCTTCCTCTGGATCAATTAACAACTAATCCACAAGTTGCAGATCAGAGGAGATCTTAAAAGGTTGAACCTCAATTACTATGTAACTATGTAATGTAGATTGATGAATAGCAAAACACAATGGGAGGTCACGAAATGGGAATGGGTAAACATCTTGGCACATGGCCAACAGCAATGGCATGGGACAGCCTCCATATGTGTTTGCGGCCCTTCCTAATGGGTTAGAGTACATTAGTGTGGCGTATGTTCCCCTAGTCCCCTTCAGAATTGCTAAGTGGTGGTGGTGAGGGGGCTTGTGTACCTGAATGGAGCTGTGAGCTATACCATGTAGGGCCACTGTAGGTGGGCATGTCATAGCAGAGATGTCAGACAAATCACAGTCCACTAGAGAAGGAACTGGCAACCCACTCCAGTATCACCTGTGATTTTCCTATAAGGCCCTCATAGGAATGTTGATATTCCACAGTATCACTAATTTGACTTTGCATATTTATTAACCCTCTATCACTCACAGAGGCACTCATGTGGATCCAGAAATATAAAAAGGACCCTTATAAAGATAGTAAATCCAGGGTCGGCTGTTGCATTATCACATCTAGACCCCCGCTGGTGACTTGCCGAAACTGTTTGTGTCTCTGCCCAAACTATGCTATAACAGATAGAGCAGAACCTGCCTGTCAAACGCAGCATTATCCAATCAGAATGGCCAGGAGGGAAAAGTCCTGTATCATTCAGGGACTGCAGCTCTCACAGTCCCTCTGGAAATGAATACATTGGTGCAATCTCAAAAAAAAGTTTATGTGAACCGTCATGTGTGCAAAGAAACCTCTGTTCTACATTATATTTTGGAGAAAACTGAGATATTTCTAAAGCACTGTTTGGTGAGTTGTCTAATGGCAGATATCACAAGGCTGAGCTGAGCCCTTCAGGTAATAAACACTTATAGATGATGTCACAGACCACAGAGCACTATATAAGGAGCTGTTGGGAGGTAAAGTCATTTAATTCAGGAGATCAACAGATGAGTATCTGAACAACCAATTGTTGGTATCTTATAAACATGACTATAGGACGCTGTTAAGGAGAAAACTTTACCTTGAACATGGAAAGTGAGAGTTTTTACAGATAAATGTAAGGTTTAATAATTTGGTAATTAGGTGAATAGTACAGACAAAAAAGTACAGTATAACAATTGGGGGACAAAAATGTATTTAATTCTTGCAACTTTCTACTGCTTTTTATTTAGTTTCCCTCCTGGATCGATACCATGTCGTGGTGAAGGGGCTTGTGTACTTTAATGAAGCTGTGAGCTTTACCAAGATGGGCAGGTCATAGCAGAGAGATCACGGTCCACTGGAGAAGGAACTAGCAACCCACTCCAGAATCTTTGCCAAGAAAACCTTATGGGTATGCATGACCAGAGACATAGCAATAGGTGTGCCTGGCTTGCTGAAGTGTGCCTTGCTTGCTGAAGTGTGGAACGTTTGTCTGAAGCTGGGGAGAAGACCCAAAGAGAAAAGTGTGTCCAATTGTCTGAACTAGAGAAAAACCTTATGGGTAAGTATGACCAGAGACATAGCAATAGGTGTGCTTGGCTTGCTGTGGTCTATAGGGTCATGGAGAGTTGGACAATAAAAACAAAACCTATTTAGATTTGTATAGTTTTAAGTCTCATGTATTTATTGCACCCCTTGTATCTTTCTACAGGAAATGGCAGCAGCCTCTCAATATAAATAAGAAACCATTACATATGTGAGAAAATATATCTGTCAGGTGAGTGTTGAACTTCCTTCAGTTTATTTGTTTTTTACTATATGCACTTAAGGTGGCAAAACCTCACCATTAATTGTCACGGCAAAGATACACTTTGTTTAAAGCAGCTCTGCAATGTGTATTTTTTAGAGATGTCTCCCATTAATGAGAAAGTTTTGCCACCTTAATGTACTTGTAAGTGTTTCCATTTTGCCATTTTTTTCTGTATATGTAATCACTTGATAGCAATTATGTGAGGAGAGTTGTCTGAGGCCCTCATTCAATTGCAATTTGGCCAATTGAATAGGGGTCTAAATAAGCACATAACATATTTTTTTAAATATGTTTTTAGTTAGTAAACATCTATCCAAAAGCAAGGATTTCACTAACTCAAAACTTATTTAAAAAAAAATATGTTATGTGCTTATTTAGAGCCCTATTCAATTGGCCAAATCGCAATTGAATGAGGGCCTAAGTGACTATCAGAGTTATATTGACAACTTCTACAGGACCCCCAGAGAATTACCCGCAAGTCTATTAAGTTCCTTGGTATATGAAAAGCAGATATAAAAGCTGTATATACCACATTAGATAACATCACAAAGCCTAGGTAATAAATAGATGGAGGGACTGAAGATCTGCAAGTTAACATGTCTGTTGTACAAAGACCTCAAACGGATAGTGTACGCCTATATTTCAATTCGATTTTTTTAAGAACCAGACATATTATAAGTAATGGGCACATACAGCCTTTAATTCATTATATGGCATATACAATTATTCATTGTTAGTGCAGCCATTATCTTCATTAAGTATTCTTTATGTAATATTTATCCCTTTATTAACCCCTAAGCCATGTAGGTCCTGTATTCTTTGTGTAATATTAACCCCTAAGCTATGGAGAGAATCCTGTAAGGACTTCCATGGTAATTAAACCCTAAGCAGTCCTGTAAGGACCTCTGTGATATCTAACATTAATGCTATGCCATGGACGGTTGTCCTGAATGCCCTAATATTTTTACTCTCTACTTCTAACATGCATTCAATCTCACAACCCTCACCCGATGCGCATATCTTTCATCTCCCCCATATATTTTAAGCTTTTTTCTGCAAAGTCACATTCTAAGCCACACACCTCACATCACTTACTCATATCACTATTAGGTCCCCTCAACTACAGTATTCAATTACCTAATCATGTAGGCAGTTGTAGTAATTAGAACATATTCACCTAAACATGTAGGAAGTTGTAGGCATTAGACCATATGCGTCCTAAAATGTGAGTCATAGGCCAAGATTTTAGGATGTTCTTGCTGGGTTCAGTTGAATAACTGAGGCATTAATTGTTAAACCTATTGTTTTAATTTACAGCTGGAGATAAGACACATAAACAGAAGTGTGGAAAGTTTGTCTGAAGCTGGAGAAAAGACTCACACAGAGAAGTGAAGTGTGTGTAGTTGTCTGAACTGAAGAAAGAGATAACACAGAGAGAACTGTGTGCCATTATCTGTATTGGAGAAAAACACAGGGAGAGGCAGCAGCTTATGATCGTTTTGAGTGGAGACCTGGAGTTCTGTACCGGAGAAAAGCACAGAGAGAGAGAGAGACAGCAGATAATGATAATTTTGAGTGGAGACCTTGAGTTCTGTACCAGATAAAAGCATAGAGAGAGAGAGAAACAGCAGCTTGAGATCATTTGGAGTGGAGACCTGGAGTTCTGTACCAGAGAAAAGCACAGAGAGAGACATCAGCTTATGATCATTTGGAGTTGAGACCTGAAGTTCTGAAGAATACAAGCCAGTGACTGTGAACAAACTATTGGACTGTTTTGTTTTGTTTTGCTTCATCCAGGTTTAGCTGGATGAGAGCTGGTTAGTGAGGGAGCTGTTATCAGATAAGGTAGTGCTTCAATGGAAGCTAGGCCTGTTATTTTCTTTGATTTGTTTTGGTTTATTACTAATGCTTCAATGGAAGCTAGGCCTGTTATTTTCTATTTGTTTTGTTTTAGTATTTTTATATCACTGGCTAATTTTTTAATAAAATTTGGAACAAGTTAAAGCCTCTTGTATTGTGTTCCACCATCAAATTTAGGGGCAGCTGGTGCATAGGGGCAAATGGCAACCACCCTCCCAAAATGAATGCACTTACTTAATGGTATAATTTATATAATAAAAAAAAGTTATAATTTTCAATATTCCGTTTAAAAAAAAGTTTGGACCTTGTGTGTGACTGTTTGCAGGAGGAAGTTCAAAGAAAAGGGTCACATTTTATTTTTTGTAATTATGAGTCAGTTCAGTAGCAACCTCACTCAGTGTACATCCTGTCACATGTATGAACTGCTGGAACAGCTGATCCAGGGTCCATACCTCTGTGAGAGGTGTTAGCATGTTGCCTCTCTGGAAGCTCAGATTAAAGAACTGGAGAGGAGAATTGCAGCACTTAGTGATATTGCTCCACTGGAAAGGGAGTTGATGCTCACAGAGCACAGTTTAGCTGGGCCTAGCAGGGATGGTGGAGCTGGGGAGACTATTGAGGAAGTCCAGGGAGGTAGCTGGGGTACAGTTAGAAGGGCGCAGCAGGGAAAACAGGAGCAGGAGGCAGGCCAATACTGATTTGGCAAGCACTAACAGCTTTGCCAGACTGAGTGAAACTGTTGGGGATATCCATTCAGGAATGGCAATGCCAAATAGAGCTGTTCCCTCTAACAGCCGGGAGAACAGTTCTACTGGAGGAGTGAGAGGGCAGAACAGGCAGAGAAACAGTCAGGTTTTGGTGGTAGGGGACTCTATAATTAGGAAGATAGACAGGGTGATTTGTCACTCAGATCCCAGCAAACGAACAGTTTGCTGTCTTCCGGGTGCTCGGGTTCGGCATGTTGTGCATCGGGTAGATAAATTATTGGGAGGGCGCGCCGGCGGTCTTGGTACATATTGGTACCAATGACAAAGTTAGTGGAAGATGAAGTGTTCTAAAGAATGATTTTAGAGTATTAGGGGATAAGCTTAAGGGAAGGACATCCAAGGTAGTATTTTCTGAGTGCCACATGCTAGCCCAGGGAGACAGATGGAGCTTAGGGAGGTACCTGCTTTCTAAATAGTGGTACACTAAGTAGTAGTTTGGGTTTTTAGAGCACTGGGCTGACTTCTCACTTGGGTACAATCTCTATAGCAGGGATGGATTATTGCACCTTAATGATGAGCGAGCTGCTGTGCTAGGGGAAAGGATGGTAGAATGGCTGGGGGATTGTTTAAACTAATAGGTGGTGGAAGGGACTAGATAGATGTAATGGGGTAGTAAGTGCCGAGGGGGGTGAATAACTAGTCATGTGGGAGGAGATGGGGGGAGGGTTAGTATAGTCAATAGGGAGGTGCTGCTAAGTAACGCAAGTATAGTGGCAGGCACCCTAGAAGTACAGACTCATAACATAAGGTGTATGCTTGCTAATTCCAGAAGCTTGCCAGTGAAAATGGGAGAGTTAGATTTATTAGCAGTAAATGAGAAATGTGATTTAATAGGCATTCTTGAAACATGATGGGTAGGCTCTCATGACTGGACTGTTAATCGGGATGGTTATAACCTATTTAGGAAATATTGAAGCAACGATAAAAAGGGAGGAGAGATTTGTCTGCATGTTAAGCCGGAATTTAAGCCTATAGTCAGAGAAGAAATGTATGCTGGTACTAGTGATGATGTTAAATGTTTGTGGGTAGAGTTAAATAGCAGAGTAGAGAAAATTCCAAAAGAATATTAGTAGGAGTATGCTATAAACCCCCAAATATAATTGAAAGTGAGGAAATGCAATTATTATTACAGATTGGAAATGCAGCTAAGCATGGGCAAGTTCTAATAATGGGGGATTTGAATTACCCTGAAATAAACTGGATAAATGAGACCATCAGTTCAGCTAAGGGGAGCAGGTTCTTGAGTACACTCAGGGATCATTATCTGGCCCAGGTTATAGAAGAACATACTAAAAATTAGGCTATCTTGGATTTAGTAATTACAAATAATATTGATATGGTATCAAATGTTGAAATAGGGCAACCTTTGGGAAACAGTGATCACAACACAGTCTCATTTGAGATTGAATTAAAAAAACTAAATTTTAAGGGACCAACAAAAACTCTTAATTTTAAAAGGGCAGATTTTAACGGTCTAAGGGCAGCAATACAAAGTATAGACTGGGACAAGGAACTGGCAAGTAAAAATACTGAACATAAATGGACAACATTTAAATCCATACTAAATATACATATACCAGGTGCCAAGTGGGAAGAAAAATAAAAGGAGTAAATCACATCCAATGTGGCTTAACAAAGATTTAAAGATCAAGATATGGAGTAAAAAACATGCATTTAATTATACAAACAAGAGGGGACAGAGACTGCTTTACGTGAGTGGCTAAATAGAAATTTTTATGAAAAAAAAGACTATACCTAAAATATTTTTTAAGTATATAAATGGGAAGAAGGCCAGGAAGGAAGCTTTAGGAGCATTACAATGTGAAACAGGCCATCTGACAATTAGTGACCAGGAAAGGTACCAGGGAGGTACCAGTGGTTGGGACACTGCAACATAATAGGGCTACACTACCATCACATATTATAATTGTCTAACTATGAGACGTCGCCACGCGTTGCGTGGTGCGTATGACTTAGCAATGAGCGCCGCGGGCGTCATCGCCCGTGGGCCTCGCGTAGCTAGGCGGGCCATTAAACTCGGAGCTCTTAGTGGGACTTAGAAAAAAACAAATACGAGACGCGGGACTTAGAAAAAAAAAGATAAAAGACGCAAAAAATTACGAGATTAGCTGCCGAAACAAAAAACAGAAAAACACAATAAATACAACCCAAAACATTACAAAAACATCACAGACAGCATGGGGCAACAGCCAGAACGTCTGTGAGTGAGGTGGAATGCAAATTTTATTCGATTTAGACGATTTTCGCCACACGAAAATCGCCTAAGCGAGGAAAAAAATGGCCTTCGAAAAAATGAAAACGAGGCTACAAAACCCCAGTCCGCGCAAAACACTGCAAACCACGTAGTACTTTACACCTACGACCTACAACATAAACTATTAGAAAAGCAAGAAAATGCTCACGAGACGCGTACCACATTAATAACATTACGACTATACAATGCCGCTTTACACAATAAACCAACGGCCTATTTAGAATGCACATTCATTACACTTTAGAAGCTCACAATGTATATTCTATGTAGACGCAAAATACAAACAGATTGTTAACTCGTCAGCCTATTGCTCACTGCATATATCAATCACATATAATAGTTGTCAAACTATAAATCGTCGTCACGCTTTGCAAGCTCGCATTTGCAGAAGGTGGAGGCTCCAACGTCGGCTGCAATGAGCCGAAAGCTTTACTGCGCCTCACACGCGATTACAAACACCCACACAAGCGGCACTTTAACAAAATAGATCTAGCACGCAATCACTAAATACAGACTTACACAAAAAAAAATACAAACCGCTGGACCTAGAACGCAAAATTTACGGACTTAGCAAAAAAAAATACGAGCTGCGGGACTTCGAAAAAAAAACATTACGACCTTGCAAAAATACGACCTTAACGGCCGAACCGCGTGCATCTGAAAACTTTAAAAAGACAATAAATACACACAAAAAAGACACAAAAAGCTTACCCACAGCAAGGGGAGGACCTCTGCAAGAGAAGTTACACCTCAATTTAAGTCCAAATTCCTGAGTTTAGACACGAAAATCCCCTAAGCGAGAGAAAAAATGGCCGCCGAAAAAAATGAAAACGAGGCTACAGGACCCTAAAGCTGCAAAACACCACCAAGCACATACGGCTTTTCCGCATAGCACATACACATTCGCCACCATTTTAAAACACTAACTTACACAATGAGGAAGTACACAGCTACCCTAACTGCTTTCCTTCGCTCACGCAGCCTATTTACACTGCACACATTGCTGACACTTACACATCAGCTCCACAACAGTGCAAACCGACAATGTATGCTTCAGGAACATCAAAACAGATTTTCAGCTCTTCAGCACAATGCTTTCTGCATATATTACTTCCAAATAGGTAAAGTACAAAAATACATATACACAAAAAAAAAAAACACTATCGCAATAAACACAAAAGCCATTCACCACGCGCCTCACAACGAGCGCCAATGCTGCTCATAGCACACAAAGCCTTGCAATAAGTGCAAAAAGCAGATCAGTGCTGACCAAACAAAACCAGCAAAAGCGTCTATAAAAAAACAAAATACAACCAACATCCTCGCAATGAGAGCCGAAGGCGCTTAGCGCAAGGTTTTGCAATGAGCGCCGAAGGATCTCAGACCACCAAAAAAAGTAATGTCTGTGGCAAACAGCATTACCTGCCTTACAATTTTATTGCCCCGTCATTTTTGACGGCCAAGTCGCTAGTAATAAATAATTAAAGTATATTAATTTATTGCATAAATAATTAATTATTACTTAATTAATTGAATACATCATTAATTATTACTTAACTACATATACATAGAAATATATCTCTCTCTCAGAGGACCAAAAGTACACGACCTGAGAGGCTCGCAAGGAGCGCCAAAGGTCCTGAGGCTCGCAATGAGCACAGAAGGCGCTCAGCGCAAGCCTCCTAATGAGCGCCAAAGGTCCTCACAGTTCAAAACCGTTTCGATTATGTCTCAAACAGCATTCCCATGGCTTAAAATTTTATTGACCGTCATTTTTTGACGGGCAAGTCACTAGTCACTAAATAATTGGTTAATGCAGAAAGAAATTCAAAAGAGGTTGTAAAAAATAATAGTTAATATAGCTCCAGGTCCTGATGGAATACATCCAAGGGTACTGAGAGAACTGGGTTCTGTAATAGCCAAACCATTATATCAAATTTTTCAAGATTCACTCAACAGATGGCTGGAGAAAAGCAGAGTTGATACCTATATTTAAGAAGGAAGCAAGAGCAAATCCGGGGAATTATAGACCTGTAAGCCTCACTTCTGTAGTGGGAAAGATTTTAGAAGGGTTAATAAGGGATCATTTACAAGAATATGTCTATTCAAACAGGATTATACATAGGAGCCAACATGGATTTATGAGGGACAGGTCATGCCATACAAATCTAATTAGTTTCTATGAGGAGGTTAGTAGGAACTTGGATCAAGGCAACTCAGTGGATGTAGTCTTTTTAGATTTTGTTTAGATTTACAGTGCCACATGGGAGACTATTGTGCAAACTAGGGGATACAGGAATTGCAGTAAATATCTGCTCATGGATCAAGAGCTGGCTAAAAGACAGGAAGCAAAGGGTTGTTGTAAATGGAACATACTCAGATTGAACTAATGTGGTAAGTTGGGTTCCTCAGGGCTCAGTATTAGGTCCTCTCCTTTTTAACATATTTATTAATGACTTAAAAGTAGGGTTGGAAAGTATTGTCTCTATTTTCGCTGATGACACTAAGTTGTGCAACGTAATTAAATCGAAAAAGATGTACTTTCCCTCCAAAGGGATTTGCATAAATTAGAGAAATGGGCAATAAAATGGCAGATTAGATTTAATACAAATAAATGTAAGGTTATGCATCTGGGAAGAAAAAATAACTATGCAATTTATAAACTCAGTAAAACAAATCTAGAGGTATCAGATATTGAAAGGGATTTGGGAGTGCTTGTGACAAGCAGCAGCTGCAAAGGCAAATAAACTATTAGCATGTATTAAGAAGGGTATAGAAGCAAGGGAAGCAAATATAATTCTACCACTATACAAATCCCGAGTATGCACTCATTTGGAATATGGCGTACAGTTTTGGGCACCACTATATAAAAAGGACATTTTAGAACTGGAAAAAGTACAGTAAAACTAATAAGGTGAATGGCGGGACTAAGTTATGAAGAAAGACTAACAAAATTAAACTTATTTTCTCTAGAAAAAATGTGTCTAAGAGGGGATATGATTACCCTATATAAATACATCCATGGTCAGTATAAAGATTTGTCAACGGAGCTTTTTGTGCCAAAAGGTTTTCAATTGCCACAAGGACATCCTTTGAGGTTAGAAGTAAAAAGATTCCACCTTAAAGAAAGAAAAGGGTTCTTCACAGTAAGGGGGTTAATCTGTGGAATTCTCTACCAATAGATAACTTTATAAAGGGATTAGATATATTTTGAAATAAAAAGGGTATTCAGGGTTATCCTGGTTAAATAGAGAGGGAGTATTGATCCGGGGAGAAATCCGATCGCCAGTATCTGGGGTCAGGAAGGAATTCATGTTTTCTCTTTTGAGACAATTGGCAATGTTTCACTTGTTTTTTTCAAAACAGTTTCCAAACCCTCTGTGCTGTAGTTAAACACACTGACTTATCACATCTAGCCCTTGCTGGTGACTTGCCAAAACTGTTTAGGTCTCTGC
Source organism: Discoglossus pictus (assembly GCA_027410445.1). Taxonomy (NCBI): domain Eukaryota; kingdom Metazoa; phylum Chordata; class Amphibia; order Anura; family Alytidae; genus Discoglossus; species Discoglossus pictus. The sequence goes on along the minus strand of CM050167.1, from coordinate 291,053,552 downwards.
CCAAAATATGCTATAACAGATAGTGCAGAACCTGTCTGTCAAACGCAGCATTATCCAATCAGAATGGCCGGGAGGGAAAAGTCCTGTATCATTTAGGGACTGCAGCTCCCACAGTCCCCCTGAAAGTGAATACATTGTTGCAATCTCAATAAAGTTTATTGCAAAAAAAAACAACTCCTAGCTCACAGTGCATACATATAGAGGGAGCTGCATGTAAAGCTTCAGTCTTATTGATTCTGATTACCCTGCTCTACACAACAAGCTTGTGACCTTTCTGTCACCACTCCAGCCTATACCAGACAAAAGCAGCTGGAGCTCAGATGAGTCAATATCCCTCTCTGTGTCTTGCTGTTGTTGTTCTGTCCTTCAGTCGTGTCTGACTCTCAGTGACCACATGGATGCAGCACAACATTTTTCTGTGTTTCTGGTTGTACTTATCCATATGGTTTTCATGGAAAAGATACTGACCTCTCTAAAATGACCTACCCATCTCGGGTGACCCTTCATAATATACCTCACAGCTTCATTGAGGTAACAAGCCCCTTCACCATGACATGGTAGCGATCCAGAAGGTGTCCTGTGCCTTAGTCTCTCTTTCTATGTCCATATGTATTTTTAAGAGGGTATACTTACTTTGGGGGAGATCTCTTATTGTATGTATAAGATATATAATGTGTGTGTGTGTGAATATATATATATATGTGTGTGTGTGTGTGAAGGAGCAGAATTATAAATATATGCTAATTAACCATTCAAATATGTTATTTGCAACTTAATATTAATTATGTAAATGTAGCATATAAACTGAATAATTTTTTTTTAAATTATTTTTACAAACACATAGATGTAGTCAAACGTAATTTTTAAAGATAATAATGTTTAAAATGGAGAAAGAAACAAAACAGCACTGAGTCATGCAGAACCAACTTGGGGTGCAACTTTCTGGTTGTAGTCTGTTGATGGTGAATTATCACCCTGTCCTTCTGTAGTTGTAAGATGTTCCCCCCACATGCTATTTAGTCTGTTTGTTTAATTAATTAATTAATTAATTAATTTGCTCATTTATCTCATTTAGCTAATCACCTGCGAATCTTGCGTAGTGAGCCGTTAAGGCACTAAAACTCACAGCACAGCACTTAGGCGATGAGCTAGAGAACAAGAAATGCTGTTGAGAAATCTCAAACATTACCATTCGATCAATGTACATGTTGTTTGTGATGCGAACATGCTTATACAAAATGTGTTTGGAGCCTTCCCTGGAAGACGCCCATATCCTACGTCAATAATCCACATATAATTTCCATCTGGATGGCTACTGGGTGAGTACACAGAAGTAATCACAGGCAACCATATCTTACTAACACTGGATACAAAAACATATACATTATGTTTCCTTCTATCGCTCTGATCTTCACATGTGCATAAGGGAGTAATACTACCTGAGTCATAACATAATTGCTCATTGCTGTGCATAACCCTGTGTTAGCTTGCCCACATATACAAAAAAGAACACTAGATTTATCATTAGGTAGACTTTCATATGTTTTGACAAACATCACAACATCCTATTAATCTTAACATCTCCCATTCTTTTTACATCAGGTAATGCAATATATTGGTCATATATATATATATATATATATATATATATATATATAAAACAATGACACTTCATTAAATCTGGATTTTGTAGATTCTAAAAGCATGATACGGAACAAACACACAGAAACAGTGATAACACTATAACATCATCATACTTTATTTCATAGACAGAGCACAATCAAAAATGGAAAAAGATTGTGCATGTATATCATGGGTGTGGATGGATACTGGAAGGCTGTGGGCAATCAAAGGACACCTAAAGGGTTTTTAGTGTTAGACAACATCAAACATATAAAGCATAGCATCTACTAGGGTGACATGTGGTCAGGACACCACAGTAACCAAAATCGTATGTGACATAGGGACATCATATTACACTCCATTTAATAGAAATAACCATTAATGCGCATACAGCAACCATATGGTCTACATCTGCTATATGAAACAGATTCAAGAAATAATGGATCATGTGATACTGATAAATTCCACACACAGTGTGTTTTCATGCATTACTGCTGATTCCCAAATAGATGATAGGAATCTGAAAAACATAAAGAGGAGGTGTTAAAACAATCATAAGCTGTTATTATAGTATATTGTTTTTGCTCTGGACAGTACAATAAACCAATTAACATGAACGTCATCTACGAGCAGTAATAACCATATTGATTCTGTTCTGTTCAATCAGCCTTCCCGGAATATGTTGATGATGTGTAATACAACAAGGTATGCTTCACTGTGAACACATTTTTTCTGTAATAGGACCGTGCATCTCTAAAGCAGAGACACTATTCATTATAATTGAAACTCACAATAGTCATGTTCATTAGTGAGAGATATGTAGTCATATTGCATTTCAGATCCATCTGCAGTGGTGAATGACTGATCGAATGCCTGTTGGGAACTGGGTTGAGTGTTTACTCACATGATGATATTGTACTGCTTGAAGGTGAAGAACAAGATATCAATTAAAACAATATTTTGTTTAACTACAACACCTCATCTCAAGGTCAATCCACATTGAACATCAATTGTTGAAATGTTAAACATAACCAGACATGTACGCACTCTGTAGCCAGCCAATAGTATGTCAATATCTATAACAATCATTATTCAGTGAGGAGTGATCAAGAGGAGTACCACATCCTGTATGGTCCTAAGACCTCCTCTTCCGCACCTTCCGTGCCTGAGCCGCGTCTTACACTTCCACGTGGTGGTGGTAGGAGCATGGGGTGCCACTACATTGGGTGTCTGGGATCTGGTTGAGATGGTGGTGAGATCTGAGATGAGGAGTCCGATGTCTCGGGTTGCAGTTGTGCAACTGAAGGCTGAAGAGGTATGAGCTGGCATTCTGCTAATTCGATGAGTTGCTGTCTGTACTGAATCGCCCATTCCTCATATCTCTCCATGCTTTGGTTGTGCCTCCTCACCTCAGAATAGAGTGATCGGGTGCTCGCCAGGATGGTGTGTGTGAGCCTACACTGCCTTCTGAGCAACTGGAGCCTCTCATTCTGTTGCTTCTTGCCTGCCATGTTCTCCCTGGTGAAACAGGCCATGATTTCCCTCAATATCAGGGGTGGTGGTGTTGAAGACATTGTGGCTGATGTTGACGGCATTTGGGTCAAAGATGACGGCATTGGGGCCTGAGGTGTCAGCATTGGGGCCGGATTTGCCGGCATTGTGGCTGGAGGTGTCGGCATTGGGGCCGGAGGTGTCGGCAGCAGGGCCAGAGGCAACGGCAGCAGGGCCGAGGTGACGTCATGAGTGCCCGAGGTAACAGCAGCAAGGCCAGAGGTGATGGCATGAGTGCCCAAGGTGACGACAGCAGGGCCGGAGGTGACGTCAGGAGGGCTGGGTTTTTGAGCCATGTTGGGGCAGGCCATTGTGTGGGTGGCCATGTTGGGGTGAGCCCATTGTGTGGGTGGCCATGTTGGAGGAGCCTGCCTTAGCAGCAATGTTGTTTGAGCAGGTGGCAGCTGTGAGATGATGGCTGGGGCCAGGACATGGCCGGTGCAAGGGGCTGAAACAGATGTGCATAGCTGTATGATGTTGTTGAGGGCCCAGGCAGTGATTCCAACTCCTGATATGCCGCTGAACATGACTGGCTAGCTTGTGTGGATGGTCCCGGGCCCTCTGAAATGTCCTGGCCTTCTTTGTTAACCACTCCCACTACCAGTAGAGCCTCCCCCTGTTCATCTGTTGTCGGCCTTGTCCTCATGGGTACTGAAATGGAAGAAAAAATATATTTGAGTTGCTTTCCCTACACAATTGACAGCTATGTGTTTCCATATACTTGACATCATGTGGTGCTTGTTTTACACAGATGAACCACAGCCTGCATACTGCAGGTGCGGTGTGCCATCTTCATGTGCATCAGACACATGCTCTGCTGGATCTGCTGTGCAGTGTGTGAGACTGACCAATCTGTGACATGTTCCCAGCAATGTTTGTTAACATGGATCTTAGACATGGTCCAGGTTAGGACAGTATATGACACGCACATGCAGTCCTACAGAGTCTGTATCCACATATGCCGCAGTGCGCAGTCCCAGACATGTACTCTCTTTTGAATGTCAAACCAATCTTGATCTAATAGCAAATTGTACTCAGGATCAGTTTGAAATGCAGGTATTGGCCATACATTTAATTGATACAAATTATGAAAATTATATGTTTGCTACCAGGTTTTACATGGTTATTGATGCCCCAGGTAAAGGCTGATAAATTGCAGAGTTCACTAATTGTGCCCAGGTGAGAGGGGTGTGACTTGACTGTTTAACTAGTATAAAAGGTTTGTGAGCTGTTTTGGGGCCTGTTTACAAGTGGATTTACCTTACAAGTAAAGGCTGATGAATTGCAGAGTGCACTAATTGTGCCCAGGTGAAATAGGTTATTTTCATATTTTTTAAGTATATTAATGGGAAGAAGGCGAGGAAGGAAGCTATAGGAACATTACAATGTGACACAGGCCGTCTAATAAATAGTGACAAAGAAAAGGCAGATGAGCTAAATAGGTTATTTTCTTCGGTATACACAAGGGAGGTACCAGTGGTTGGGACACAGCAACATAATGGGGCTACACTACCTTTGCCAAATAATGACTGTTTAACTAGTATAAAAGGTTTGTTAGCTGTTTTAGGGTCTGTTTACAAGTGGATTTACCTTACACGTAAAGGCTGATAAATTGCAGAGTGCACTAATTGTGTCCAGGTGAGAAGGCAGAAGTTAAAATAAACAGGAGAAGGGACGAACTTGTGGGCTTGCGAACATTTTCAGTAACAAGTGCAATTCTAATAAAAGTGTAGGAGTTTAAATAAAAGGAGGGACTTCAAAGAAAAGGGAGGGCAGATTTATAGTGCAAAGGAGGAAAACTTTATACAAATATATTATTTTATATTCTTTATTTTTCCCACTGAAATTTTGTACACAATAATAATTATTATGAGTCAGTCCAGTGGCAACCTCACTCAGTGTACATCCTGTCATATGTATGCAATACTGGAACAACTGATCCAGGGTCCATACCTCTGTGAGCGGTGTGAGCATGTTGCCTCTCTGGAAGCTCAAATTGGCGATCTGGAGCAGAGAATTGCAGCACTTAGTGATATTGCTCCACTGAAAAGGGGGTTGGTGCTCACTGAGCACAGTTTAGCTGGGGCTAGCATGGAGGGTGGAGCTGGGGCTAGTGAGGATGTCCAGGGAGATAGCTGGGTTACAGTTACAAGGGGATGCAGGGGGAACCGGAGGAGGCAGGCCAGTTCTGAGTTGGCAAACACCAACAGATTTGCAGATTGAGTGAAACTGGTGGGGATGTCCATTCAGGAATGGCAGTGCCAGATAGAGCTGTTCTCCAGTAGAGCTGTTCTCCCCGCTGTTAGAGGGGAGAGGGTGGGCAGAATAGGGAGAGCAACAGACAGGTTTTGGTTGTAGGGGATTCTATTATTAGGAAGGTAGACAGGGTGATTTGTCACCCAGATCCCAGCAATCGAGCAGTTTGATGTCTCCCAGGTGCTCGGGTTCGTCATGTTGTGGATCGTGTAGACAAATTATTGGGAGGGGCTGGAAATGAACCGGCGGTCTTGGTACATATTGGTACCAATGACAAAGTTAGTGGAAGATGGAGTGTCCTAAATAATGATTTTAGAGAACTAGGTAATAAGCTGAAGGCAAGGACCTCCAAGGTAGTATTTTCTGAGATACTACCAGTGCCACATGCTAGCCCAGGGAGGCAGAAAGGGGCTTAGGTAGGTTAATGCATGGCAAAAGATGTAGTGCACTAAGGAGGGGGTTGGATTTTTAGAGCACTGGGCTGACTTGTCACTTCGGTGCAATCTCTACAGTAGGGATGGATTGCATCTTAATGATGAGGGAGCTTTTGTACTAGGGGATAGGATGGTAGAAAGGCTGGATGAGTTTTTAAACTAGTAGGTGGGGGGGGGGGGGACCAGATATAAGTAATGGGGTAGAAAGTGTAGAGGGTATAAAGGATGAATTAACAACTCATAGGGGAGGAGATGGGGGGATGGGTAGTATAGTCAATAGGGAGGTAGTACTAAGTAATTCAAGTACAGTTGCAGGCACTTCAGAACTGCAGACTCATAACATAAGGTGTATTCTTGCTAATGCCAGAAGCTTGCCAGGAAAAATGGAAAAGTTAGAATTATTAGTAATTAATGAACAATGTGGTTTAATAGGCATTACCGAAACGTGATGGGATGAATCTCATGACTGGACTCTTAATCTGGATGGTTATAACCTATTTAGGAAAGATGGAGGCAATGGTAAATGAGGAGGAGGGATTTGTCTGTGTGTTAAGCCTGAATTTAAGCCTATAGTCAGAGAAGATATTTATGGTGGACCTAGTGATAAAGCTGAATGTTTGTGGGTAGAGTTAAATAGCGGAGCAGCAAATTCCAAAATAATATTAGTAGGAGTATGCTACAAACCCCCAAATATAGCTGAAAATGAGGAAATACAATTATTGTTACAGATTGAAAATGCAGCTAAGCATGGGCAAGTTCTAATAATGGGAGATTTTAATTACCCTGAAATAAACTGGATAAATGAGACCAGCAGTTCATCTAAGGGGAGCAAGTTCTTGAGTACACTCAGGGATCATTATCTGGCCCAGGTTGTACAAGAGCCTACTAGAAATGAAGCTATCTTAGATTTACTCATCACAAATAATATTGATATAGTATCAAATGTTGGAATAGGGCAACCTTTGGGAAACAGTGATCACAACACAGTCTCATTTGAGATTGAATTAAAAAACTAAATTTTAAGTGGCCAATGAAAACTCTTAATTTTAAAAAGGTCAGATTTTAACAGTCTAAGGGCAGCAATACAAAGTATAGACTGGGACAGAGAACTGGTAGGTAAAAATACTGAACATAAATGGACAACATTTAAATCCTTACTAAATATACATACACACTGGCATATACAGTGTGGTAATAAAAGTAAAAGGAGTAAATCCCATCCAATGTGGCTTAACAATGATTTAAAGATCAAGAAACAGAGTAAAAAACAAGCATTTAAATTATACAAACAAGAGGGGACAGAGACTGCCTTATAGAAAAATAGAAAAAAAAAAATGAATTGCAAAAGAGTGTAAGACTAACCCGAACATATTTTTTAAGTATATTAATGGGAAGAAGGCGAGGAAGGAAGCTATAGGAACATTACAATGTGACACAGGTCGTCTGACCATTAGTGACCAGGAAAAGGCAGATGAGCTAAATAGGTTATTTTCTTCGGTATACACAAGGGAGGTACCAGTGGTTGGGACACGGCAACATAATGGGGCTATACTACCTTTGCCATATAATTGGTTAACACAGGAAGTAATCCAAAAGAGGTTGGAAAAAATAAATGTTAATAAAGCCCCGGGTCCTGATGGAATACATACAAGGGTACTAAGGGAACTGGGTTCTGTAATAGCCAAACCATTATATTAAATTTTTCAAGATTCACTCAACACAGGGTCTCTACCAGATGACTGGAGAAAAGCTGATGTGATACCTATATTAAAAATGGAGCATGAGCAAATCTGGGGAATTATAGACCAGTGAGCCTCACTTCTGTAGTGGGGAAGCTTTTGGAAAGGTTAATAAGGGAAATTATACAAGAATATGTCTATTTGAACAGGATTATAAATAGGAGTCAACATGGATTTATGAGGGATAGGTCATGTCAAACAAATCTAATTAGTTTCTATGAGGAGGTTAGTAGGAACCTGGATCAAGGCAACTCAGTGCATGTAGTCTTTTTGGATTTTGCAAAGGCTTTTGATACAGTGCCACATGGGAGACTATTGTGCAAACTAAGAGATACAGGAGTTGCAGTAAATATCTGCTCATGGATTGAGAGCTGGCTAAAAGACAGGAAGCAAAGGGTTGTTGTAAATGGAACATAATCTGATTGGACTAATGTGGTAAGTGGGTTTCCTCAGGGTTCAGTATTAGGTCCTCTCCTTTTTAATATAATTATTAATGACTTAGAGGTAGGATTGGAGTTTGGTGTCTCCATTTTCGCTGATGACACGAAGTTGTGCAAGGTAATTAAATCAGATAGTGATGTACTTTCCCTCCAAAGGGATTTACATAAAATTGAGGAATAGGCATCTAAATGGCAGATGAGATTTAATACGAATAAATGTAAAGTTATGCATCTGGGAAGGAAAGATAGCCATGAAATTTATAATCTTAATGGAGCAAATCTAGGTGTATCAGATATTGAAAGGGATTTGGGAGTGCTTGTGGACAACCACCTATTTAACAGTGCTCAAAGCCAAGCAGCATCTGCAATGGCAAATAACATATTAGCATGTATTAAGAAGGTTATAGAAGCCAGGGAAGCAAATATAATTCTGCCACTATACAAATCTCTAGTACGCCCTCATTTGGAATTTGGAGTACAATTTTCGGCATTGCTTCATAAAAAGGACATTTTAGAGCTGGAAAAGGTACAGAGGAGGGCAACAAAACTAATAAGGGGAATGGAAGGGCTAAGTTATGAAGAAAGACTAACCAAATTAAACGTATTTTCTCTAGAAAAAAGGCGTCGAAGAGGAGATATGATTACCTTATATAAATACATCCAGGGTCAGTATAAAGATTTGTCAGGGGAGCTTTTTGTGCCAAGAGGTTTTCAACTTACAAGAGGACATCCTTTGAGATTAGAAGTAATAAGATTCCACTTTAAAGAAAGAAAAGGGTTCTTCACAGTAAGGGTGGTTAATCTGTGGAATTCTCTACCAGAGGAGGTGGTAACAGCGGATTTGATAGATAACTTTAAAAGGGGACTGAATTTATTTCTAATTAAAAAGGGAATTCAGGGTTATCATGGATAATTAGAGAGGCAGTATTGATCCAGGGAGAAGTCCGGTCGCCGGTGACTGGGACCAGGAGGGAATTTTTTTTTTTTTTTATACAACTACTTAATTAATAGTTTAATCCGCATATTGCAGATCAGAGGAGATCTTAAAAGGTTGAACTTGATGGACTGAAATTATTTTTTCAACCTTAAATACTATGGGCCTCATTCTATTATCGGCCGCAGCCGTTGCGGGGCCGCAAGGACCGGCCGCAAGCTATTTGCCTATTCTATTCCCTTACGGCCGGAGGCTCCGGCAGGCTTGCGGCCGGTGCCTTGCTATCTCTTGCGGCCGCTCGCGCCAGAGGAAAGCCTTTGATCTAAAATGGCCCTAAGAGTTTTGCTATTCAATTGCTCCGGGAAACCTCTCTGCAAGGCTAAAAGCGAGCCGCAGCTTACTTGCAGGAAAGAGGTCTCGCTAGCACCAATTAAGCACATAAAATAGCTCAAATAAAGCCATCCTGCACTTTGAGAAGACTATAAAGGGATTTTAGGTGTTAGAATAAATAGCACATAATTATCCTGTACTAAAATCCGTAAAATATTTAATGTTTAATATCCGTAAAATATCCATGTAAAAAGTCCAGAGTGCTTGGAGCACCTCAGACACACCCACGCCGCAGCCGGAAAATAAACAGTTAATTTGAACTCGGGTTTGGGCAGATGTGCAAGCTTGAGAGTGGGTTCCTTTTAATCCTCATGTCCCCCAATATGATCCCTAGCATTTACAGAGCTGTACAGTGCAGGCTTGAATTTATTTTTGAGTTTTTATATTTCACAGATTACGGCCGGTTCCAAGATATGCGGCCGGCCGTAAAAGGAGATCCTTGCGGGGCCGTATAATAGAATCGCGAGTTAACTGAACCCCCGCAAGGAATCGCAGCCTTACGGCCGATTTACGGCCGCTAATAGAATGAGGCCCTATGTAACTATATATCTACAGTCATAACCATAGGGCTTACAGTGCTATTGTATGTCAGTTATCTATGCGTGTGGGCAGGGGTATAGGAGCCAGAATAATTCTAGAGGGATACAGCTCATTGTATACACCAGCTAGAGAAAAAGCTTATTTATACATACATACAAACATCATGATATCTGCAGGGTATGTGTGTCCCCAACCCAAAAAAAGTTCATACATCAATGTGTGTGGTGTGATAGGACACTCACTCTGGTTCTCGGCACAGCAGTGTATACCTCTCCTGGTAGGCCCACCACTGCTGCTGGCTCAATCTACTCCCTCAGGGTCTGCTTCCAACTACAATAATTGATGTTGGCTGGCGGCCCACCACCGGTTGCACGTGCAGCTCTTGCCTCCTCTGCCATCTTCCTCTTCACCTTCAGCTGGCTGTCGTCATATTTGTGTTTTACAGACATTACATCCCTATTTGCCACCCCCAATGCTGCAATAGAACTGTAACAATCCTACTCCAGGCCTCTGCCTTCTGGCTAGCCCTCGCATCTCTCCCACCATGTATGATTCATAAGTGGGCACGGATTTCCCTGAGGCGGACGTCCATCTCCTCTGGGCTATAATTGGGTGCCCTGCACTTTTTCACAGCCTCTAGCCCTTCCAACTGTGCCTGGGGTTCCTGGTCTCGCTGTCCTCTCCCTGGGGCTGGTCCCTCCTCCCCACTCTCTCCCCCCCTGTGATCAGGCCTACTGCCTACATCTGGGGCACAAACTCCACCCCCCCCCCCCCGCTGCTCTCCTCCACCTGACCTGGTTCTCCCTCTCTTCATACCTCTAGCTCTCCTTCTCTCCTCCTCTCCTCACTCTCCCCCTTTGGTGTTCCCCTCTCTCTCCTCCTCTCTCTCCTCCTCCCCTCCTATGATTTATGAAATGAAAATAACGATAAATAAATATAATATATATGTGGATGTGGTAAAACAAGAATGTGAGTATTATGTGTAGTATAGTAATTGTATGGGGGGTTGTAGATGTGCTGTGGCCTACAGCTATGTATACGTATTAATTTATGTGTGTGAATTATGTGATATTAGTAATTATGTGTGTTGTAAATTAAGGGTTAATATATATCAGAAATCGAATTATCAAAAAACTTACAATGCTCCTTCTCTCTCTAATGCTAACAAACCCACCAACGCCTAGACCTGGGTGTTCACTTGCTCAGCTACAGCACAGTCAATGATTTACGGTTTTGGCACCCTTTAAAACCCCTTCCTGCGGCATTAATTGGGGTTCCTCGCTTTCTATTGGCTGTTAGGCCTGCGTCAAACTACGAGGTTACGGGTTTGGATTGTTACGGCCAATCGCGTCTCGGTCTAACCCTTAACAGCTTGCATGGATAAGGTTTACGGGCTTGTGTCTACGGCCCGTAACTCTCAACATGGTTCAATTAATTGGCAGCCGAATTTCAAGCCCACAGGCTTTGCGGGTGAGCTGATGCTGCTACAGGCTTCAAATTTAATGGGTCTGAGCAAAAGAAGCAGCAGCACAGGATACCATCTGCAGCAGCAAACCAAGAAGGACAAAGACTTGCAGCAAGAATATATTACTTGGAGTGATTACAGACGGATCTTAAAGCACTTACTATTTGTAGAATGGGTGAGCCCCATCCTCTTTCAGTGACTAGGCTATGGAGTTATGACCCACATCTTTCCTAACTCTTCCTCAGGGAATACTCAGTATGTGAGTCACTACAGGCTGTAGATTGACTGGAACATTTAACGGGACCTTTCTTGGCCTACCAAAACAGCTAATCCTAATATCTACAAATGAAATTAAAACAAATGTTATATAATTTAACGTTTGATGTAAGTATAGAAATGATGATTGAGCACATATCCTATACTATAAATCAAAAGACAGTGAATTGGTATATTTTACTAAATGTGAAAAATATAGTAAAATAAAATATAAATGGAGCAGTGTTGTAATACCTAAAATGAATAAGACTTGATTGTACATTGAAAAAAATCAAACTAGACTAATAATACAGTAAAGAAATCTATAATCAATAAATAAAAATCATATACAATTTTTTAATACAGAGTCATAATTATGGCATTGGAAAATCAACGCTCTTTGGCCGTATTTATATGTCATAGTCGCTATCCTGTGTTGAAAACCAAGTTGCATTCATATGTTATTACAATCATATACACTCTTTGGCTTCATTTTGTATGACTTAGTCTCGACCCTGTCTGGTCTAGAAGCCCAGGTGAAACATTGGCAACAACCAAGCAAATGCCTTTTTCCTTACCATGACTATCAGTCCCAAGCTAGGTTTTTGTAGCTTTGGCCACAACATCAGCTACCTTGCCACAAGAGAGGGACCCGACCACAAATGTTCAAGTGTTACCTGGGAGTTGTGGGAGGGTCCCCCTCTTGCCTTAAATAAGCTCTACCGGACAGCCTCTTCTTGCACACCTCATTTCAGGTTTGAGTCTGTGCTTGGAGGGTGTTCCTTTGTGATTCCTTGTCTTTTTGGCTCTCACTAAGCCCTACATTGCATATTTTGGTCTTCATAAAGCACTATGTTGCATTTTTTGGCTTTCATCAAGTGGCTTAACGTCCCTGGTGCCCATCAGCATCCAGACTGATCCCCCCACATTGGAGAGCCCTGTCTCCTTGGCCATCCCCTTTCATCTCCAATGCCTCGGTCTCAGTCATCTTCTCTTGTCTTTTCGCTCTCATCAAACCCTACTTTGCTGATTTTTGGCTCTCACCAACCCGAATATTGTAGATTTTGGCCTTTATGAAGCTCTACATTGCAGTTTTTGGTTCTCATCAAGCACTACATTGTAATCAAGACCTATGGGGCAGTTTTTGTCTCTCATCAAGTCTTATGTTGCCTCAGCTCTGTGGCTTCACACCCACAGTACAGTTTTTATACATAATTATGACCATTGTCTTTTCGGCACTCATTTCACATGACCTAGTCGCTACCACCTCCGTCTCCCATATCATAGTCACTACCCCATCTTAAAAACCAAGTCATATTCATATGTTGACCATAGACACCCTTTGGCCACATTCATACATCATGCATAGTCGCTACTCTGTCTTGAAAACCAAGTCACATTTGTATGATATTATGTTCATAGATGATCTTCGGCCACATTCATACAATATTCATAATCGCTACCCTATCTTGAAAACCAAGTCACACTAACATGTCATTATGATCACAGATGCTCTTCGGTCACATTCCTATGTCATTAATAATTTCTACCTCATTTTGAAAGCAAAGTCACATCCATACATCATTACGATCATAGATTTTTTTCAGCCCTCATTCGCCCAGTTTCTACCCTGTCTTATCTAAGACCCCCGGGGAAACATATGTCATTTCCCATGACCAAGGAAACACTTCTTTTCCCTACCTTGGCTATCTGGCCCTCTAAGCAGGTCAGGTTTACATAGCTTTGTCCACAAAGACAGCTACCTCACCACAAGAGAACTATGTTAAAAAAAATTTAATAACAAACCTTATTTTATATTCTGCCTACAGAATTTACATGTTAGATCCATGGATATATGGGTCCAAAGAACCGTGGACCCATTCCATCATGTGCGGTTACAGCCATAAGTTTCCCTGATCCTGAACATCAGTATACTGTATTTCACAGACTATACACCTACTCAGCTATAGACATGGCAGTTGATTTACTGTCCATGTAATCTTTCATTTTTTTAAAATTGTTTTATATGTTATAAAAAAGGTTTTGCATTGTTATACTGTTTTACAGACTATGTAATTTGTTTTATTCAAAGAATTATGTATATATAAATATTATGGTTTGGGAATACTGAAAAATCTATAACCTCATTTTTTTTTTATCATGTTACAACTTGCAGTTTTTGCAAATGTTAGTGAACTTTTTTTCATAAAACTTGGCCATTTGACTCTGTACTGTTTTTTATACAAAAAAGCAACACATAACTACATAAATACTACATAATATTAGGGATCCTATTATTCAAACCATCCAAATATAAATTGTAAGGCAGTTACTAATACTAATATCACATATAATAGTTGTCAAACTGCGATTCATCGTCATGCTTGCGACAAATCACAGTTTTACAACAACAATCGGTTGCATATAGCCCTGCGTATGTGCATTGTGAGCCTCACACAGCATCAGCCACGCATGCGTACTGCGCGGCTGACGAGCATTACAGAGAAATGAGGAAGAGGCACACAGGGTAAGAGGGGAGAGACACAAAGAGGAGGAGGAGGGGGTGAGATACAGGGGAGTGAGAGGAGGGGGAAGAGACACAGGGGACAGGGGAAGAGACACAGGGGAGGGAGAAAAGACACAGGGGAGGGAGAAAAGACCCAGGGGAGGGAGAAAAGACACAGGGGAGGGAGAAAAGACACAGGGGAGGGAGAAAAGACACAGGTGATGGGAGAAAGAGACACAGGACACAGGAGAGGGGGGGACAGACACAGGAGGGAGAGGTGGGGAAGAGACACAGGAAGGAAAGACACACAGAGGAGGGAGAGGAGAGGTGGAAGAGACATAGGGGAGGGAGAGGAGGGGCAAAAAGACAGGGGAGTGAGAGGAAGGGGAAGAGACACAGGGGAGGGAAATGGGGGGAAGCGACAGAGTTGGGGCGGGGGGGGAAAGAGACACAGGGGACGGGGTTAAAAACACAGGGGGGAAGTTGCCCCACAAAATTGAGAGGAGGGGGGAAATGAGACACAAGGAAGGAAGTAGACAGGGGGAGAGACTCGCAATGAGCGCCAAAGGCGCTCATTGCGAGGCCCGTGATGAGAGCCAAAGGTGCTCATTGTGAGGCCAATAAAGTAGAGAGTGAGAGAGATAGAGGGGGAGGCTCGCAATGAGAGCTGAAGGTAGAGGCGGTAGAGGCTCCCATTGTGTGGCAAACAGCACTGCCAGGCTTCACTTTTTATTGCCTTCATTTTTGACGGGCAAGTTGCTAGTATTCCTTATAAAAAAAAAATTCCTGGTGTGCAAACATGTACTTAAAGGGTCTATTTCTAATTCAAAAATTACAAGAAATTGATATTGAGTAGCCTCAAAAGTGGGCTATAACACTTTTTTTACTTCTAAAACTTTAGTGTCTTACCAACCAATCCCTGAGCATGGATCATCTGCATGCTACTGAGATGTGTTCAAAGATAGGCTAGTAAACTGCATTACATATGCTGTAATACATAGTATGTGTCTACATATGCACCAGTGCTCCGATCCATAAAGGGAGTATATAAAATATTTATGTCTGTATAAACAGAGCTTTTATTAGCTTCAAATTGCCTTTAAAACCTACATTTTAAGAATACATACATATATTACACACCAATCCTAATAACCAAACTTTAATAAACAATTTCTGGTCAAAGAAAGGAACAATTGAACCACAGACAACAACAAAAAATATATCACTGTTTTCAGTCAGAACCTCATTGAGCCTCATTTGAGCTTCAAACCTAGTGGTACAAGAAATTATTTTCAAGTCCTACACAATTTTTTTTTTAACTGGCCCTACATATATAGAGTTATGTTAGCTTTGTTCACAGCCACAAAACATACTACAAAGACTCATTTTATAAGTAAGACATGTGTGCAGCAAGAGCTTCACCCTTATCAGGCCTTGAGGTATCAGCAATGTTCTCTGGAACTGAACTTGTTCTTGACTCCCAGGAGGTGCTCAGTTTATCTTCACATAACCTCTGTACATTGCACATCATGTCATTGTTGTTGTTTAGTCATTCAGTCACGTCTGACTCTCATTGACCCTATGGACCGCAGCATGCCAGACACATCTTGTGTCTGGTTCTGCTCGTCCATAAGGTTTTCCTGGCAAAGATACTGGAGTTGGTTCCCAGTTCCTTTTCCAGTGGACCGCAATTAGTCTGCCGATCTTGGGTGACCCTACATGGTATAGCTCACAGTTTCACTGAGGTACACAAGCCCCTTCACCACAACAAGGTAGTGATCCAAAAAGGTCAACACATATATAGATCTCAGCAGCGCGGGCTTGCCAAAAACCGTTGGTAACGCAACGTTAAAATTGTGGGCCACGGTTGCGGCCAGGCAAGGAGCACCGAAGGAGCATCCCTACAACCCCTTGTGCTGGTGGAGATGAGCGCTGTAGGCGCTCATCCCTACGACCCCGTATGACTTAGGAAGGGAGCCCCGTATGTGCTGGTGGGGATGAGCGCATCATCTGTACGACCCGCAGGACTAAACATGAACACAAACCTCAATTATACACTTTACAATGCCAGCTCCATAGGACTTAGAAAAAAATGCGTTCAAACATTCATCCCTACGACCCGCCACACTACAGATAAACACGAAGCTCCATTTTACAATTTCCATTTAGAGACCTGTAGGTGTTTGAATAAAACAGCATTAAAAAAAATACGACCCGTAACTATGCATCATGCACAAAGTCTGGACTTCGCTACAAATACGGAACACGCAAAAATACACATTTACCGGACCAACTGCCGCATGACAAAAACACAAAAAAATACACAAATTCACGTACAAACTCACACACAGCACAGGGGCACAATCAGGATGTCTATGACTGAGGTTGCAAGTTCATTAGACCCATATTTAGCCTTTTTTCACGAACGAAAATCACCTAAGCAAGAAAAAAAATGGCGGAACAAAAAAAACGAAGACGAGGCCCAAGAGTGTAAAAATGAACAGCGAGATCGCAAAACTTACACGGACCCACTAACACATTTCGAGGCACGTAACATATACAACATTTATACCATTTTGCAGACGCCAAGCACATAACTTTCACAAAATGGCGGATAGAATTTGCTCATGCGCACTACGTTTTAACGGTTTCTACTTGGGCTGACAGTCTATAAATACCGGAGACTTTCTGGAAATTTCTACATTTCTCCTCAGGTGATGAACAGTGTCACTGGACATTTCACCTGTGGCGTTACTTCTGAAGAACTTGCCTATCCCTTACAAATTACACAAAAAGGTAAGCTATAATTCATTAATAATAACTTAATAAATGAATAATCAAAAAAAATATATCATATAATATTGAGAAAAATAACATTATTCATGGACAGAAAAACATTCAATATATTATTTATCTATAGTAAGATAGAAAACATATATAAATTATTAAAATTCATAAAATAATAATTACAAAAAAAATACATAGAAGATTTCAAACACAGATAAATGTTTCTGTGGCCTAAAATGTTGCACATTTACAAAAATAATCTATGCTATTAGAATAAGAAATTCCATTTCATATTCACAATGCATTTCAACATTTGCATATTTCTAATGTTTCCAACAGACTCTCCATCCAGAGTGTCACTGAATAATTTGCAGCACTGCACGGTGTAACCCAGCCTGTAAACTCTACCGAAATTTACAGAAAAAATATTACACCAACAGGTAATGTACAGCAATACATTTGCTTAACAAAAATACAATGCTTTTAGTGAAAAAATTAAATAAAACATTACTTGAACATTTGCATTTATGTTTCTCATTTTTCAACAGACACTGCCTCAAGACGGTCAAAGAAAAATTGGCAGCAGGGGACCCTCTGTACTTTACCTGTTGTGTTGAATTTCTTGTGTATAAATGACAAACGAAGAAAAATAATCTATCCTGTTTGGTGTGCACCAGTGTCAAAACGTACTGCAGTCTAACTAACCCTATAAGCCTATCCTCATAACCTAAACCCCTAATGCCAACAGCGGTGCACATGGAATAGGATAGCACAGCAAAATGTTATCAAATAAACAAAATGGAAGGATTATTTATGTTTGGTGTGCACCAATGTGGAATACCAATGCAATATAACTAAATCTTAAAAATAACAGCATAATGCAAACAGTGACACACACACCAAACAAAATACCACAAACAGTGCTGTTAACACATACAAAATGGAAGCATCAATTCAATTTGCTGGGCGCATATGTCAAAATGCACTGTAGTTTATCTAATCCTATAAGTCTAAACCCATAAACATAAGACCATAACAACAACACTGCCGTCCAACAAACATGATAACACAAGAAATGCTTACTCATGCAAAATGGAAGGTGTGCCCCAATGTCCAAACACAGTGCAATATAACTAACCCTCTAAGCCTAACACAATAACCCCAAGTACACAATGGCACACACAAATCACAATACCACAAACAATTCTAAAAACATATACACCATAGAGAGATGTATCATCTTTTCTGTGCACCTTTCAACAAATGTACTGCAAAAAAATTAACACTAAACAGGACAGCAGAAGAAAGAAGGAAAATAAACAAAATTGATTGGAAAAAAAACACAAAAACAAATGCAAGGTATTTTTTATATTTACAGATTACTATGGCAGATAACAAAAATAAAGAGGAACAGAAAAGACAGCAAACTCGAGAACGTGTATAAAGATGGAAAGATCGACAGACGCTGGAGGAAAGGGAAACTCGACGCAAAAAAGAATGTGAGAGAATCGCAAGCAAAAGACAAGCGGCTGAGAAAGTAGCATCCAAGCCAAAAAAAGGCAACCAAAAAACAAAAACATCTAGAAAATGTATCAGAACAATCTGATAAGAATTATAATGTTGATTTAGACAGTCAGATTGATAGATATTCTCACATGTGTCCATTAGTTAAATCTTTAATAGTAGAGGTTTTATAATTGTGGTATGATGAATATTGTCTGTCAGTTTTGTGGGGCTTATCATTTCAAACAGGAAAGACCCAGAGATGGCGAGTTTATTAGTTGCTGTCAAAAAGGCAAGGTAATACTTCCATCAAAACAATTCCCAACATATTTACAAAGCATTATGACAGAGCCTTCTTTCCCTAACTACAACAATTTCAAATTAAACATAAAATCCTATAATAGTGCCATATCTTTTGCATCTATGGGTGCAACATTAGCTGGTAATGTGCCAGGACATGGCCCTTTCTGCTTCAAAGTACAAGGACAAATTTACCATCATACTTCTCATTTACATCCAGAAGAAGCAGAGCAAAGAAAATTTGCTCAACTATATGTCCTAGATACAATGGAAGCTGTTTAACAACGTATGCAGCTTCCAGAAAATAAAAAATGCTTATCAATGTTTTTTATAGAACTTGATAAAATTATGGCCCAAAACCCATACACTCAAGCTTATAAAAAATTGTCAGAAGTAGAAAAGGAACAACAAATTCATGCACAAATTCATCAATTACCATTCTCAAAAGTCAATATGGTGCTTAAAACAGAATTGGTATATATTGACATTCCATACCATTATGTTTTCTATAATGGATTATGGCAAAAACAAAAAAGTTGGTGAAATAAAATAATCCCAAGAATTTACACTGTAAATCCGAGAGACCTTAAACGTTTCTGCTTACGATTGCTACTTCTAAATGTTCCTGGTGCACAACATATTGAACAGTTAAGAACTGTTAATGACATAGTTTATGAATCATTTCATTTAGCTGCGCGACACAGAACTTCCTAGCTGATGATACAGAATGGGAAAGATGTCTAGAAGAAGCAGCACTGAGTCAAATGCCACGGCAGATGAGGGAACAATTTGCATTCATTTGTATCTTCTCAAATGCATTAGCTTTGTGGGACAAATTTAAAACAAATATGGCTGAAGACATTTTGCAACTATACAATGAGCCTATTGCACAATTAAAAGCATTAATTGAAATCCAAGAGGTCTTTCTATCTCATGGATTAATTTGTGCACGTTTTAATCTGCCAGATCCAGGTATCATAGACGACATAAACTTTGAAGACTGACACTCAGCTGCAAAGAGAAAGAACAGAAGAAAGCCTTTCAACTTTAAACACATTACAATTGCAAGCATTTAATGCAATCAAAAATGCCCTAGATGATGACATGCACAAAGAGAATTATTTATATCTAGATGGACCTGGCAGATCAGGAAACCTTATCTGCATAATTTATTGATGAGTTTTGTTTGATCACAAGGTCAAATAGCACTGCCATTTGCAACCACCGGAATTGCCGCACTTTTGTTAGAAGGTGGAAGAACTGTGCATACTTGATTTAAACTGCCAGTTCCCATTCTAGAAACATCAGTGTCGGATATACGAATTACATCATTGCAAGCAAAAAAAAAAAAAAAGTAAATTAATTATAATAGATGAAGCTACAATGTCGTCATGCCATGCTCTACAATGTATTGACGGTTTGCTACGTGAAGTCATGGATACTGATTTGCCATTTGGTGCAAAGGTAATGTTGTTAGGTGGAGATTTTAGACAAACATTACCTGTAGTTGTAAATGGAAATAGAACCGACATTGTCAAAACATGTATAAAGTCAAATACACTATGTAAACTATTTCCCCATCTTCAATTACAACAAAATATGAGATTAGAAGGAGGAAATGAGTTTAATGATTGGCTCATTAATATTGGAGAAGGAAAAACAAAGCGAATACAACATTTACCCGATGATACAGTGCAAATTCCAGCTCATATGATTTGCAAACAGGATCTCATATCAGCTATATTCCAAACTACAATAAATAACGAGGACTATGCAGAGCTTGCCGACAAAGTAATACTAACATGCAAAAATAAGGATGCATTACTCCTCAATAGTGAAATATATAAAAAAAAAATGCATCATAAAAAAATTATCACAGTGCTGATTCTGTACTTGGTGATGACAAAGAAAGTCAGACAAACTTTCTTAACTGAACGCATTAACTCCCTCTGGAATGCCACCACATATTTTGCAGCTAAAGAAAGGTGCAATTGTCATGTTACTGTGAAATATGAACCCAAAAAAGGCCTATGTAATGGGAGCAGATTAATTGTTCAAGAATTAAAGGACCATTTCATACATGCTGAAATTCTAACTGGTACCCATAAAGGAGAGAGTTTTCATACTAAGAATAGATTTAGCGCCAAGTGAAAGTAGCCTTCCTTTTGGACTTCAAAGGAGACAATTTCCCATCATCATGGCATTTGCCATGACCATTAATACATCACAAGGACAAACTTTCAAAGCTGTGGGTATCTTTTTAGAAGAACCAGTATTTGCACATGGCCAGCTGTATGTTGCATTCTCAAGATGCAATAATCCAGAGGCTATTAAAGTTTAAATTGAAAACAACAAAAGTCGAGGCGATTTATTAGATGGACGAATTCAAATATCCGACACTGATGTTTTGAAAATAGGAACTGGCAGTTTAAATCCACTATGCACAGTTCTTCCACCTTCTAACAAAAGTGAAATAATTCCAGTGGTTGCAAATGGCAGTGCCATTTGACCATGTGCTCGAACAAAACTCATCAATAAATTATATAGATAACTTTTATCTGATCCGCCAGGTCCATCTAGATAGAAATAACGCTCTTTAAGCATATCATCATCTAGGGCATTTTTGATTGCATTAAATTCTTGCAATTGTATTGTATTTAAAGTTGCAAGTCTTTCTTCTATTCTTTCTCTTTGTAGCTGAGTGTCATAGCTTTCAAAGTTGTGTCATCTATGAGACCTGGATCTGGCAGATTAAAACTTGCACAACTTAATCCATGTGTTAAAAATACCTCTTGGATTTCAATATATGCTTTTAATTGTGCAATAGGTTCATTGTATCGTTGCAAAAAGTCTTCAGCCATATTTGTTTTAAATTTGTCCCACAAAGCTAATGCATTTGGAGCATTTGAGAAGATACAAATGAATGCAAATTGTTCCCTCATCTGCCATGGCATTTGACATAGTTCTGTTCTTCAAGACATCTTTCCCATTCTGTATCATCAGCTAGGAAGTTTGTGTCGCGCAGCTAAATGAAATGATTTATAAACTATGTCATTAACCGTTATTAACTGTTCAAAACTTTGTGCACCAGGAACATTTAAAAGTAGTATTCGTAAGCAGACACGTTCAAGGTCTCTTGGACTTACAGTGTAAATTCTTGGGATTATTTTTTTTCCACAACTTTTTCGTTTTTGCCATAATCCATTAACGAAAACATAATGGTATGGAATGTCAATATATAACAATTCCCTTGCCTCTAAGTCAGTAGAATTTAATTGAAACCATGCGGTTAGTGTAGTTTGGCGATGCTCACTTAGTGCCAAAGCATTTGTTTCATTGCCAACATGGAAATACAAATATAAATGTCTTTGTGGCAAATGTACAGCTAATCGATATACTGCATGTGAGCAATCGTGGATTTCCAATTTTAGAAAACGGCACATTGCTTTTGGCTCACTTACATAGTGAGCATCTACATGAGATGCAAGTTCATCATGTACTAACTCACTTTGTTTGTTATTTTTAGCACGTTTGACCAAAACAGTAGCTGCATCATAGCCTTTGTAAATATATTTGTAGACATATTTAATGGATTTTATAGAAGTGCACTCTTCCACATCAATGTGTGCATTATACTTCATAACTAAATGTGGATTGTATGGTACCACATACCTGTTATCTACTGTACCTGTTTCTGTATCTGTTTTTCCACGTATAATGGCATTTTGCCCTTCTATTCTTCTATACAATGGATAGCCATCAAAATGTTGTCTCTAATCTTTTGGACATTCTTTAGTACATTTCTTATTTTCCATACATGGTGACTGTGTATTAATATCTCCACACGGTCCATGAATCATACGATGAGTTACAATCTCATATAGTCTACCATGTATTTCAAGATCTGGTAGTTCAGCAATAATTACTGAATCCACTTTGTCCCCAGTATTTAATTTATATTTCTCTTGAAGGATTATAAGAATATGTGCATGTGGAAGGCCTCTTTTTTAAATTCAGTGGTATAAACATAATCCACCTTAATCCTTTGAAAAAGACGTTGAATACGTAGAAACATGTTAGGACGTAGGCTAGCGTAACGTGACGTCATCACGCACGATGCAACTAGGCAGCGCGAATCTCCCCAGCACAGGGAGACGCTGATACACTATATGCGAATATACAGAGAGTGAGCTTGTCTGGAATGGCTCAAATTATACTTACACCACTAAAATAGTTGTGGTGTTATACTCTAATAAGAGGATATGCAATATCTGGACATTTAAGAGCCAAGTCGTTTGAATGGTTGATTTATACTTATACCACTCAAATAACTGGGGCACTGCACTTTAATAAGAGGCAATGAAGTACTTGGTGATCTAAGAGCCAAACTACAGAATTTTTTGTATGCAAACAAATCTGTTGCTCAGAAGCATACTACCACGCTATCTATATCTTCCTAATTTATGATATACTAGGTTACACACCGTTACTGGGGAGATATATATTTATAGCACAAGTGGACATAGGAAGGTCTGGCCCATTTTTCTAACGATATACACCCTTTGTTGTATAGTACTTCAAGCCTGTACCCAGTCACTCTCTGTTTCTCATTTATAATACTGCTTAAAACCCCACTTAATGAGTGACATTTGTCCAGTGGTCATTAGGTTTGCAGTTGTTTCTGTCCAAAGGAATTTGTACCGTTTTTAACCTTTCCCCTTTTTAAAGTTTTTTAATCGTCGGTGTTTTCATCCTACTAATAAAGTTTAATATTTTACTATTGCCCACTCTTTTTTGCTATATATATTTAGAGTGTTATGCACTAATGGGCTTTATTCCCTAAAGATTTTTTCTGTTTGGTATAAACATAAGCCAGACATTTGCTAAATAACTGAGTTATGGTTATGTCACATATTAATTCAGTTAATTTGATTTTAAAGACTATTGCTAAATACTAAATCTGGTCTATCAATCCACAATACTGTTCTACACGTAGTTTATCTTGTTGATATTTGATGAAGCTTAAATTATTTGCCTCAACTTGCAAATATAAATCAATGATCCATTGTTGTGTCAGTTTTCCATCACATAAAATGGGATTGAATCCATCTCGAATGGCAATTTGAGCCACTTTAAATTAAAGCATGGAATTATTATTTCTCACACGTACTTTTGAAGTTTGGTAACTCTGAAGGGTTAATTTGGGTTGCCAACCTGCTTCCCCATGTGGAAAAAATATGGGACATGTCATTGGATCCAATTTGGTACTGAAGATACTTATATTAATGAAAGGTTGCTCCTCATTTCTGGGATATATTTTAATATCTCTCTGAAATGGTGGTTCTCCTTCATCATTTTGAAAGACCATTGCAACCTCATTTGATGTTGGCAAGTTATAACAGCGTTTATCAGTATGGCGATCTCTTTTAAGCACCATATTGACATTTGGGATTGGCAATTGATGTATTTCTGCATGAATTTGTTGTTCTTTTTTTACTTCTGCCAATTATTTATAGGCTTGAGAGTATGGATTTTGAGCCATAATTTTAGCAAGCTTTATAAAAACAATGGGTAAGCATTTTTTATTTTCTTGAAGCTGCATACGTTGTTCAACAGATTTTATTGTATTTAGGACATATAGATGAGCAAATTTGATCTCCTTCCTCTGGATGTAAATGAGAAGTACGATGGTAAATTTGTCCTTGTACTTTAAAGCAGTAGGGGCCATATCCTTGCACATTAGCAGCCAATGTTGCACCCATAGATGCAAAGGATATGGCACTATTATAGGATCTTATGTTTGTTTTGAAATTTTGGTAGTTGGGGAAAGTAGGCTCAGTCATAATGCTTTGTAAATATGTTGGGAATTGTTGTCTTTGTGGAAGTCTTACCTTGCCTTTTTGACAGCAACTAATGAACTCGCCATCTCTGGGTCTTTCCTGTTTGAAATGATAAGCCCCACAAAACTGACAGACAATATCCATATCCCCACAATTATGAACCTCTATTGTTAAAGATTTAAGTAAAGGACAATTGTGAGAAGATATATCAATGTGACTGTGTAAATCATCATTCAAATTCTTATCTGATTGTTCAGGAACATTTTCTAAATGCTTTTGTTTAGTTGCCTTCTTGGGGGTGGATTTTAGTTTGTCAGCTGATAGTCTTTTGCTTTGAAGTCTCTCACGTTCTTTTTGTCGTCGAAATTTCCTTCTGCTCTGGCGTCTGATGCTCTGCCCATGTTTTTTGACGTTCTCTAGTTTGACGTCTTTTCTTTTCCTGTTTCTTGTCAGTATCTGCCATATTAATCACACATATATATATATATATATATATATATATATATATATATATATAGTTGTGAGCATGTGAGTTGTTGCTAACGCTTGCGGGCTCACCGCGGCCCTTGCGAAGCGCGGGCAGTGGGCGAGGGCCTCAGTTGCTGGCATGGAGCGCTGAAGGTGCTCCATGCCAGCAACTGTGACCCTCGCAAACTTTACGTCGCAACGCAAACACGACACACCAATTACGACCCTCGCAAACAACATACGACCTCGCAACACTCGGACGCAACTCGCGAACATTACAAAATTCAAAACACAATACATACACACAGCACATACATAAAAAAAAAAAAAAAACTTACCTACAGCAACAAGGAGCATCCAGGACCTCAAAAAAACAACTTACACCTTGATTTCACTCAAAATAAAAGAGTTTACACACTAAAAAATTTCAGAAGCGACAGAAAAAATGGCCGCCGAGCAAAACAAAAACGAGGCTACAAACGCAAACACCATACGAGACACGTTAGCACACATTACGACCTCGCAAAAATCGGACGCAACACGCCAACATACAAACATTTAAAACACAATAAATACAAACAACACACACATAAAAAGCTTACCTACAGCAAGAGGAACCATCCAGCACCTCAAAAAAGCAAGTTACACCTTCATTTCAATAAAAATAAAACACTTTAGACACTAATAAAATCGCTAAGAGATAAAAAAAATGGCAGACGAACAAAATGAAAATGAGGCTACAACACTCTCAACACGGAAAACACCACAACACTTGCAAAACACCACAAGAAACTCGCAAAACACCACGAAGCACCTACGGATAACCTGCAAAGACGCATACAACAGATAACCCACCATTTTACACCAATGCGAAAGTACACCACTACGCCAACGGTTTCGTCTCGCGCACGCACAGTATTACACTGCACACATTCACCACACTTACACAGCAGCTCCATACCACTAATGCTGCAGCAACCTCAAAACACATTGACAGCTCTTCAATACAATGCTTCAAAATAGGTAAAGTAGATTCAATTAATGTATTATATATTTCATTTGTAACAGGGCGCCCCCTTCTGGCGGGGTTTGCGTCCTGTTTTTTTTCACGTTTATTCAGGGAGGAAGACACAGCAGGCTTGTCAGAGGTTGAGTTTTACTGCTATTTATTTGTTAGCACAAACAGAACAAAAAAACAGTGCTTATCTTCAGCAATTAAAGAAAATCCTACATAAACGTGCTTGCTATGACCTGGAACGCCCTAACTATATCCGGTCAGCTTCTCTGCTCCGGAGAGTGCCACCTTGTGGCCAAATTGCAAACAGTCTCTTATTTTTGTTATATCGCCACCTTGTGGCCAGGAAACAAGCAGTCTCTTATTGCCTTTTCCTCTACAGCTTCTGTCAATCGTGGGTGAAGCATAGGGCCCTTGTCACCCTCTTGTAATGAGGGACTCTTACTCTCACTCTCAATGCACTCTTCTTCTCCCTGGGGCCTTTGTAATCCTTCTCTGGATATGATAAGAATAACATGCATTGGTCACCAATCTTTATCCCTTATTGCATCCGGCTTCTTAGGCATGGGGTCTTCAGATAATCCTTACTCAGTGGAATATCTCCGATACCACAGAAGTCTTCTCTGTGCGCAAACTCTAGCACAAATCCCAGCTCTCAGGATCCCAACAGCAGCTGAGCTGTCCAGGGCTTTCTCCTGCAACACACACAGCTCACGGCTCTTAGGCCCAAGCCTAAGTGAGAGAGACTCCATCCATCTCTCTGCTGCTTTTAAAGGCAGTTCACAGCTGGGCTTCCATTTAGCCTCTGATAACTGCCTGGAGTTAACTATTTTCATTCTCATGGGAGAATTCTTACAGAGCTCTCTTGTGACCCCTAATGGCACTCCATCACACATTATTACACACCAAACAGCATTAGCTCACTTACAATTTCATTGCCGTCATTTTTTGACAGGCAATTCGCTAGTATGTAAATAAAAATATGATATTAGTAATTTTTCTCCTTATTTTATTTATTTTTTTGAACTGCATATATATATTTTTTCTACTATCCTGTTTTGTGTGGAGCACTGTTCCCATTATGAGGTTAGCTTTATTAGGTTGGAGTTAGCAACGTAGGTCCTGATTCAATAGCAAATTTTGCAATTGAATAAGGATCTATATAAGCAGCGAGTATATATTTTTTCTTTTAGTTTTTAGCTATTAAAGATTTTACTTTTGGATAGAAGTTCAGTAACTACAAAGTTCTATAAAATAAATATGCTATGTGCTTATATAAATCTCTATTCAATTGGGTGAATTGCAATTGAATGAGACCCTTAGTTAGGTTGCAGTGTATTTTGTGAAAGTGGCACATGAAAGATGATAGTTCCTTCTATTTTCCATGTGTTTTATATAAATTTTTGTGTGCTATTGTTGTCATTACGTGTTTACGGTATGGAGTTGGGCTTAAACGTTTGTGCAGGAAAAAGCGTATATATCTTTAAATTGTGTATATGTTATCATCATTTTGTTTTTGTATTTTGTGTGCAACACTCTTGGCATTAGAGGTTTAGGTTCTGGGTTTAAGCTTATAGGTTAGGGCGCACAAAACAGGATTTATTGTTCAATTTTGTATGTGTTACCAATATTTGTTGTACTATCCTGTTTTGTGTATGCCACTGTTGACATGATATGTTTCGGTTCAGGTGTTAGGGTTATAGGTTAGGGCACACCAAACCTGATTTGTGATTCCTTTTTGTATGTGTTAACAATATTTGTAGTACTATCCTGTTTTGTGTACACCACTGTTGTCATTAGAAGTTTAGGTTCTGGAGTTAGGTTTATAGGTTAGGGCACACGAAACAGCATTTATTCCTGCATTTTGTATTGGCGCACAGCAAACAAAATAGTTTTTTTTTAACTTTTATACTATACCTTTGTTGAATTATTAGTTGTGTATAAATGACAGAGGGTCCCCTTCTGCCAATCTTCCTGCGACACTCTTCAGGCAGTGTCTGTTGAAAAAGAGACAGAGAAATGTGTTTTTTGTTGTATTTAATATATATATATATATTTTTTTTTAGTAAGAGCATATTATTTTTGTGAAGCAAATGTATTTTTGTATATTACCTGTTGTTCTTTCTTTGTTGTGTGTAAAATTCTGCAGATTTGACAGTCCGTGTGAAACCGTGCAGCGCTGCAAATTATTCAGTGACGCTGATGAGGCAGAGTCTGTTGGAAATGTGTAAAAAAGTGAAATATTGAAATGCAGCATAAATATATATGTATCTATATTTTTTTGGTAAAAGCATAAATTATGTTTTAAAATAGATATGAATAAAAGCTATGTTAATTTTAACATTTGTCTTTTTTTTTTTTAATTTAGATTATTTTAGGGCACATACACATATATCTGTGTTTGAAATCTTACTATACATGAATACGGTTGTTGTTGGCAATATTTTGAATCAAACTTTGTTTATTGTTTTATTATGGATTTATTAATGAATTAATGTATTATAGCTAACCTATTTGTTGTAAATTGCTGATTTTAAACTTCTAAAGTGATAATGACCTTGCTTCAGAAGTAACTCCACCAGTGAAATGTCCAGTCACACTGTTCATCACCTGAGGAGAAATGTAGACATTTCTGGAAAGTGTGCAGTATTTATAGACTTGTAGCTGAAGTAGAAACCGTCGTTTTGTGCAAAGTAGTTAGTTGTTGCATGTGAAATGGTCGCGATTTTGTGTGTGGTACGTCCCGAATAATGTGTGTTACGTGCCGCATGAAGTGTTCTTGAGTGTTGGTTCAGTTTTGCGAGTACGTGTTGTAATTTTACGTCCTTAGCCTTGTTTTTGTTTTTTTCGGCTGCCATTTTTTCTCTCGCTTAGGGGATTATTGAGTGTTTAAACTTTTCAAATTGTAGTGAAATGGAGGTGTAACCTGACTTCCAGACGTCC
This sequence comes from Discoglossus pictus, assembly GCA_027410445.1. Taxonomy (NCBI): domain Eukaryota; kingdom Metazoa; phylum Chordata; class Amphibia; order Anura; family Alytidae; genus Discoglossus; species Discoglossus pictus. The sequence goes on along the minus strand of CM050167.1, from coordinate 291,024,563 downwards.
TGGGTGTCCCCCCGTGCTGTGGGTAAGTGTTTTATTTTATTTTTGTGTTTATTTTGTGTTTTTTAAATGATTTCCGATGTGCGCGGGTTGTCCGTTAAGGTCGTATTTTTGCGAGTCCGCAATGGATATTTTCTAAGTCCCGTGGGTCGTAATTATTTTTGTGTAAGTCCGCATTTTTTTTTTCTAAGTCCCACGGCTCGTATTTTTTTGTGTAAGTCTGTAGTTTGTCATTGCTTGTTTGCTGTTTTTTTTCAAAGTGCCGCTGCTGTGGGCGTTTGTAAGTGGTTGTGAGGCGCAGTAGAGCCTCCACCTCTGCAAATGCGAGGGTCCGCATTGGCGGCCGAAAGACTTATAACTTTTCAATTTAATGTGATTAAAAAACTGATCTTTTGAAAGAAAACATACTGAAGAATGTTATTTTTCGTTTGATCTTTAGATTTGGACTTTTTCTGGCAGCTGCAGGAAGTTCAGCCTATTTCCAGGTAGTTCCATTTAATCTAGTTAGTAAATAGGCATCTGTATGAAACTCAGTTGCGTGGGAGTCAACTGTAGGCTCTGCCATATATCAGAAAAGATGGCTGTAGTTCCATCCTAAATATCTTGGCAAAATTAGAAGATGTTTATACTGAAAAGTTATTAAAGCAGGACCGGTACAATGCCCATTTGTCAATTTTCCAAACATAAATTACATAGAATAGCCTTTGAGCCATGTTTGGCTAGGTGGACTGGCCTCACGCATGAGACTTAATTCCACAAACGTTTTTTATTCTATTATGGCATATTATATTTGGGTTAACGCACTAATGTTTATGGTAACAGATATGTGAACAAAAAATCTGCCTGAAGCACAAAAAGAAGAATTACAGAGTGAATTATTAAAGACAAAATATGAAAGATTTATTTTAAGGTAACAGCAAATAAAGCTGCATTGTCCTATAACATTTCATTCCTATAACTCATTGCTTGAGAAGTTAATTCAGTATCACTACAAAACAAAGTCATATCACTGCAAAAGTTCTTAGTAAACTATTTACTAATTGTAGGTCTGCATCCTGTTCTATCATATTTCTCCAGACTGAGAAGTTGTATCGTTCTCTGGTTTACTACTGACGTCAATATAACAAACAGCTTTACACATAGCAGACAAATTAAGCACATAAAACATGCAAAAAAGAGAGAAGAATGTCAGAAAAAATCCCTACAATTTACACTTTATATATAGACAGGACTCCTCTTTCCCTGTATGATTAAATAACAAAAATAACTCAAGTTGTCTCTGCAAGTGACATACTTTGACAAACATATTATCTTGTAATAACGGTCAAAAACAGTTTTGTTTATTTAATTAAAAAAACACACAGTTAAAGTGCAAATAATGCCTCTGATTTCCTTAGGCTTTAAATTCTTAATCAATGAGTTGATTAATAAGTTAGGGGCCCTATTCAAATGTTTACACGTTCAAATGTTTCTATTCAAATCCATGCTATCCGAGTTTTACATAATTTACTTACAAATCATAAAACCCATATACTGTCAGTAAAATACAAGGGGCAGGATTATGTGCACATAGAGTTATACACCTAGATACATATGATACCCCCACAATTTACCCTTACATTTAATATTACACATAAAATATACATTTCTTTTCACCATATGTATATATTCACATACATATTTTATTGAGTTCTTATAATATATTTTTCTGAGTTGGAGTATGGAGAGAGGGGAGAGGATTGAAGAGAGGGAGAGGTGGGGAGAGAGGGTGTAGTGAGGAGAGAGAATGAGGGATAGGGCCAGGAGTGGCAGTGATTGAAGTTCAGGGAGGGGGAGGTCTGTAGGTGAGGTGGAGGGAGGGCAGGAAGTGCCCTTAGCTTAAGGAACATATAGTGCTGTGACAGATGGGGAACATAGGGGTTTGATCTTGGGGGGGGGGGGGGGGGGGGGGCTACGGTGGTTAAGGGACCTCAGAAGAGATGAGAGTGGCCAGGATTCAGAGCAACAGCTTAGAGGACAAGAGGCTTTACCTAAGCACTAGGCATCTAACTATTCGCACAAGAGATGATGGTCCGCCTCTAGGCAAAATGTGCATGAGCCAAATCGTACATGGGAGAGGAATGTGAGGCCTGAGGCTCCAGTTTGAGAGTGAGGTGGCAACAGAGGTTACAGCCTTAGGTTATGCAAACAGGGATGTGAGGTCTGTGAAACAACAATATGACGACAGCTGGGCCAAGGTAAAGAGGAACATGTTTGAAGAGACCAGAGCAGCAAGAGCTATGGGTGGTGGGAGAGGATGTTGAAGGACTGGATGTTGCCCCAGCAACTGTAGTAGGACTTTTAGGTCTGGTGGACACACACTATGCCAGGTAAATATCATATACACAATCAACCCCTCACATACCAAAACATGTACACCATACACACATAGGTAACACACATCCAATGTAAATGCTGCCCACCAAAAAAAAGGGAAATATAGGCATCCTGGATTTGACCAGGAAAAGATTATACCTGTGTGCCTAAATACGTTGAGATAACAATTGAAATGGGTATCATTTCATTAAATGTCAATGCAGACTCTGTAGGGCTGGATGTGGAGTGTAGTGTACTATCCTATCGCGGACTAGCTTATCAGCAACATAGAACATACGAGGGCCAGGATATGAGGAGGAGGATGTTAGTTTTATGTGGTCAGTGGGGGCACCTACTGGCCATCTTCCACTCCGGTTGTCTTTCACCCAAATGGTCCCCTCCTCCCAGATTGATTAATTGGATTCTGTTTTCTAATGATATTGCAAAAATAATTGAGCTTCAGCCTCATGAAGAAACCTTATAGTGAGCAGTTTGTCTTGATTTCCTGAAGTACTGACTTGATTGAATCTTCTTGTAGTCCAAGGGACTCTAAGCAGTTTTTGCCAACACCTCAATTCAATGGCATCAATTCTACGACTCTCAGCCTTCTTTATGGTCCAGCTCTCACATACATATGTTACTACTGGGGACAACATAGTTCTAACTATGCAGACCTTTGTTGACAATGATCTATACCTTTTACTAGCTTGTCCAAGCTTGCCAAAGCTTTCTTCCCCAGAAGCAAATGTCTTTTAATTTAATGACTGCAGTCACCATCTGAAGAGATATTGGAGCCCAGGAAAATAAAATCTGTCACTGCCTTCACTTCTTCCCCATCTATTTGCCAGGACCCAAGATTGCCGTTTGTCATGATCTTCATCTTTTTAACATTGAGCAGCAGGCCAGCTTTTGTACTCTTTTCTTACACTCTCATATATAGGCCCTATCATCTGCGTATCTGAGATTGTTGATATTTCTCCCAGCAATAATAATACCTGCCTTGGATTCATCCAATCCGGTATTACAAATTATGTATTCCCTATATAAGTTGAATTATTAAGGTGCAATATACAACCTTGTTGCACTCCTTTCTCGATCTTGAACCATTCTGTTGTTCCATGTTTGGTTCTGAACATGACTTGATCCACATAACATTTCCTCAGGAGGCAGATGAGATGGTCTGGTACTTCCCATCTCTTTGAGAAATTGCAAAATGTTGTTGTGATACATATGGTTTTAGAATAGACTATAAAGGCAAGGCAAATGTTTTTTTCTAGAACTCTCTTGCTTTCTCTATTATCCAGGGAACATTGGCAATGTGATCTCTTGTGCCTCTGCCTATGGAAAAACCTGGCTTGCACATCTGTGTGTTCTCAGTCCATATATTGTTGGAGCAGAGCTTGCAGGATCTTAAACATTACCGTGCTGTTATATATGAACAGTGCAATTATTCAATAATTTGAACACTCTTTGGCAGTGCCTTTTTTGGGATGTAGACTGACATTGTTAAGTCTTCTGGCCACTGTTGGTTTTCCAAATGTGTTGGCATTAGGAAAGCAACACTTTCACGGCATCATCTAGTAGGATTGTGAATAGTTCAAATGGGATTCCATCACCTCTTGCAGCCTTATTATCAACAAGACATCCTCCTAGCGCCCATATCACTTCACTCTCCAAGATGTCTGACTCCAGCTCATTGGACAAACTACTGAGGTCATCACTGTGGTTTAGATCCTTCCTGTATAGATCTTATGAGTATTTTTATTATTATTTTTATTATATTTATTATTTATTTTTTGACTGAAGTCTTTCAGCCAAATTTTGGATACAATTAATATTGATGCCTTGAATCTAATTCCTATAAAATTGGCAAAATGTTATCTACCACAAGATTTGAATAAGGCCTTTAGTTAGTAGTGAGTTAGTTAATATGTTTCTGACTGACCTTTACTGAACATCCAAACAATGATAAAAATTAGACACTTTTTCTGTATGCTATTTATCTTACATATTATTATTATTATGCTTTATGTATAAAGAGCCAACATTTTCCATACTGCTATTTAGAAAGTAGAATAGAGTACAGTGAATACAATTAGCAAATTACAAAGATATAAACAAATCCTAAGGTAAGTAGAAATCCAAGTACAGGTACAGTACAATACAAACATCCGTCAGGAGACAGCTTAGCAGAGGCGGTACTACTGTACAAAGCACCAGGGCCCTGTATTGGAGGGGCCCAGAGCTGTCCCCAACCTGCGAACGCCTGCCGTCGCCCTCCTGTGGATTATCCCATTGTTCTTTTATCTGCTGTAGAAATATATATATGGGGTTAGAATGTCTGATTGGCTAACAAAAATGAGGACATTTCAATCAAATTTTATTGCAAGAAGATGCAGTTTTTCAATAACATTTAATTGATAAAGAACTCTCTATGGTTTTAAATGATGTTATATTTGGAACTTCTGCTGCTTCTTTTTTTAGAGAAGTCAACCTAATCAGTCTCAGCGCTGCATACACTATCACAGTAACATTTAATAAACCACATGCATGTAAGCATGCCTCATGCCTCTGACACAGCTGTTAGGGTGCCAAAGCTGAATTACCATGGCTGTGGTAGTAGTGACCGTCAGCACTGAATTCCTGCCCTTAGTAAATACAATTAAATAAAAACAAAGCCAAAGTGGCACAGATAAAATACCTATTTATCATATGCTCATCAGGAGTTCAAGAACATTTCATCAACATTTACAACAAGAGTTTTCCTTTTTATTGCAATATGTTTAATGTGTCACATACAGTACATACTAAAGTCTAAGTAATTTCTCTTAAATTAAGTTTATAGATATAAATGTAGGGGTGCAAAAACAAAAACTCTGATATTACATGTTTCTAGTATACTTTTGTTTTAAATAAACAAATAAAATATGGAAAAGTAAAATTGCAAGCTTTATTTCCTAGGTATTCTAAGAAGGAACATGGACAAAAGTATAAAATAAAGCTAAACATTAACTTTACACCAAAACATTGGCCCTGAGATTCGAGTCAGAGGCGTTCATCAGACAACAAACCAACCTTAATAGATTAGTTCTATGGCCATGATAAGCCACTCGAAGAGCAACCTCTTTTAGCTCACTTGTGCCCTTCACAGGGAGAAATATATACTGTAGTATGTCAGTCTGGTCCCACTCAGAAGAGTGACCGAGCCCCGAAATACCAGGCAATTCTACCCTGAACAAGAGAAACAGCAAACCCCTGACGCGTTTCGGCCTTTATGGGCCTTGTCAGTGAGGTGCAGCGAAACTCCCTAAGGCACAGTGAGCAAGAGGTCCACGTCTGGAGTCCCCTATTACCTTTAGGGAGACTAAACCCTAAGGGTAATTTGCATAAAAGGCCGAAACGCATCTGGGTTTGCTGTTTCTACTGTTCAGGGTAGAATTGCCTGGTATTTCGGGGCTGGGTCACTCTTTTGGGTGGGACCAGACTGATATACTACAGGATATTTCTCCCTGTGAAGGGCACAAGTGAGCTAAAAGAGGTTGCTCTCAGAGTGGGGTATCATGGCTATAGAACTCATCTATTAAGGTTGGTTCGTTCTCTGATGAGCACCACTGACTTACCTTTTATATATATATATATATATATATATATATATATATATATATTAAATAAAAAGTACATCTGTGTTCACATTTGAATGTCCAAAGCAAGTTAAAAAACCTGCTTCCAGCTCAGAGTTCCGAGAAAAACAGTTATTACACTGCATTCTGGGAAGTTGAGTTGGGACACACAAATATGCCCACAAATGCCCCGCTCTTCATTCCGTAGCCATCATCAAACATGGCTTCCTTTAAGCTTATGCATGCTGTATTACACAGCTTTAATGCAAAGCCAAGGTTGGAATAAACACAGGCTGAGTATCCAATCCATGTACAGCTGTTTCAAGCTTACTGGCTATCATAAGCATGGAGCGGGATCTCAGCCTGTGTTGTGGAAATTATGAGTAGGTAGTTCACCACAACAATCATTCATAATATGGTGGGCAAAAGAGCGATAGAAGCCCTCCACCGTACAGTAGTACAGTAAATAAAAAGTACATCTGTGTTCACATTTGAATGTCCAAAGCAAGTTAAAAAACCTGCTTCCAGCTCAGAGTTCCGAGAAAAACAGTTATTACACTGCATTCTGGGAAGTTGAGTTGGGACACACAAATATGCCCACAAATGCCTCGCTCTTCATTCCATAGCCATCATCAAACATGGCTTCCTTTAAGCTTATGCATGCTGTATTACACAGCTTTAATGCAAAGCCAAGGTTGGAATAAACACAGGCTGAGTATCCAATCCATGTACAGCTGTTTCAAGCTTACTGGCTATCATCAGCATGGAGCGGGATCTCAGCCTGTGTTGTGGAAATTATGAGTAGGTAGTTCACCACAACAATCATTTATAATATGGTGGGCAAAAGAGCGATAGAAGCCCTCCACCATACAGTAGTACAGTAAATAAAAAGTACATCTGTGTTTACATTTGAATGTCCAAAGCAAGTTAAAAAACCTGCTTCCAGCTCAGAGTTCCGAGAAAAACAGTTATTACACTGCATTCTGGGAAGTTGAGGACCCACATACATTATACATTATACATACATATACAATCTTTGTATTTCACAACTTTCGTACAATGTGCTCTGATTATGTCCTCTTTGGCATACATAGCATTATATCTCTTGATGTAGTTGCTAGGAATCTTTGGGGTCTTGGAAGTTTGTGGATGTGGTCCATCAGGAAGAATTCTTCCAATGTGTTGGGAAGAGATAGTTCTCCTGAGGTTTATCCTTGGTGACTAATTCAAAGATTATATCAACAAGCTCTGTTGTTACCATCTTCTCTTTGATCCTCAAGGTCACCAATTCTTGTTTATATTCCCCAACTACTGCACCAGTAACTTGCATTGATTTAAAACTTTCCACGGCTGGTCTTTATTGATCATTGCTAGAAATAAAAGTATTTGTATTTTTTCACTCTTTCTTGATTCTTCTCTATTAATTTGCCATCTTCCCCTGTCTACTCCGTCTCTCAATTCTCAACAGTAATACTCAATCTCTGCCCTCTCCCCTCTCTCACGAAAAGCCTAAGGCAAAACCCTTTATGTCATCCAGTTTAGCATTCACTCTTTTCCTGAGGTTTGAGACCAGAGCTTACCTTAACTCCTAAAGAGCCACAAGCACTTTCTGTTGGGTCAAAAGCCCACAGCATTTATTTAGCGAATGTGGGTCCTTGCCAGTTAACTCAACCTCAAAGTTTACCAGCCTGATTCATCACAGTAATTTTGAACACTCCACCACTTCCTGTGGCCCTGCACACAGGTGGCTTGGTGTTGAGGTATTACCAATTGAGATTAAACTGCCATAGAAGTTACCTCCCCTGCCACATTTTCCTGCAAATGGAAAGGACCCATGTAACAGGAACATCTATTTTTTGCTGTGTGGCTTGTCCCTGCAAGGATAGGACATTAGCTAAATCTTTCCTGCAGCTTCATATTAATAGAAATCATCTGGTACTTCCACTAGAGAGGTGCTAATCCTCCATGACCTCCGCAACCAAGCTAATATGATGTTGGCAGCTGTAAGCTGCCTGCTGAAAACCTGCCTTATTGGTAGGATCCTGCAGGTGACTGCCCCAGAGTGTAATCTTACTGTATTGGTCCGAATATAAGCCGCACCCGTAAAGTTCAAGGGGAAAAAATAGAAAAAAGATAGTACTCAAATATAAGCTGCACCCGTAAAATTGGAGAGAAAAAGACTCTCAAAGTGATCAGCCATTGCAAGAAATAGGCTTTCTAATTAGCACTGTAGCTTTTTTTGCAGGTTACAGGCTTTACAGGATGTTAGAATCACTAAAACCCTAAATCGCTATTCAATACCGCAGTCTAAAGCATGAAAATCAGCATCCTTAACTCGCAATTGCGCAAATCGGCAGTAATTTTGCATTCGCGAATAGAAGTCGCACGCGTTACAAGCAAAGTTCGCAAATTGGCAATGATTTTTTTACGGTCGCGAATATAAGCCGCACCAGTAACTCGCAAGCTCAAAAATCGGAAAAAAAGGTCTAATGGTACTCGCCACTAACCCGTACAGATCTTCCAGTGTATCTCTGGGAAACCTATACTTCATGGGCACTGAAATCCAGTTTAATGTCCAGAAAGCACAAGCAGGTTGTAGGCCCACTGGCCTGTCCCTAAACTTCCCAAAGACCCTGTCAATGGTCTAGAGCACTCAGCTACAGACCTCAGAATCCACTGGGTCCACAGAGGAAGTCTGCTTGCATTCCCGACTCCACCCAAACCACACACTCCAAGAAAGTATTCAAAGTGATGATAGTGCATCCATGTGGCTAAACACATGCTTAGTTGTATCCTGGCAGGGGCTACTCTTGTGACAGCTATTTCCACTGTTTGGTCATTCTAGGTTCTGGAGACCCTTGTTCCCATTGAATATTCTTTGTATTGGTTTGTTTTGGGCATTGTGTGGCTAACCGTTTATTACACTAATTATATCCCTGTTAAACATGCCTGTTATTGGTATATATATTTTGTATATGCAGTCTTGTTTTGTATACTTTCATTACATTATTGTTTCCAAGGACATGTCTGAGATTTGAAGACAATGAGGAATTCAGTATTGAAAACCTCTTGCTTATTGAATAGGTTACCTTCTGTTAATCTATACCCAGACTAATTGAATTGCTGGGACTTTTTTGTTCTAACATGTATATAAGTCCCTGTGTGTTTTCAATAAAGCGCATTACCCCTTTTGAAAGTATACAGCTTTTTGAATCACTTCCAGGCCAGCTACCAGGGAATCCTAAATCTCCATTCCAGAACTGCATCACTGTTCTCCACAGATCCTGAAGCAGGCTTCCTTCCATGGGAGCACCGATGCACAGAAACCCTCAGAGGAAAGGACCTAACTAGTGGGATCCATTCATTGTCCAGTCCATCTCGTCCCTCCTCATCAGAAACGGGATTCAGAAAACCCACCAGAAATCTTTGCCCAACAGTCTTGCAGTCTTCTGGTTTCTATATTCCCTTAGCAAAGGGAGCATTTCTTCTAGGACCACTTGGGTCCGCATCCTGCCTTCCGTCTGAGGCTGGGTACCAGTCTTTCCGCTTCTATAAAAAGGGGGTATATAAGAGTACATCTAGAACAGACATGCCTAAAATTGCAAATGCTCTTCTTGTAATGTCCATTTTATTCCTCCCACCTACCTGTAACAGTGTCACTTACTCCTTCTGCTCAAAATGATACTATAGGGTGATTGTGTATCATAATAGACACCCACAGCTTGATGTCGCATCTATTCCATGCCATTTCTGGCCCCGCCACTATCTGCTGCCAGCAGAACATATCTCCACTAGGCTAGGGAAGGCGCCTGTATTCCTTCCATGCCTCCAAATTGGTCAGTATGGAGAATACCCAAAGCCACATAGTGAAGGTTTGTGGAAGCTTACTGTATCTGAATTTCTCCCTCTCCACTTTCATCTAGGGTTTCTCTTTTTCATCACTGTTGTGCAGTGCCAACTTTTGAGAGACTTGTCTCGATGGGGGCCATCAGACTTGGTCTCTGTACAGCCTCTGTACCCACAGAACGAGCTTATGGGGCAAATACTGTACAGTCAGTTTATCTGCCTCCTCCAAACTGATACCCCTGCAGACTTAGATGAGCAAAAGGCCCTTCTGCCCCGTTCAGGCAGAGTATGGGTTCCCCTGCAGGTGTCTTGTCCACGGGTATGGCCACTCTTCCTGGGGCTCATCAGTATCAAGTGATTGTCACTCACCTTAGTGTTGGGGTTGAAGTCCCATTTTCTGAATCCCATGTTTTGATTACCCTCAGTCTGAAGGCAACTGTACCAGAGCCTGTGGTTTCAAAATCTCAACGTCATACCTGTGACCCATGGACTGGCCAGCTCTTGTACGTCTCTTACCAGGAAACAGAGTTCTACTGTGTGGATCCAGCTCAGCGATGCTGCATTCCTTCTTGGGGTTCTTACTGGCAATTCGTGGTCTAGATGCTCTGGAGGGGGACAAAAGTATGTGAGCATCTTGCTGTGATCACTGGAGCATCTGGAATGCAGGGAAGCTTATTTACACACACACTCACACAGCAAGCAAGAAAGCAAAATGGACCCCTACATTAAAGAAACATTGCTTGTACAAGATTATTATTTTTTGCTGTCTAAAAACAGTTTGTTCTTAAGAATAACTAAACATGATAAAAGACATACAGAAAATGTTTGACCACAGTGGTCATTTGAAATAACTTCATCAAATGTTTCTCATTTATTGCACATCCATAAGATCATGGAATTGAAAGTAGCTAAGAAATGATATGCCCATTAATAACCTACTTTATCTAGCTAAATGATATACCCTCCAAATTCAGTTCATGCCATCTTATTCTTGCACTACTAACTATTCTACAAGGAAATGTTTTTTGTAAATCCGGTATTTAAAGTTATAATTTATTTGAAAGTTGTCACAACTCCTGGATAACAATGATAAGCATGATTTAATGTTATTCTGTTTACTTACTCCATTTCAAATTTATATTATTAACATAAAGTATTACAGTGAATGTGCAGCAGTGGTCAGACATCATCTGCAAATAAAACCTTTATGTCATAGCCGCCTAAAACAATCATCACAGACCATTTATTTATGTGATGAAATGATATGCCTAAGGAATATAATAAAGAGAAAAGTGATGGTCAAGTGACAAAGCTCATCACATCTTGTGCAGAATGAAAAGATGAATACATGCTGCAATACACATTACAGAACAACAATATTTACCTTTTCTACCGTACATGTCCTTTTCCTCCTATTTCTCCTTTTTTATGACTTCATAGTTGTTTATTTCTTTTAGTTGCTCATCACTAAAGAATATAACAATGCATTCACAATGTCATAGTGCAGCTCATAGTTATTCAGTTGTTAGGAGTCGTGAAAAAGAATCCAGAATTACATGTAACAGTATTTAGTCTATACAAAAATAAATGTACCGTAATTGTACATATTGTAATGTCCTTTTTAGGTTTAATTCATTATCAGAGCCTATGTTTGGCAGAAAAGCTAAAGGAGTCATGCATTTTTTATCATCCAGAATATTATTAAAGTCCTACTCTTTAAAGCATGTAAATACATTTTAAAGTCAGACAAATGGTAAAACACAATATTTATGTACGATAAACAACTCATTTAGATTCTAATAATTCTGTTTTGTTAAAAACAAAAATGAACCATTGTATGCCCAGCTGACTTGACTGAAATGCAGTTTATATAATACTAAATGTAGACTATATTTACAGGTACACTGAAGTCACAATATGTGCTCTACACAGTTAGACAAGAGGTGAAAAAGCATACGTAAGACATTCTTTATATCATTTTTAGTAAATTGATTTGAATAGTGAGCTTCTGAAGGTAGTGCTCTATTGTTGGTGGGACTAATTAGAGCCAGTCATGCAGGTTGTGGAAGGAACTATTGCATTAGTTCTAGACTAGATATACTGTTCTTTTACACGCTTTGTAAAGCATGCACACTCTTCGTCTAGGCTAAAGCGCAAAAAGCTATTAGGCTACAGACCAAAAAGTGTTACAATCCTCCTCAACTTTGTCACTCAGCCCTGAACAGCAGGTTACAAATCCATAGTCTGTCCAGCCTCATTATACACAGCTGATCCCTAAATATATATGCAACAACTGGCTTCATCAGTGGCTCTTTAAGGGTGTTCTGTACACTGAGTAAAGCATATAACAGTATATACAACTGTTGGAAGGTATCCTGTCAAAGCACCTCTTCTAGGCTGTCAACATGTAAAATTACTGTAAAATAATATTTATTTTATAAATGAATAACTAAAGTAATTATTGCGACAAAGAATAATTAACCTAAATAGTGCTTAAGATAGTCAGGCTAACTCATCTTTGTAGCAATAACTTTTATTTATTCTGTACAGGTGATCCCCCGGTTATGGGCGAGATACTTTCTTGAGAACATCTTTAGGCTGGATTTGTATGTAACATGGATCCCTGAAGAATAATAATAAAAATAACAATACAATAATGGCTCATATGTGGGAAAGACATCTAATTTTCTCATATCCTGTTCACAGAACTCTATCAGACAAGTAATAGCTTATTTCCTGATAGCAGATTTCCACCACATTAAGTGTAACATAAACTAATAAGTGCAGTTTTTGAATGCTTGTTCTCCATTTTTAATAAAATAAATAGTTATGATGGTGGTATCCATTATAGAAGCATTTGGCTTTTGTAACTATGGCAATATTTTAATGGGTATTTTAATGGATCTATTGGAAGGAAATATATGCATTAGACGTGATAATAGAAAGATGTAAAGTTACATTTTCTCTTTATTTTTATATTACCGTATATAATTTACTGAAAGAGAGAAAAACTGAAGTTGGCAGAGACGTCTTTGAAGTAAACAGGATCAATAGGGATGGATGGTGGAACGTACAGAAAACCAGAGCTGGAGAAAATACAGAGAGGTGACTCATGGGATTCTTATCATAAAAAACATAATGTGAAAGAATGTTGAAGCTGAATTTAAAGGACCACTTCAGTTTAAAAAAAGACACTTGTTTGTCAAGTATGTACAAAACAGTCCTATCCTCTTATAGTAGCGCAGCACAAGGCAGCAGCAGTGGTGGTGCGCATCTGCTAGATGGCTCTGCCGATATTCTGGAGTCAAGATTTAAGTAAACTGTTAGGGTTGGGGGGGGGGGGGGGTTAGTTAAAGGGTTAAATCTAAACAAGATAGGTTTGGTGGCTCTAGATGTAATTGGGTATAATGACTTTTTACTTAGGGTGCCACTAAGGGTCAAAAATACATATTGAATAATGAAAGAGGAGAAAAGGGACCCTTTTATAGTGCACACCTATGAATCTCAATGCTGTAAGAGACCCAGTTGATTAAAACTTAGCTTTTAATAATTTACTTTAAAAAGTTGCTACAAAAGTAAAAAATGGACGCTGCAATTGAAACAGGAGATGGGAAAGGATAAGAGGATATAATATATATGGATGTTTAAAAATAGGCTTTTTGCTCCTTTAAAAAGTTGTCAGTAAGGTGCTGTAAATATAAGGTGCTATATAAGGTGCTGCAGAAAAGTGCTATAATAAAGTGCTAAAGGTGGGTTTTGCCCTATTGAATGAATTAATTTTGTTAACTTGAATACAATCGTGGTGAATTTATAAAGTGCTAAATTGGGCTATATTGCAGGAGTACTGCCTATTACTTTGTTCCAATATATCCCCTATATCATTCCTAGAGTTCCCTTTTTATATTGAACTCCTGTTAGGAGTGACTGGATTGTTAAGGAGCCTTGGCTTGATATTCTTTAGGTTACTAGATATATCGCTTTAGCACTTTATTATAGCACTTTTCTGTAGCACCTTATATAGCACCTTATATTTACAGCACCTTACTGACAACTTTTTAAAGGAGCAAAAAGCCTATTTTTAAACATCCATATATATTATATCCTCTTATCCTTTCCCATCTCCTGTTTCAATTGCAGCGTAAATTTTTTACTTTTGTAGCAACTTTTTAAAGTAAATTATTAAAAGCTAAGTTTTAATCAACTGGGTCTCTTACAGCATTGAGATTCATAGGTGTGCACTATAAAAGGGTCCCTTTTCTCCTCTTTCATTATTCAATTAGTTAAAGGGTTAGGCTAACATTATAAGCTTAGAAGTTCTCTCACATGTCGGCAGCATGCAAGACATCGCCATCTAATGGTTGGAGGCCGCACTGCAGCGGTGAACCTGTCCCGACACAGGATAGATCCTACATAACTAACAATATTAGCAGCTACGTAATCCATGGACATAGAAATACTTTTTGAGGAAAATCAGAATTTTAGAAGATGTGAACAAGGATCTATTATGTATTTGTTACATCACTTTCTGATGTGTCTTGTTGTAGTTATCAGTGGAGGGAGGGGTGGGAGGGATAGGAACAGGCAGAAATCAAAAGTCTTCGTTGGATAATGGGATATGATTTAAATTAACGCCACATCCCTTCCCCAACACTGGCCCAGAAGCAGGATGTTGCATCGTAGGATTCAACCACAGTTCTTCGAGAGCTCATACACACACAACTTTCACCAATGTATCATGTTTCCTCCATGGTCCTGCAGAGGCATCTATTTCTTTCCTAATTAACAACAAGATGTTTGCGTTCTCTTCTAATTATGCTCTTTATCAGACTCAAAAGTTTTATATATATATATATATATATATATATATATATATATAAAATGAAGAGTGAGGTAGCCCTGAGTGCCAGTAATCTAGACGAATAATCAGAGTATTGCAGTATATAGTGATACCTTTTTTTTTGGACAAACATATTCATAAATATATGCCAAGCTTTTGAGAGCGGACCTCTCTTTCTTAAGTCTGGATTAGTATAGCTGCGGACTTGAGAAAGAGAGGTTCGCTCTCGAAAGCTTGTCATAGAAAAAAGGTATCACTATATACTGCAATACTCTGATTATTCATATATATATATATATATATATATATATATATATATATATATTATATTATTTAAATGAACTTGGAACAGCTCTGAATTTTAGATTTATCCCTTTGAGTATCAGAGGTGATAATCTCAATGGTTTCAATACTTGCATTACAAAATAGCACATTGGTATACCCTTAGAAGAGAATGAGTTAAATCTAAATGCCTAGCTGAAATCCACAAGAAATGGTTAGTTGGATCTCTTGTATTTGCTACACTTCATTGCTGCAGTATTTATGTTTCATATATAATACGAGCTATGACACTGGCCCAGAACTCCTGTCTTTTATTGTTTACTAGAGAATTGCCCGTCAAAAAATTACGGCAATGAAATTGTAAGGTAGCTAATGCTGTTTGGTGTATAATAATGAAATCTATAATACATTAATAAATGAATATACTTTAAGGGCCTCATTCAATTGCGATGTGGGCAATTGAATAGGGCCCTAAATAAGCACATAGCATATTTTTATTAAAGAAGTTTTTAGTTAGTGAAAACCTTTCTTTTGGATAGATGCTTGCTAACAAAAAACTTATTTAAAAAATATATGTTATGTGCTTATTTAGGTCCCTATTCAAGTGGGCAAATTGCAATTGAATGAGGGCCTAAGTATTTTGAAGCATTGTGTTGAAGAGCTGCAATCAAGTGTGATGAATGTGTGCAGTGTAATAGTGTGCGTGCGCGAGACAAAACCGTTAGCGTAGTTGTGTACTTCCGCATTATGGTAAAATGGCGGGTAATGTGTGGTATACGTCTGTATCGGAATATCCGTAGGTGTTTTGTGGTGTTTTGCGAGTTTCTTGTGGTGTTTTGCATGTTTAGAGTGCTGTAGCCTCGTTTTCGTTTTGTTCGGCGGCCATTTTTTCTCTCGCTTAGAGAATTTTTTAGTGTCTAAACTCTTTTATTTTTAGCTAAATGAATGTGTAAGTTGCTATTTTGAGGTCCTGGATGCTCCCTCTTGCTGTAGGTAAGCTTTTTATGTATGTGCTGTGTGTATTTATTGTGTTTTGATTTTTTTCATGTTCGAGAGTTGGGGTTGATTTTTGCGAGATCGTAATGAGTGTTAACGTGTGTCGTATGTTGTTTGCGTTGCGAGGTAAACTTTGCGAAGGTCGCAGTTGGTGTGTCGTGTTGTTTGCGTTACAACGTAAATTTTGCGAGGGTCGCAGTTGCTGGCAAGGAGCGCCTTTGGCGCTCCATGCCAGCAACTGAAGCCCGCCCTTTGCGAGGGCCGAGGCTCGCTTCGCGAGTCGCGGCCCTCGCTTTGCGAGGGCCGCGGGCTCGCTATGCGAGCCCGGAAGCATGAACAACGGCTCTGGCTGGCTCGCCTGCTCACAACTATATATATGACTAGCGAATTGCCCGTCAAAAAATGACGGCAATGAAATTGTAAATGAGCTAATGCTGTTTGGTGTATAATAATACATTAATAAATTAATATACTTTACCTATTTTTAAGTAATATATGCAGGAAGCATTGTGTTGAAGAGCTGACAATCTGTTTTGATGTTGCTGCAGCATTAGTGGTGTGGAGCTGCTGTGTAAGCGTGGTGAATGTGTGCAGTGTAATAGTGTCTAAACTCTTTTGAGGTGTAACTTCATTTTTTGAGGTCCTGGATGCCCCCTCTTGCTGTAGGTAAGCTTTTTATGTATGTGTTGTGTGTATTTATTGTGTTTTACATTTTTTCATGTTCGCGGGTTGCAGACGATTTTTGCGAGGTCGTAATGTGTGGTAACGCGTGTCGTATGTTGTTTACTTTCCGATATAAAGTTTGCGAGGGTCGCAGTTGCTGGCATGGAGCGCCTTCGGCGCCGTGTGTCGTATGTTTTTTGCGTTCCACCGTAAAGTTTGCGAGGGTCGCAGTTGCTGGCAAGGAGCGCCTTTGGCGCTCCTTGCCAGCAACTGGGGCCCTCGCTATGCGAGGGCCGTGGCTCGCTGCGCGAGCCCGCAAGTGTTAGCAACAACTTGTATGCTCACAACTTATATAATAATTTACACATAGCAGGGAAAAAGTGCATGTATGCTTTTAATATATTGTAATCCACCTTAAGTGAACAGAAGAGGAGAGAGGCAGGGGTGGGACTTTGTCTGAATGCTGGTCCCAGAGGATACAGGATCTAATGGGATACTGAATCTCTTATTTCAGTAGCACTGCAGGAGATAATTTACACATAGCAGAGAAAAAGTGCATGTATGCTTCAATATACAGGAATCCACCTTAAGTGAACAGCAGAGGAGAGAGGCCCCTGCGTGATGTCATTAACAGATGCCGGCAGCTCACACGAAGAAGACATGCTGCAGGGGAGAGAAGCAGGAGGTGCTCACATAGTAAGGAGTAAGGAGAGAGGGGGGAAAGAAGGAGGATAAGGGTGAGGCAGGAAGATGATAAGGGGTGAGGAGGAGGAGGATGATGATAAGGGGTGAGGAGGAGGATGATGATAAGGGGTGAGGAGGAGGATGATGCGGGGTAGGAGGAAGCATGTTGTCAAACTGCGAGTTGTCATCCTGCAAGGCCGCAAGTGTGACAACTCGCAGTTAGACAATTATAATATGTGATTACAAAAAGAGCGCAGATAATTTTACATTTTTGTACTTAACTGAACACTCTCTGCTTAAATATGTTGGCTTCAGAATAAAGTCTTCTCTTGTCCAATACACAAAGGCAGTTCTCTAAAAGATAAATGTTGTCCAATTTATACAAAAAAACAATGTTATCAGCTATTAATATACTGACTTGTAAAATATCAGTAATTTTACATCTACCTTTTACATTGCTGAAACTGAATAGAACTGAACCATGATAAAAACAAACTACTGTTATTTCCTTTTTTTTTTTTTATAGTTTTGTGTATCGACTATAGTAATTATTTGAACACTATAGGACAGTCACAATTACATCCACACCGCATACTGTGTGACATTTACTTGCTATTCCATCTTGTACAACTCTCTGAATTACTGCTGCAAATGGTCTGACCACCAGCATTACCACTTGTTGCAGCTGTGTACACTTATGAACAATCAACTAATATAACACAGCTTGCATCCAAATCTCCAACTGTTATTATTTAAAACTTAACACAAGCAAATGGAGTAACCAAATATTATACTGCATATGTTGTATCTGCATCTACAGTATGTGCTGGAGAAAATCAAGCCCATTATTGTTATTAGCCTTTATTTGTATATCCATTTATGGATTTACCCAAATATGTTGGGATCATAAGACAGAGCATTAAAGCACATTAAACTATAAAGCACCAACACAATGCAGTTTTTTAAGAGTCAGAAAACTATTGAATGAATACAAACAATTGTTCTTCATATTATTCAAAATGTCAGTGTGTCCCTTAATTTTTCAGAGAATACAGCAGGCCAATAAAATCCCATAAGTGACACGTTAAGTTTTTATTTAGCTTTGCAAGGATTTGCACAGAGTGCATGTTACTGCAGATACATGTATCAATAATCTATCTAGAACTGGAACCAGAGGAAGTGCTAGGTTCTCATCATCACTTTTTAACAAAGTATAAGAGAGGCGTTGTGAACCACTGTCCCAAATTATTGTGTTGTATCAGACTGCGTACTAATTCAGATAAAAGAAGGACTTACTGTTCAAATGTCTATTCAATCAAATGACTTCAATGTAGCTCAATACATGTTTAATACATGTCCTATATGACTGTCACTTGGTATGTATCAAGATGTATATTGGATTCCCACCATGTCTACTTGATGCATGAAGCCTCAAATGCACTTACCAACTTATTTAAATTCAGAGTAGCTCAATCCTTCGTCTTAAGGAAATCAAAAATCTGACTGTGCAACTGTATGTGACACCTCTCTCCTTATATTTATGGCTCTTCTGTACAGTATTACTCAGCAATTTTCAGCAACACAAAGGGATCCATTTTTCAGTTACTATGATTATATAGAGGCTGGGAGGTAATGATAGTGTTCAAGTAATAGTGAAACAATCTTTTCATTTATGGTCCATTACTCTTTGCAAAGTGAAAGGTAATTTACTAACCGACTATTACCTTGCTCTCAAATGCATTTAGTAATAATAATTCCAAATGACAACTATTGTTAAGATGTTTTTTCCTTAAATATTCACTGTTAATGGTAATTGTTATATAACAAATTAAGAAAAGACATTGATTAGAAATCATTATTTATAAATCATTCAACAAAAAACAGTAGAGTGTTTAAAATTAGCAAATTAAAAAGGTATATACAAATTAAATGTAAGTAGAAATACAAGTACAGCAACAGTGCAAAACAAATATGAAACAATTGGATCTTGGTGCAATATGGGTCAGATCCCTTTTCAAAAGAGCTCACAATCTAGAACAGAAGTGTCCAATTTCAGTCCTGGTGGGCAAAAAGCAGGCCTGGATTTGAGAATATCCCTGCTGTACCCAGGTGACACTATCGCTTCTTCACCCGAGCACAGAAAGGAAATCCTCAAATCCAGGCACGTGTGTGGCCCACCAGGACCGAACTTAGACACACCAGACCTTGAAGGTATGATTGTGGTGTAATATAGGAGGGTAATAGATGCAAGATGGCAGTCAATAAGGAGGTGTCTTTGTGTTACACTATAGGGTGTGTGTGTGAGCAATTTTACACTGTAGAGCATGTAGTTGTATTAAGGCGGAAAGTGATAAGCTTCTTTAAGTAGATGCATTTTTAGTCCGTTTTCGAAGCAGGACGATAGTCTGGTGTAGTGAGGCAAAGAGGTCCATTGAGAAAAGTCCTGAAAGTGGGAGTGAGAGAAGTCAGATGATGGTTGTAATTATGGCCTGTTTTAAAGATGATGGAGACTTGCCAGTGTATAGGGAGAGGTTCAATAGATGTGTGAGATCTGTGTGAGGGGAGGGATTAGCTGTGATGGAATAGTATCAAGTGAGCAAGTTGTAATGTGAGAGATAGAAGGACAAAGACTTCATTTTTAGATACAGGGTCAAATTGGTCCATAGTAGATGTGGGATTGAGGCAAAGACTAGTTGTTGTCATTTTGCTGAGAGGGTGTGTTAGAACCACGTTATGAGGAGAGTTTGTTTCAGATTTTATACATTTTATTTTTAAAGTGTCTGGCAAAGTCTTTAGCTGTGAGACAGGAAGGGGTGGGAGATGGGGGTGGGCAGAGGAGAGTTTTGAATGTAACAAAGAAATGTTTGGGCTCTGAGGACATAGTTGATATGAATGATGAAAAGTTGTGTTGTTTGGCAAGATTGAGGGCAGAGAAGTAGGAGTTCAGAATACATTTCTAATGCAAAAAGTCTACCTAAGTGTGAGATTTCCTCTGTATTAATTCAGTAGTTCGGGAGCACCTTTGAATGTTTGCATCATGTGGTCTCTGTGGGTTCTGGGGGCAGGAATTGAACAATGGTGGTGAGAGGGAGGTGTGGTGAGGTTGCAGGTTGGGCGGTGGTGGTCAGATAGAGAGAGTGGTTTTGATGACTAGGTTACAGATAGTGCAGAGATTGGTAAAGTTAAGGTCAAGAGAGTGTCCATAATGGTGAGTTGGGGACTGTGCATTGTTAAAGGCCGAGGAAAGAGGCAAGTGAAAGTACATTTGTGGCTGTAATGGAACTGGGTGTATCAGTGGCAATGTTAAAATTGCTAAGAACTAATGAAGGTATGTTAGAGGAGAGGAAATGAGGGAGCCAGGAAGCAAAATGATCTAGAAATTGAGATTGTGGCTTAGGGGGAGACAGCAGAGAAATTGGTAAGACAAGGCAGATAATATAAACTTCAAAAGATGAGAATTTGAGGGAAGGTACTGGGGGTATACAGTGAAATGTGCAGCGAGAAGAAAGTAATATGCCTACACTTCCACCTTGCTTGTTCCACCTTTTAGGGGTATGACTGAAGTAAAAGCCACCATATGAGAGCCGCAGAGGAGGCAGTATCTGATGGAGTGAGTCAAGTTTCTGTGATAGCCAAAAGATTAATGGAGTTAGCAATAAATCGATCATGAATGGAAGCAAGTTTATTGCAAATGGAAAATGCCTTCCAGAGGGCACAGGAGAAGATTGAAGCAGATGGTAAGTGACAGATGATGAATATAAGATTATGGATATTTTGGGTGTTTACTGCCATGTGGGCTGTGCATGGCTGAAAACAGGTTGAAAAGACTGAGGGGCCTGGGATAATGGACATGTCTCCAACAGCTAGCAGAGTATGAGTGAGAGTGAGTGGAGATGGGAGTGGGATTTGTAAAAGTGTTATTTTTTGTGCTTTTAAAGAGGTTGGAAGAAAGGGATGAACTTGAGGAATCAAAGAAGGGATGAGGGGAGAAGAGAAGGTAAACTGTTATGATAGCGACATGATGCGGAGTAACTGATCAGAAGAGTCTAAGAAAGAGGTAGGAGGTTGTAAGAGATTATGTACCATTAAGTGTGTTTAATCCTGTTTAACTCATGTATAATTCCAATTGCTACACTATTATAATGTTCATTTACAATATATGAACATTTGCAGCAGGTGTTACAGCTTGCAAATGCCTCTTTTGCCTTGGTTAACAAAAGGTAAAGGAATTAAAAATGAGAAGCCAAGCTTTGCTGGTAAATGAAAAGAGAGTAGATGGTTCATTAGAGAGGCTGTGGGATTAGCAGCTGTGAAAGATTGAGGTAGTAATACAAAAACCTGTAACACAAATCATAGGTGGGTGGGTGTGTGTGGACAGGAAAATTGGGAGGGAGTGTTTTAGATGCGTTCAGAGACAGATGAGAATGTGGAGGTGTGTAAGGCTCTATGACTGGATATAAAGAAACTTAGGTGAAATGGAGCCTAGTTTCACTGATTGAGCCCCTTATATAAGTAGATGCTTCAGTTCAAATGGCAAATGGAACCTGGAAAGATGCCAGCGGTTGAGGAATTATATTCTTTGAATGATATGGGGGAGAGTGTCACTGGTATAGTCCCTTCTAGAAGTAGCATCCTATATTTAAATGGTAAATGTACCATTATAAGGCCTAATAGTTGAATATTTGTGTAAATCGACAACAGTACAACCTTTTGGGGGGGTCACATGTAAGATGTTTAACTGTTTTACTGTGATCTATTTAGAATAAAAACACATTTAGAATTTTAGAGAATGCTTTAATGAATTCTGTACACTGCAAACATTTGTACTTGTACTTCATTTGGATTCCAAACACTACTGTAAAATAACATACAGTAACCGGTTGGTTGTGTAACAAGAATCCCCTGTTCAATCAAATAAATGAACTACAGATTACATTGGATAAGTAAATTACGTTTCACACTATTCTAACTTCTTCAGGAACCATATGCTCACTATTAGTATAGATCAGTGAACCTAGTGTGCCATTACCCCTGAAAGTGAGGAATCATTTTGTGGTTTGATAGTATTTAAAAGGTGGGTGATTTGTAAGAACGCATGAGTCAGGAGGGGGTGCACTATAAAGTTTTGAAGTACATATACTAAATATAGATCGGGGGCATGTATCATACTATAATAAGGGGTGGGCACATTCTTTGACAGTAAATTCCAAACAGTAATACTCTTAGCTAATTTATGCTTTTTTATTTGATTAGATGACATTAGTAGATTTTCATTACAGGAGTTATTGGGGTATTACGTATAAATTAAAGCTGCCACAAGATTTAAAAAAAAAGATTTTGGTTGTCAGAAAGTAAACTTCATTTTTTATGTATTGTGTTTAATGCCAAAGGAATAATTTATAATGGTATATTATTATTGTTGCTGTAACGGAGTTGGAACACGAATCCAATATCTCCGCTGGTATATGGTAAAATATCCAAGAAGCACTACAGTCTCACCATCCCCAAACTCCCATATTGGACGACACTCAATTGGGAGTCAAAGAATACTGTCTTTATTTTGTTGTGCAGAAATATATATACACATCTCTTCCCACAGGCAATACACATCCCCCATAGTTGGCCACACAATACACATAGAGAGACAATAGGTGTGGTCACACCTCCCTGAGGCTACCTGGCTACTTTGATACAATCAGACATTGATCAGATTATACTTCTTTGTTCTTATGTCTGATAATGAAAACACTTTATACAATAGACTTCCTTATCTGATGAGGAGTCTCTGTAATAGGATTATCTATTATGCCAAGGTCTGCAATAGTCTGGGCTAATATTCTGCAGAGCATAAACCAACATACATACAGTATAACAGTAGGATCATATTTTAACCATAATAATTAAATAACCATAAAACAGGGTAAAACAGTGATGGGTTCCGTTACACACCTCACCCGTGACCATAAGCCGGCATACACGGTCTGATCCCAACGGATCAGCCTGGGGATGTCCGGACAAAAGTATTTGTTGGTCAATTCTCTAGTTTGCCAACCCATCAGCAGTACTACAATTCACCTTTACTCACATTTCAAGAACAAAACAAACGCACACTTCATACAGCATTCACAGCAATAAACTTTTCAAGGAGAGAGAAAATACATTTTACAAACAGGTTTTACAGAGGCCTCTGTACTGGAGAAAATGGGAAAGTAAGCCAATTATCCAGGGATAGAGGCAGACTCCATTGAGCACATGATTGCAAAAAAACATAAACCACTTTAAAATACATAAATTCACCTTTTACACATAAAACACAGACATTTCACATATCCCCAGATAGCTGGGATCTGAGCGCACAAAACTACTGAATAGCGCTCAGATCCTAATAACACAGTTCAATTGCCAGATAGCTAAAGTCTTTCCCATAGTCTTTCATTATATGAATGGGCTCCATGGCATAGCTATCTGGGGTATCACCCCTCCCACAGGGCAAGTACCGAATAACCCCTCTGTATTTAAAGAGCCAGAATGAGTGACATACCCTCTGGTATGGCGGAATACTGGTTTTAAAGGGCAATATGTCCCTGGGCCATAGTCGCAAGGCAGGAGGCTGGCAATAAGTCCTCTCCAGGACAAAGTGGCAAAGGGCACTTTGTCACACATCTCCCCTTTGGGGGGAGGTCTAACCAGGCACCTGGATAATTTGCTGTGGTGATGGGGCAACACGCTGAGGGGACTTGAGGGGCAGAGGCCAGCGGCACTCTGCCCTGATGCCAGCTCTTCTGCTGGTATAACCTGCAGAACATTCTGCTCTGTACAAGGGACAAAGGGAGGGCAGAGGCCGACTGCACTCTGCCCCGCTGTCAGCTCTTCTGCTGGGGCACTTGGGACATATTCCGGCTCAGTAGCCAGGGAAAGGTGGGGGTCAGTGGGGGTTAACATTCCCTCTGTTAACCCTGGGGCTACATTAGGAGTTAGCTGGGGAGGGGAATTTGTACTTACCCCCTCCTCCGGTTGTCCCAGTGAGGGTAGTTGGGGATCTGGACAGGCTGTCCAGCATCCCGGTAGGTCAGGCACAGAGACCATGGTCCCATCTGCGCCGTCTAGGAGATTGGTGTCTCCCCTTGTTAGGGTAAGCTGTCGCTGGGGGGAGAGGGCGACACCTTCAGCTCCCTGGGGTTCACACTGCTGCTGGGGGGGAAGGACGACACCTTCGGCCCCCTGGGGTACACACTGCCGCTGGGGAGGAAGGACGGCACCTTCTGCTCCCTGGGGTATACACTGCCGCTGGGGAGGCAGGACGGCACCTTCTGCTCCCTGGGGTACACACTGCCGCTGGGGGGGACGGACGGCACCTTCTGCTCCCTGGGCTACACACTGCCGCTGGGGGGGAAGGACAACACCTTCTGCTCCCTGGGATACACACTGACGCTGGGGGGGGGGGAAGGACAACACCTTCTGCTCCCTGGGATACACACTGCCGCTGGGGGGGGGGGGGAGGATGACACCTTCGGCCCCCTGGGGTACACACTGCTGCTGGGGAGGAAGGACGACACCTTCAGCTCCCTGGGGTACACACTGCCGCTGGGGAGGAAGGACGGCACCTTCTGCTCCCTGGGATACACACTGCCGCTGGGGGGAAGGACGACACCTTCGTCCCCCTGGGGTACACACTGCCGCTGGGGAGGAAGGACGGTCCCTTCTGCTCCCTGGGGTACACACTGCCGCTGGGTAGGAAGGACGGCACCTTCTGCTCCCTGGGTTACACACTGTCGCTGGGGAGGAAGGACAGCACCTTCTGCTCCCTGGGGTACACACTGCCGTTGGGGAGGGAGGACGGCACCTTCTGCTCCCTGGGGTACACACTGCCGCTGGGGGGGACGGACGGCACCTTCTGCTCCCTGGGATACACACTGCCGCTGGGGGGGAAGGACAACACCTTCTGCTCCCTGGGATACACACTGACGCTGGGGGGGGGGGAAGGACAACACCTTCTGCTCCCTGGGATACACACTGCCGCTGGGGGGGGGGGGGGAGGATGACACCTTCGGCCCCCTGGGGTACACACTGCTGCTGGGGAGGAAGGACGACACCTTCAGCTCCCTGGGGTACACACTGACGCTGGGGAGGAAGGACGGCACCTTCTGCTCCCTGGGATACACACTGCCGCTGGGGGGAAGGACGACACCTTCGTCCCCCTGGGGTACACACTGCCGCTGGGGAGGAAGGACGGTCCCTTCTGCTCCCTGGGGTACACACTGCCGCTGGGTAGGAAGGACGGCACCTTCTGCTCCCTGGGATACACACTGTCGCTGGGGAGGGGAATTAGTTGGAGTATTCCACGTGGAGCGGTTTCTGTTTCTGGGACAGTCTCTCTGCATGTGGCCCTGCTGGTTACACGTGTGGCACCTGATGTACCGTGGAGGGGTTTGGTAGTTCCCACCACCCTGACGCAGTGCTGGGGGGGGTTAATGGTGGGAGGTGGGTTAGCAGCTCCCAAGATGGACCGCCTCCGTGCCCGCTGCTTTTCCATTATGTATTCGTGGACATCTGTCATTAACCATTCCAAGGTTATTGTGGGAAGCGTACCTGGGAAAAAGGCCAGTCTGCTTTGGAGTTCTCTTCCAAACTCATTCTGTGTGCTGTCCGTAAAAGGTGCTGTAGCCGCTGCCCGGTGTCCCTCCATGAGTTCCTTTCTGTCTGCATCCCAGTAGTCCGCGGCCGCCTCCTCCTCCTCATCATGGAACGCTGTCCGAAAACTAGCCGGTTCCATCCTGCTGTAGCCAGGGGCGCTGTACGGACACTAGCGTTGCCCTCAATTTGTAACTCCACGGAATGGTGTCTCCTGTAGCTGTTTTTCTGACCGTGGGAATAATTCCGCCACTTGCCACCAAATGTAACGGAATTGGAACACAAATCCAATATCTCCGCTGGTATACGGTAAAATATCCAAGAAGCACTACAGTCTCACCATCCCCAAACTCCCATATTGGACGACACTCAATTGGGAGTCAAAGAATACTGTCTTTATTTTGTTGTGCAGAAATATATATACACATCTCTTCCCACAGGCAATACACATCCCCCATAGTTGGCCACACAATACACATAGCGAGACAATAGGTGTGGTCACACCTCCCTGAGGCTACCTGGCTACTTTGATACAATCAGACATTGATCAGATTATACTTCTTTGTTCTTATGTCTGATAATGAAAACACTTTATACAATAGACTTCCTTATCTGATGAGGAGTCTCTGTAATAGGATTATCTATTATGCCAAGGTCTGCAATAGTCTGGGCTAATATTCTGCAGAGCATAAACCAACATACATACAGTTTAACAGTAGGATCATATTTTAACCATAATAATTAAATAACCATAAAACAGGGTAAAACAGTGATGGGTTCCGTTACAGTTGCTATAGCACATATTTCCATGGTAGGATTCCTCTCCTCATGAAACATAGGCAATTAATAGTTTAAGTATAATACAGGATGTATGTGACCGTTCAGGCATTAACAGAGACTTGGGAACAGGTATATCAGAAAATGTTATAGATAGTATAGTATAGTTTAATTTACTGAAAACAGACTAGGACCAAGGAAGTTGGACACTATCTTTGGGGTGTAATGCTAGTACAAAACTGTCTACATCCATGAGAAATAGGTACCACTTCCTAGGACTGAACGTTCTAGGTTAGGGATAGGGTGATACTAATGTCATACTAAGCATTACCTTGACAATATGGTCAAAATATTTTTATAAAGCATTTTTCAATGTTTATTTTAAGGTTTGATCTACTTCGGTAAACTAATATATATCAAATACGTCACATTCATCAAATTCAATAAAACAATTTTAATTTTCAGAGAATCATACATTTGATGGCAGATAATAACCAAAAGGCACTGTCATGAACGATTTGGGTGCCATGATGAGACCCCCTGCACCCCACAAGTAACTCTGCTATTTGGAATGCTGGCACACTTGGTGCTAATGTCAGGAACTATTACAACAGACCTGAAACGTGTTGTAGAAACTGACTTGATTGTTTTTGTGTGTAGTGTGGGTCACAGGGATTCAGTTTGGGGTTACTATGTCATGTTATATGCACTGTAACAATGTATCTGTGTTAGAAGTAGGCCCTGGGATGCTAGAATTATCTAAAAAAATCTGCAGTCACTTATGTGACAAAGGTTTAAAGATTCTAAAAAATTTATATGGCTTTGAGAGGCAGCCATGCAGGAATTCTGGCTTTAGTCATGAAGGTGAAGCTAGTTTTATGGCTCTGTAAGAGGAGAGCTAAAACACAGGCCTGTGTTATTAGTGACCTAAACAGATAACCCTGGATAGAAAATGTGTAATGAGAACAAGAAAGTCAGACCCCTCTATACATTTGGAAATCATGTGGGTGGGTGGTATAGCAAGCTATTTGCCCAAGAGGATGGGCTAGAACTGGGGGGAAGTCTTTGGTGTTTTGTGTGATGTGAAAATGTGTTTTGAAAAATAAAGAAGGCCAGTCTGATTTTGGACACACAAAATAAAAGTGGGGTCGAAGTCTGCTTGTACTAATTAAGGGTACAGGGTGTGGAATTCTTGGATCATAAGAAAAGGGGTCTGATGGTGCCTGTCTCTTCAGAAATGATGCTGTCATCTGAAGTGTCTGCTGGTGTCAAGATCTGATCAAAAAGTTGCGACCCATAGAGAGAGAGAATTGGGGTGAGCGTAGTCCCCCAAGTCTGGCGGGAGTAACAGGCACATCTAGACTGCCGATTCCATCTACCTAAAATGCTTGATTTTTTAAATGATTTGAATGCATTATGCTCAAGGCTGGATATCACATTAGGTAGAGTAGGCAGTTACTTAAAGGAGGGTGCCATGTTCCAGTACTGTAAATACACCAGAACATAACTCAGGGCTTGTTTGTTTTTACCAAGAAATGATTGGTGTTTTGTGGGGCAGGGATAGCAAGCTCCTCTCTGATTAGTTGCATTGTGCTGATAATCTACAAAGCATGATGGTAGTTGTCGTTCTTTTGCCTGTTCAATATAAATTTAAGTGGAATGGAAGATCACTATTTGTTACCAAAAACTCACTTGACCTGGGTCCAACATGGTTATGCTATTCAGCTTATCACCCCATCTATTCGCATATTCAACTTGACTAACAAAACTTTGTCTCCAATGCTGTCCATAATGTCCCTTCTTAGGAAACGTGCTTGGCTCTCACTATCAACTTTATCCTATCATGTCCGACCCCAATTCTATTTCTAAACCTTTATACCTGCAGGATTTCCTTAAGGATATCCCCAACTATTGCACCAACACCAAACAGATATCCACTTACATCAACATTACCTAACTCCTTTTAGTTTGGACAATATCTTAGCTTTTGCTTAACCCTATAATGTCATACCTCGCAGAACTCCAATTACATCTCTCTCTATGACTATACATCAATCATTCCTTCCAGTCAAATTATTCCTCAGAGACTTACATGTAGTCTCTCGCTGAATTGCAGTAAGATCAAGTAGACCAATCAATCGCAATTTTTGTTTTGCTGTTGTTCAGTAGTTTCCAACTCTCTGTGACCTAATGGACTATAACACACCAGGGACATCTTTATCTCCATGGTCATGCTCATCCACTTGGTGTTCATGTTAAGATACTGGAGTGGGCTGTCAGTTCCTTCTCCAGTAGGTCACAGCATACAGCTCCTGGTATTCACAAGTGGTCTCCCATCCAAGTACTGACCAGGTCCAACCATGCATAGCTTCAAGGTGGGTAAATTTACATTATATCAGTTCCAACAACTAGCCCTTACTAAATCACATCTCTCTTTATGATGATCACTTTACTCTCACATTACCAAACACCAGACCAGTTGTATACTAGTGATTACTCTAGATATGTCTCCTTCAGACCCCCTCTGATCTAATTTACACACCCTTACTGTGTATCCTGCTCTACCCTTAAGTAAACATTTCTTAGGTGTCCCAACACCCCACATTCTCATGGGCTTGCCCTGCTTGCTATTCTACTAAATAATTTTATAAAGAGCTGTGGTTTGTCTGTATCACTTTTGCTGTAAGGCTGTTTCACTTATCTACAACCCTTTCTTTAAAGTCATACTTTATTAGTTTACCCCTAAATCTTAAATCCTTCAACTTCTTGCAATTAAGTTGTTTTCAAAAAGTTTAAGCTCTTAGGTTCAAATTGAAAACTGCATATTTCATATCTCTCATAAAAAAATTAATTACATTGGCAGATTATATGGTATTGACAGTTTATGCAATTTGCAACCTTGTTTTGAGCTTTATCGTGCTACTAGCGACTTGCCCGTCAAAAAAATGACGGCAATAAAATGTGAAGCCTGGCAATGCTGTTTGCCACACAATGTGAGGCTCTCCCCCCTCTAACTTGCGGGCCTAGTGATGAATGCCTTCGGTGATCATTGCAAGCCTCTCTCCCCCCTCTAATTTACTAGCCTTGCGATGGGCGCTTCGCCGCTCATTGCAGACCTCGGCCAACCCGCAACTTCTGTGCTACTCAATCAGTGCTTGTTTGCAACACAATGCAAGGCTCTCCCCCGTCTAACATGCAGGCCTCATGATGAGTGCCTTTGGCGCTCATTGCAAGTCTCTCTCCCCCGTCCACTGTACAGGCCTTCAGATGAGTGCCTTATCAGCTTGCCGCTCATTGCAGGCCTCAGCCAACCCGCAAATTTTGTGCCCTGCAATAAAAAACCTTTGGCACTCATGACGAGCCCTGTAATGAGTGCTTTCAGCGTTCATTGCAAGCCTCCCCTACACTTTCCTCTGATTGCAGGCATCAGCCAACCTGAAACTTTCGAGTCTGGCAAAGAGCACCTTTGGCGCTCATTGCGAGTCTCTTCCTCCCTTCTCCCTCCCCTGTGTTTCTTCCCCCCCACTCCCTCGTCCCTGTCTCTTTCCACTCTCCCCCCCCCTATCCCTCCCCTGTGCTCCTGTTTGCATTTACAGGTGTGAAACCATTTGTGAGCTTGGGAAATTGTTAATTTTCCCCAAGCCCAAAATGAGTTTTCGATTTATGGGCTTGAAAAAAAGTTACGTCTAGCCGCCATTTTTCCCCCCGCTTAGCCGTTTTCAGACCTCCCAAAAATGCCAATTATATATCAAATTTTACTTGCAACCTCACTTACAGGCTCCCTGCCTCTCCCCCTGTGCTGTGTGTGCGGTTGTAAGTGATTTTTTTCATTAATTGGCATCTTCTGCTGGCTTCTGAGTTACGGGCTTGAAAAAAATGTCAGCCGTTAAGGCCGTCATTTTTTTGAAGCTTGTAAATTGTACACCGTTTTGTGCCTCCCCCCCCCCCCCCGCAAGCCAGTCACTTACGGGCCTCGCGATGAGCGCCTTTGGCACTCACCGCGATCCCCGCAATTAGCACCTTCAGAGCTCATTGCAGGCCCATCAAGCCAGTCACGTACGGGCCTTGCGCTGAACGCCTTTGGTGCTCACAGCGGGCCCTGCAATGAGCGCCGAAGGTGGTGAGAGTGGATTCGATAGATAACTTTAAAAAGGGATTGTATATAAAAAGGGCATTCAGGGTTATCCTGAATAACTAAAGAAGGAATATTTAAAGACCCTCCTTTGGAAAATGTGACATTTTAGATGCAGCGGGACTCGCGCTGCAAGTGTTAATGTAGGGACACTGTGGAGGTCCCAATGGGGGGGGGGGGGTTCATTTTAGGTGCTGCTGGGATACTTGCAGGGGTCCCGATGAGGACCCCCAGCATAGGGGAGTTCATTTTATATGTGATTCTGTATTTTATTGCTAGCTAAAGGGTTGCATTACTTCAATTGTATGTGTTTGTGCAATATAAGCTAAATTGCAATGATTATTTTATAAAGTCACTTACTCCCTCATTTGGAATATGGAGTACAATTTTGGGTACCACTTCATAAAAAGGACATTTTAGAGCTGGAAAATGTACAGACAAGGGCAAATGATAGAGACCTAATAAGGGGAATGGAGTGGCTAAGTTGTGAAGAAAGACTAACCAAAAAATCTAGAAAAGAGGGTATATGATTACCTTATATAAATATATCCAGGATCAATACAAGGCTTTGTCAAGTGAACTTTTTGTACCAAGTGGTTTTCAACCTACAAGAGGACATCCTCTGAGGTTAGAAGTATTCCTTCTTAATGAAAGAAAAGGGTTCTTCAAAGTGAGGGTGGTTAGTCTGTGGAATTATCTACCAAAGGAGGTGGTGACAGTGGTTTTGATAGAGGGATAAAAAGGGATTGTATATATTTTTAAATAAAAAGGGCATTCAGGGTTTTCCTGGATAACTAGAGAAGGAGTATTTCAGGATCCGCGGTGGGAAATTTGAAATTTAAATGCAGCGGGGGTCCCAATCGGGACCCCCAGCATTGGGGAGGGGGTAATTTAGGTATTGCGGGGTACTTACAGTACCAACGGGGCTGGGATAGCGCAATAATGTGCCACGGGTCCTTTAAGGATCTGTGGCGGGTAATTTGCCATTTTAAATGTAGCAGGGGTCCTGATCGGCATAGGTGGGTTAATTTTAGGTACCGGGGGGTTCTTGGAGTACCCCCTGTGGCAGGGCTTAACTGTTTAACTGCCACAGGGGTCCCAATTGGGACCCCCGCAGCAAGGGCTGATGTTGGGAGCCTGCAGGGGTTCCCACAGGCTTTAATTAGCCAGGATGGCAATCTTCTTGGCCATTGCCTACGTCTAACTGTTTACTATGGGTTAGATTAATTGATTGTGTTCATGGCCGCACATCCAACGTATGGCCCCTAACACGCAGCCCCTTCCTATTTAATAGCACTGTAACACAATTTTCGAGCCTGTAGCTGCTGCTGACCTTATGTTGGAGTTACTGGGCTCCAATTTAATGAGGCTGTATATTACACATATTTAAGCAAAGCCCAGGATGGATTAAGTATAAGCCAGGAAACCTACCCACAGCAAGCACTGTTTTGAGGTTACTGCCTCTCATCAGTGTGGGGCTGGTTCCTAGCTTGTGTAGACATTTTGTGGGGAGGTAGTTTACCACAACAATCATTTATTTGTTTTGGTGGGCTAAACAGCGATAGAAGCCCCCACGTATAGTGGTGCATTAAATAAATAGTACATTTATGTTCACATCTGAATGTCTAAAACAAGTTAAAAAAAAACTTGTTTCCTACTCAGAATTCCAAGAAATACAGTTCTAAAACAGCATTCTGGGAACCTGGACAGGGACATGTAAATATGCCCATAAAGGCATTGCTCTTTAATCCAATTACCATTTCAAACATGGCTCCTTTTAAGCATATGCCTGCTATAATACACAGCTTTAAGCAAAGCCTGGATTAAGAACAAGCCAGGAAACCCACCCGCAGAAAGCACTGTTTCACCGTTACTGGCACTCATCAGTGTGGGGAAATTTCATAGCTTGTGTAGTAGATTTTGTGGGGAGGTGGTTTACCAAAACAATAATTTCATTCAAGTTGGTCAAAAGAGTGATAGAAACCCTCCACCGCTATAGATTGGAATGCACTTCCTTTTTTAAACATTTTTGTGAACAATTGTAGTAATCTTACATATTGGCACAGCAACTTGAAAAACAGGTTCCTTTCTTGGAACTGAAAAATGTAATGAAAAAAGTGTGAAGTACTAAGTATATTTACTGCATAGCATTTTGTATTTAACAACCAGCATTCAAAGTGGGACACTTGTACTTCTGTATTTACCAACCAGCATTTAAAAAGCCCAAAATGGTACACTTGTAGATCTGAATAATTATGTGAGTTTAGGTAGATTTACTGTCATTCTGTACCATATGTAAGTTACTACAGAAGTACTGGTGGAAATTAAGACTGGAGACATGGGCAATGGTCAATGGAGAGGAATGGGGGAGGAGAAATGGAGAATGGAGGAGAAATACCATAATATATGTTTTCTAACTAATACAAATTCATCAAAAGCTGTGTTATAATGGCAAGCATATGCTGTAAAGGAGGCATATTTAAAATGGTTTTAAATTAAAGAGTAAAAACGCATTGTGAGCCCAGTTTCCCAGAGTGCATTGGAATCACTATATTTATTGAGGTTTTGAGCAGAAAATACTTTATTAACTTATTTTAGACATGCAATTGTACTCAGAAATGAAATGTACTATTTTGCTCACCGTAAGCTAAAATAATTGTGGTCTATATGTATGTGTATATCTGACTTGATAAAGAGAGGTACATCGCTTGAAAGCTTGCTATTTCAATGAATATATCTGTCCAATAAAAAAGTTGTCACTATATACTACAATACTCTGTTAATTCTGCTTTAAAATGTGCAGGTTTCTTTCACTTGTGAGGCCTAGGCAGCACAGAGCCTAAATACACCACTGATTTACAATGCTTGATCTCCAAAAACAAATTGGAAATATATAATCAGTACCGTATCAAAAGCATGGTTTGCTTTGCTTCCTAATTAGCTTTCTCTCACCACTCCTAATCTATCCCTTTTTCCACCTATCGCTCCCACTCAATACCTTTTCTCATCCCCTCACATCTTCAATGCCTTTACATCTCTCTGCACTAAATCCAAGTTTTCAAAATTGGTACTGATATATTTTCCACATTTTTCACTGATACATTGATATGAGTTTGGATTTTGATATAAGCGAACATTGTTGTTTTAATTTCAAAACATAAGTAAAAAAGTTAAAAACAATATTTTGAGAAATCTTCTTTCACAGAGATACATTGCCTTGCAAAAGTATTCACCCGCTTTGACTTTTTAACTATTTTATTTACATTACAGCCTTAAGTTCAATGTTTTGTTAATCTGAATTTTATTTGATGGATCAGAACACAATAGTCCAAATTGGTGAAGTGAAATGAGAAAAATATATACATAAACTATTTTTTAGAAATAGAAAACAGAAAATTGGCATGTGCGCCCATAAAAAGCTCTGGTGAACCAATTACCTTCAGAAGTCACATAAATAGTGAAATGATCTGTCATTACATATACACACCTTTTTTGAAAGGCCCCAGAGGCTTCAACACCTAAACAAGAGGCACCACTTACCAAACACTGCCATGAAGACCAAGGAACTCTCCAAAAAAGTAAGGGACAATGTTGTTGAGAAGTACAAGTCAGGGTTAGGTTATAAAAACATATCCAAATCTTTGATGATCCCCAGGAGCAACATCAAATATATCATAACCAAATGGAAAGAACATGGCACAACAGCAAACCTGCCAAGAGACGGCCGCCCACCAAGACTCGTGGACAGGGCAAGGAGGGCATTAATCAGAGAGGCAGCACAGAGACCTAAGATAACCCTGGAGGAGCTGTAGAGTTCCACAGCAGAGACTGGAGTATCTGTACATAGGACGTAATAAGAGGTACACTCCAGAGAGTTGGGCTTTATGGCAGAGTGGCCAGAAGAAAGCCATTACTTTCAGCATAAAACAAAATGGCATGTTTTGAGTTTGCGAAAAGGCATGTTGGGGACTCTGAAAATGTATGGAGGAAGGTGCTCTGGTCTGATGAGACTAAAATTTAAGAAAACGCTATGTCTGGTGCAAACCTAACACATCACATCACCCAAAGAACACCATGCCCACAGTGAAACATGGTGGTGGCAGCCTCATGCTGTGGCGATGTTTTTCAGCAGCTGGGACTGGGAAACTGGTCAGAGTTGAGGGAAAGATAGATGGTGCTAAATACAGGGATATTCTTGAGCAAAACCTGTACCACTCTGTGCGTGATTTGAGGCTAGGACGGAGGTTCACCTTCCAGCCGGACAATGACCCCAAACACACTGCTAATGCAACACTTGAGTGATTTAAGGGGAAAAATGTAAATCTGTTGGAATGGCCTAGTCAAAGCCCAGACCTCAATCCAATAGAAAATCTGTGGTAAGACTTAAAGGTTGCTGTTCACAAGGTAAAACCATCCAACTTGGAGGAGCTGGAGCAGTTTTGCAAGGAGGAATGGGCAAAAATCCCAGTGGTAAGATGTGGCAAGCGACTTATCCAAAGAGGTTGGAGCTGTGATTGCCGCAAAAGGTGGCTCTACAAAGTATTGACTTTGGGGGGTGAATAGTTATGTACATTGACTTTTTCTGTTATTTTGTTCTATTTGTTGTTTGCTTCACAATAAAAAAAAAACATTTTCAAAGTT
This sequence comes from Discoglossus pictus, assembly GCA_027410445.1. Taxonomy (NCBI): domain Eukaryota; kingdom Metazoa; phylum Chordata; class Amphibia; order Anura; family Alytidae; genus Discoglossus; species Discoglossus pictus. The sequence goes on along the minus strand of CM050167.1, from coordinate 290,989,102 downwards.
GTGGGCATATTCAAACAATCCATGTTAATTCCAGGTTGTGAGGCAACAAAACACGAAGAATGCCAAGGGGGTGAATACTTTTGCAAGGCACTGTATTTGGAACATTCTACTTATATTTAAAATGTAGATATATAAAAGGTTCATGTTTTTTAATTGTATGATAATATATTTTTTTTTTACAGAACTTAAGTTAACCTAAGTTATGACACGACCGAGTTTACAGCGGTATAACCGGATGGGTAGGGTGGGCGCCTTGGTTGGCAGCCAGCCTAGGAAAAGGAAAACTCTGATTTTAAACTCTGGCAGATGTTGCTACTTAGCTCTGTCAGGGCGATCCATCTAGGAGAAGGACACTCCAATATAACACCTACGCCCGGACCTCACTGTCATAGTCCCACCTTGCAAGTCCATGACAGATGAACCCCCGAGTGTAAGGGGTGGGACCAGTACGAATAACACTACATCTCACCTAAAAACTAAATTGTGCAGGCCCAGGCTGATTTATTTTATATAGTAAAAGGGAATAATTATACCTGTCAATGAATAGTGATCATTTCAGCAGCTGACAAGATGAAGAGAGATGCTATAAATATTTTTTTATCTGTAACCAGCCATTGGTAAAGAAGGGAATAAACAACTCTTACCAGAATACTTTGCTGTTTAGACTTATTTAATATCCTAATGTCTACACTATTGTGAAATGTATTAAGCATGCACCTGGATACCGAACCAACATAATTGAAGGACAAATCAATGCAGTTTTTCCAGTGATTAAAGGAGTGCTGCCATACCAATGAGAAGCTGAGTTTTTCTTAAGAAAATGTAAAAATACTCTATAAATTATACTGGTCATTCCTGAGATATTTATCAGTGTGCTAAGTGGCCTCTATATGCTAATTTATGGCACTTGGTAAGTGTGAGGGATGGAATGTGCATGAAAACACTGAGGTATATAATTTTTACCACCACCAACACAAATAAGCACAGTCCATCATAAATAGCACATTAGCATTACAAAACAACACATTAGCATAATAATGAAGCATAAACTGGTGAAATGATCTGAGAGGATTGATTTTAGTAAAAATGGCTAGTACAATGCATACACAGTTTTCAATGTTTTTTAAGACTAACTTAAAGGACCTGCCTAATGCATTTAAAAGTAAAGCTCATATGTTTGCTTCTTGGGCAAAGACTATTAAAACAGTATACAGCTTAAAATCAATAAAACAGTTAATACTTTTTCTTACTTTTTGAATTGTCTGTATTTCCTCAAGCAGAGGTGCATATCTTCTCCTTGCTGTGCTTTGTCAGGAGGCGTGGCTGGCTCTGGCTAGGGACTGAACCATCATGCATCTTAATAGCAGGCTGGGCAATGATGTCACTGGCCCTGCCCTCACCACTTACAAAGAGGTAACATATATATTGTATCCTACTTGCAATTGCCCTATAGGCACCAGTCAGAAAAAGTGCATGAGACAATATTGCCCCATTCCCCTTTACTCGGTATGCTCAGTCTGAGCCAGAATCGGACTGGTCAGACTTTTTTTTTTTATTTCGCTTCCCCACATAGCTGGCCATGTCTCCAGATATCACAGGGAGGTTGAGATAAGCAGCTCTGAGAAGTTAGAATAAATATTAACTTTTATTCATTTTAAACTATATACTGTTTTCAGTAGACTATGACCAACAAACATAAGCTTTACTTGTAAATGCACTACTGTGGTCTTGATTTTGGGTGACAGTTTCCCGTAAACCTGTACATGAGAATGTCCTCTGTCTCAAGAGGAAGTCTCCTTGTTCTATGTTTGAGCATGACAAAATGGTATCTTATTTTCAGTAAACAATCTGTTACTTGTTTAGTACACTCTATGGAACATTGAGTCACATTGAGTCTGTTCTATAGCAAAGAACATGCACCAAGCTCCAGGGAAACCAAAATAAAATAAAAAAATGCCATACAAGGAGGAGGCAGTTTTTTTTTGTTTTTACAAAGGTATTGAGAAAAACAGATATATTTTAACCGCAGGTTTTTATTCTTTAGACCTCTTGCCAAAATTTTGAAAGCATTAATCAGACAGTCTAAAAAAAATAAATCTATTCTTATATAAATCAGTTATTGTGTCAACTATTAACAAAGGAAATATAGAAGTTGGCAAGATATCATTAAAAATGAGCAATGCTGCCTATGAAAAGATAAATATCTTGGTAACCGAGGGGCTTAATAATGTTCATTGTTCAGCAGAAACATACTTTCTGCTTCAATGTAATAACATTTTGGAGTTTGCAATGGTGTGCATTATTAGAATCGGGTACATAAATCTTCATTTGACTAAAAAAGTTAAAGCTTGTCATATATCCAGTGTCTAGTGTTTATTAGAACAGCACTGGAGCTAGGCACAAAGATGAGAGTTTTAGGATTGATACTGCATAATTTTAGATACGTACATGCTTAGAAGGAGATGCAGATTTAATTTCCTGTCATCTAATTCCCCTTAGAGCAAATTGATATTGCTCGTAAAAGTGTCAAGCTAATTAGTCAAGTTTTAAGCTCATGCACATAGTTTTGCAGATATTTCACTAGGGATAGGTCTGATTAATACAAAGGTTTCTAGCAGACAATGTAATATTCACATTAGTGATAAAGCACAGAAACTGAAAATATTGTACTAGGTTTAAGATATTAACATCAACAGAACACCATATACAAAATGAGTCGAACGTCCACATCAGTGGTGTATTTAGTTTTTTGCTACCCTAAGTCTTTATAAAGTGAATGCCTCATCACCCATGGCTGTAAGAGTAAAATTAAAGTAGGTAAATGTACTGAGATACTGTATACATACTTGTGACAAAATACATCTCTGTCTCTCTCTGTTCTTTCCCTCTCTACATGTTCTGTTTTTCTTTCCCTCCTCTCTCTGTCAGTATCTATCCCCTATCCATTCTCTCACTCTCCTAATACTATCCACCCCTGTTCTCTGCCTACTTGTCTCTCTATCTCCTTCCCCTCTGTCTCGCTAGTCTCTCCATTCCCTTTTTCTCGTTCTCTCCCACCCCTTCTTTTTCTTTTCCTCCTCTCTCAGTATCTCTCTCTTTTTTCTATTTTAAATGGCTAGGTTGGATTAAAATGGTGCCAATCTGTTTGGAATTAAAAGGCACTCTGCAGTGATACTGTGTATGGGCCTGTGTGTCTTATGACATCATTAACTCTCACCATATACTATAGTTCCACATAGGCAGTAAGAAGTCTTACTTGCCACCTTGTGAATCCCTCCTGGCCTGGTTTTAAAAGGAAGGGGAAAGATAGAAGAGGAAGATGGATGGAGAGAATAGTGAGGGAAATGATGGGCCTAAAATTTACCACCCCCCATAATTGTGCCACCCTAGGACTCAAATGTCTATGCCTATGGTGCACTCACAAAAAATTTAAATTAGTCTCGTAATATTATTTAGTGGTTTGGTTTCAGAATAATATTGTCAATGCCCTTGCAAAATCCCACTCTATCTGACTGCTCTTAGGATCAAACCGCTAAGCAGAACTGTGCCATAAAACTACATTTTAAGAACAATGTATAAATACTATATATGCTATCTATAAACAAAATGCTACTATAGCTTTGTTGACGCGGGAGGAGATTCAGTGATAGTAAGAAATGGAACAGACCTGTCCTAATTTAATCTAATATGTTCACTATCACATTTCCAGAAGCAGGCTCACAGCTCTCCTGTCTAATAACCAGGCAGGCAGCACAGGTTGGTGAGCATAGTCCATACAGTTTTACTCTCTGATCAACAATCTATGAGGAATGGAGTATTTTTTACAAATTGATATGTGGAATATAATGGTTGGTGTGAATTTCAAAGGATGATGCAAGAGAAAGATTTGGACTGAAAGGACAGATGTTTGAGGTTTGTACCAGTGGAGTATTTCTGAATTTTTTATCGTCAAAATGGAAATACAGCAACAGCAATGTTTGTATCTGTGTGAGGAGTGAGTAATATGTGAGAAGCTGGGTTGTACAGTTGCCTGAGAGCACAGAAGGGAGTGACACCCATTATTTTTTGTGGGATACATATTCAGCCAGTCAAGGGAGAGCTAAAGGAGTAGAAAGGTGTATGTTAGAGGAAATATGTAAATAGAGCTTTGGAACACAGTTCTGATAGAAGAGATACATCGGGGTTCGAAAAAGAAGCAGGGGATTAAAAAATCAGCATTCAATTGAGGAAGTAAAGAGATGGAGGAGAGAAATAAGAGACAAAGAAGAGGAAGGTGGTGAAGAAGCAGAAAAAGGGGACAGAGGGGAGGAAAACATGATAGGTGAGAGGAAACAGGATGGCAAAGCAAAAGCATAGAGGGGGCAAAATTGATAATATGAATATGAAAAAGACAAAAGTGGTGAGGAGATATAGAAAAACTGTTGACAGAAATAGGGGGAGTGGAGGAAAGGTGTGATTGAGGGAAAACGAAGAGGTAGGGAGACAGTGTGGAGATGGAAAGTGGAAGATAGAGACTATGGTTATGGATTGAAGATCTAAATGGGGTTATGAAATTTAGCTGAGATTGGAGTATGGGATAGAGATGAGGTTAAGTTATGTAATGCAGAAATAGAACTGGATGGTAACAGAAATCACGGAATGGATAACAAAGAGGAGGAAATATGGAACATATATAAATGTACATTTCTGGAAACAAAAAAAAAATCAAACTATTAGTAAGGGATAACGGACATAATCAGGGAACTGTTCCATGAAAATTTGAACATTTGTCACTCTTTTACCACTGAACACACCCCACCATTTTTTTGCCAATCTAAAGAGTTGCTGGAGAACAAGCATCTTGGAATATTAATTGTAGTTGTTTATTAAGTTGATGTGGGATTTTTACTATAAATATTTTCTAAAGTATTCTTCCATCTACTGTAAATGCACATAAAAGACATTCCTCAAATGTCCGTTTAAGTTCTATTGATAATTTTGGCTTAAAACATGGACATTTTGAAAGGACAATAGATATATAAGCGCCTTGAAAATTATGTTTTTTGCATTATAGACTCCATGGGGGTTGGGGCTTGTGCTCTAAATTATAAACTTATTGTTCTCTCATTAGTCAGGTTAGATCCCTCTAATTGCTATTTGCCGATAATTGGGTAGCACACAAATGTGCGCTGGGCTAGAAGCGTTCACGCGCAATAGCGCGCCCCTACCAGCTTCCCTTTATATACATGTATGTATATATACATACATGTATATAAAGGGATAAGGATATAAGGAGGGGTGTTAAGGCTAGTACTTTCATATTATTAGTGGCTACCATTCCTTAGCATGGCTTTGCAGACTGCTGAGATTCAGACTTTGAGTCTCCTACGGGTATATTTTAAGCATGATGCGAACATTCATGTAGTTAAACTCATGGAGGTAAACCAGGTGTAACCCAACACTTTTGTATATAAAACTGTAAGTTAATAGTAACATCAATAATATGAAAAAATATTTTAGGTGTATAATAATTAAAATTAGACAGTGCAAATTGGTATTTTCTCATTTTTTTAATTTCTGGACTGCAGTAAAATAACTGCAGTGCATTATTTAAGAACTCATGCTGAAAGCAGTATTTTTTCCTATAAGAGTACATTTTGTGGGTTGCTGTAACCTATTTGCCTTCTATAAATTCTTATCGTTACTTGTGAACAACTGGGAGATGAAAAAGTTTGAAACAGCAGTTTCAGAGTAGTTAGCTGGTTCCTCCACTTTTATACTGTGTTGTGAATGGTATTAGCTCAGGAGGCACTATCTATTGAAATCTACATGATTAATGGACTGATATGGAAACAATGTATGTTCTGTTCTTGAACCAAGTGATTCTGATTTCGACATGTGATTAAAAAAATTAACATATCAGAAAGTTTATTTTGAAATTATAATACATACAATGTTTGTCGTGTCATGTGGAAAGTATAAACAAATAATTCTCCATTATAAATTTTTTGTGGATTTCTATTTGTTAATCCTACATTTATAAAAGATTCTACATGTTGTGAAGGTTGAAATATATTTATTTATAGCAAATAGTGACATCTAGTGTAGAGAAAGCAAATACGATTTCACATCATCACACTATGAGCCTGATTCAATTGAGCTTTCTCAAGTTACTGTAGCCCGTAAGTGAGGTCACAAGTTAATTTGGATCCCGCAAAAAGACGTTAATTGAATAGCAAACAGGTTACAAGTTACGGCCTTAAAAACTTTGCGATGGTTAAACCCGGAACTTACAGCCTCCCGAATCCTTTGATCTTTCACTTCTACAAGAGTTGTGATGGCTAAAATCGCAAATCGCTATTCAATTGCTCCAATTCCCCAAGCCCGCAAGTGTTTTCACACACATAAATGGGCAAATGAAGGAGAAAATCCTACGAGTGCTAGAGAGGACTCGCAAGGGGGTTAAACACCTGATCATAGCACTGTAAATGCAAATAAAAAAATCTATACTGCACCGCAAATAATGGGGAAAGCGATGATAGACATTAGAATTAATTGCAACAGTCTCAAGCTCGCAAATCGCCAGTAAATAAAATGTTATTTTATGTTTCATTTCGGAGTTATATCTATCTCGGATATCATTGAGTTAATACATATCAGGCCACCCATATGGACTAGAACAGAATTGGCATTACATATCATAATTCTGTATTTTGTGGTTTTGCGAGTCTGATCGCATATCGGACCCCCGAAGCTAATTGATTGACATGTAACCTCCATGTATTACTGCTGTAATAATGACGGTATCATTTTCTATTGGCTGATTCGAAATGGGAGGTTACGGTCTTGCTTAATTGATCATGTTACAGCCCTGATCTGCAACGAACCAGTGCATGGTTTACGGAGACGGCTTTGGGCACGTAACTTGCGGGCTTGAGCAATTGAATAGCTCCGGAATCGGAGATGAACTGGAGCCCGCAGCACACCAGCAGACATGCGGCGTACATCCCGCGAGGTGCGGGCTTGCAATTGAATCGGGCCCTTTATTATGCAACACATAGATATCGCAATAGAGCCTCCATAGGAGAGGTATTGCTGGGTGTTGTGTAAATAAAATGAAAAGTTTTCAATATACAGATTTTGATGGCAGATAACCAACTAACCCATCTACTCTTCTCATTCTATCTGCTAAAACAATTTAGGCTTACCAGACTTTTAATTTACCAGGTACTGTGGAATTCCACTAAGTTGTGTATTTCAGCTACATCTGATTTGGGTTTATCTATGTTGCCCTAGGCCCATTCAGACTCGTGCACCCCCAAGCCCCATGCCCTAGTTATTATTAATTCTCAAACGTTTATTTGTATTTATGTATATCAGAAAGTGTCAACTACACTTAAACTATAAGAAATATTGCTACATATAGACATTTCTATGAATTTCCACACATCATTCCTTGGCATTGCACTGTCAGGATCAGGCAGCTGCTGCCCTATGCCCAGGCCTTGAGCCCTAGGCCTAATCACACCACTAATGGGAGGTTATTCTCACTTATCATTTCTGTAAAGCACTACATTTATAACTTACCCCAGCATCTGCTACTATCCAACTTCAAATAATGACTACTTGTTCTGTGTTTTTTTTTTTTTCTGAAAGATTCATTATAAACATTATCAAATCCCTTTACTAAGCAGTTCCTTATCATAAGCATGTTTCTATTATATTTCTTGCAATGGGTATTACAGCCAGAAACTCTTTAATAAACCTCATTTGAATGTTTTAAATGTATGTAATTCTGGAGATAATGGTCTTGCGACTTGGACAATAAAATATAACTTTAAAAATATTATTTTTCATCAATGCTTGAATAATACACAATACACTGTATTGTGTCTAAGAATAAGCATCAGTCACAGTTACTAATGACAGTTTTCATTATATTTAACTTGGGCGGTAAAATGTATTGACATGTTTCATATAACGGTATATTATGACTTGTTAAAATGAAACATATTTACATTTAGGCGCTTAGTTTTCCTTATGAAAATGGATAACTAATCGTTTTGTTATCTTTGTTTCAGAATATTCCAGATCAAACAAGTAGTGTATACTAAATGTATGTGAGAGAGGGAGCCATGAAAGCACAAGGACTAATACCTAATATAATCTCATAGATTTTTACTGATTTGGAAAAATGTTGAATCATATGCCAATATTACTATTACAAGTTTATTATTATGCTTTATTTGTGATGCACCAACATATTCTGTAGTGCTATACAGAGGTTAAGTACAAGGCAAAACAATATTATCAAATTTCAAAAGAATGGAGAGCCCTGTCTTTGAGCTTAAAATCAAACATACATACCGTAGTTATTTTCCCAAAGCACCTTACAAGACTGAAAAGTTGCAAATTTACAATTTAAAGGGATATGTAAGTGAGCTGGATTGATACATTTCTGCACTCTATAAGCAAAAAGCAGCCTATGCATATGCTGCACAGCTCATACAACATTTTATTTTTATTCATATCTAAAAATCCCTCTAATGATTGTGTTGACACCCCCAGGAGATGTCTACACAAGTTCCTGATCCCCACCCAATCAGCATGCAGCATCCGGGGAGCAATATTAACCCACTATTTACCTGCTCTTGCTTGCTCAGCCAATATTAGAGCAGTGTTGTCAGCTTCCCAGTCACTGCTGTGATATGACTAATCCCTGCTTCTTATCTATGCTGTGTGCTGTTGCCATAGTGCTATGTCTCAAATCTTTCATCTAACCAGATTGGCCAAAACAAATTGGAGGGGGTGTTAACTTTAAATTTCAACTGTCAGAAATTACAATAGATTTTGCTAACTTCAAGATGACTGTTTAAATGTTTATTTTGGTATTTTTTCATGCAAACATTTTTTTTATATACTATTAAGTCTCCTCTATCAGATACATTCATAATCCAATAAACTTACATATCCCTTTAAGTCAGTTTTATTACCATTTTCTAAAAATAGGGAGACAGCTACAAGAGCCCACTGTTGATGCAGTGACTCACATCACTGATTGCAGTAATAATGAGAAGGTTGTTGCTCACTCACCATGGCAACGATCGTGCACAAGATTGAGAACAAGCCTGTTTATGAGATTTATTTACTCTTGTTAAAAAGTTAATAAGCTGAGGACAAGGGTAACATATGCTTCCAAGACCATTTCCAGAAAATGAATAGTTCACATTTGGTTGTATCTATTTATCTATTAAATAGCTATCCAGACTAGGCTATGGTAAAATATATGTTTCTTCAGTATAAATGTGGACGAAGCAACAAACAGCAATTGAATCACAGTAATATATTAATATATAAATATGAATGTATTTTAAATGGCTCAACTCAATTGTCTCAACTCTTGGTAAACATCTATCCAGGCCCACTCTGCTACAATTAGCATAACATTCCTAATTTGTTTTGGCCAATCACAGGCAGCTAATACATTGTATCAATCATGATGGCCGTTTGTGTAGAAAGGCATCATGTAATGTGTAGTCCCCTGCACCAGGAAGCAATAAGGAGATCTCTGTATTGTTCTGCTTTTGGGTTAAAATATGTACCCAAATTCATTGTTTCCATTTGGGAGGTTTACTGTGCTTATATAGGCACCTTTATAGGTATATATACCTTTAAGGGACACTCAGAGGGCTGAACTTTTTGGTAATGAAAGCTGAAACTTCAAATACATGAAGATAATTTGAAGTGCATTTCACTGGGAAAAGCTTCAGCAGTTTATACATTTTGAAACAAATCTAAGATCCTATCATTTTGTTTTGAGCTATTGTTATTCTAAAAATGTATTAAATGTTTTTGTCGTATTGCTGGCAAATCCCAAACTGGACTATGATAATACACTACATACAATACATTGGTTTCCTTGCCACTTATATTTCTATATGCGATCTTTAGTGCTACTGCTACAACTACCTATAAGAAACTAATATAAAATACTATGTGAAAATGCAACATAAATTAAAAAAAGTGTGTGTTCCTCAAAGTTTAAATATGGTTTAATTTGTATGAGCCAGTAGAAGAGTGAATGTACATCCGCGGTACTCCCATTCATGCGCATATATGTATTTTTTTACTAGTTTGTGTTATTTCAAAAATTATGTATATATATGATATAAAAGTGTACTTATAATTGAAAGTGATAGCATATCATTATAAATCTGTTTACCTGTCTCTAACCAAAATGTAATGGAACTTTTTATTTCTTGAGATTTTATACTAAAATTAGGTCTCTGACCTAAATATCTATAGTTTGTTGTTGTTAATTAAGGTTGAAAAAAGTCCATCAAGTTCAACCTTTTTAGATCTCCTCTGATTCTTTTATTTTTTGTAGTAATTGTTAATTGTTAATAAAATACATTTTTCTTTAGCAGAGTCTTGTTTTAAGGATTTGCTGGCAGAAAGCAACAATTGCAAAAATTACCTTTGTTATTAAATAAACTAATTCAAAATTTATTTTTGGGGAATAATAATAAGATTAAAGATGACAGGCAAAAAAAGAAGCAAGGTGTAATTATTTTACTTAAGTCTTTTCTGAATTTAGACTAAAATTGTAAGTGCTTCTTAGAAAAACATATCTGATGCTATATAAAATGAGTGGACGTTTCTGGTAAAGGGATTGATCTTTACCAAGACATTAGTTATTTTTCTTGATGATGATATATCTACAGTAACATTCATTGGTTGTGCTTCAAAGGTTGATAGTTGGTAATGCTGAAAACAACTGGTGGATAAGTGTTATGGGTTCTTCAATTTGGGTATGGTAGAAGAAGTAGGAGATTTGACAGACTTGGATTACAATTCCAGTTTGATAATCTCTTCACAAAACTGAGAGGATTCTTGCAAAGATGAACAAGGTGGATAATTATGCCCAAGTTATAGCCATTGAGCACCACATAAATAGCTTAGTAGAATGATTTCAGAATCAGAAAATGTCCACTGGGTTATTTTTAAAAAGCAGTTTACGTTTTTTTGTGACTTTAATTGGAGTGTGTCTTAGACATCTTTAGGAATATGTTGATAATGTGCTGATCATAGTTAGTAAACTTTAAGATGTATTGATTTGATTAAAAGGTAAAAATGTGGCGATAAGATGCATCCTGAAGTTACCCCTTGCAGTATACAATAGAAAATACATTTATCTTGTTCAAAGTGCCACTTATTCAAGATAGTGTAAAAAAAATAAATATATCACAGAGTATTTGTATTACCTATATCTGGTATTCCCTTCAGGAATTAGAGGGTATGAGAATGTTAAAGAGTTAAATTGTCAATACATGAATCCAGAATATTACATTGCTAATTACATTCTTATACAGATGCATTTCCAATACCTTATAATGACCATTTTTAGAGTTAAACAATTCTTCCTATCCATCATCATCATGCATGAAGTTTATGTCTAAGGTATAAAAAGTGGCCAGACTGATAATGCTGTGAAAGCAGAGAATACAATAGAACAGTAAATCTATGGGCATGTTGCATATCAATTTAGAGCTATAATTGCTTTTGAAGGAAGCCAACAATTCCAGCCAATTGCCATAACTTATTTCCAGTTAACAAAGTTGTCTCATCATTGGCTTTTTCAGTTTAGTAAATATTCCTGTAGAGGAGTGGACAGACTTGTAATGCATTCATTAAAATTAATACCAAATAAATCAGAACGGTAGGAATTCTGGCACTTTTCATTAATTAACCTAACATCTGTAAAGTTCTTTCCAATAAAAAAAAAATTTAACCAGCAGTTCTGAACTTTGTTTGACACAACCTACAAAGTGTTCAGCAAATCCAAATCAAACCATTTAAATGAATGTGTGATGTTAGGGTTCTTCACAGGGTGGTTAAGCTGTGGAATTATCTAAGATGGTGACGACATCGCATTCAATAGATAACTTTAAAAAGGATATATTTGTGAATAAAAAGGGCATTCAGGGTTATCTTGGATAATTAGAGAGGAAGTATTGATCCAGGGAGGAATCCGATCGCCAGTATCTGGGATCAGGAAGGAATTGATTTTTCCCCCCATTTTCAGACAATTGGCAAGATTTACAGTTTTTTCTTTCTGATTGCCTTCCTCTGGATCAATTAACAACTAATCCTCACATTGCTGATCAGAGGAGATATAAAAGGTTTAATGGACTAAAGTCTTATTTTCAACCTTATTTACTATGTAACTTTGTAAGTGCAATATTAAATATTAAGAGCAAATAATTGTGAAAACATTTAGAAAGTGGATTCATTGGAAACAATCAGCAAGGGATATTTAATGAAATGAAAGCTAACATGTGTATGTGTGGTTTATGGCTATTAGCCTTTTATTGTGAGATAGGCTTCCGCTATTTAAATCCAGTTCCACATCATTTTGACAGTAAACATTCTGAATTTTCAAGTATCTTCAGCAATTTTCAAAAGAAATTTCATTCAAAATCATAACTTCAGCAGCACTTCATTAAACATAGCAGAATATCTACATATTCATTATAAGCCATTGTTATTCAACTATCATCAGTCATCATTTATCATCACATTTATTATTGAAAGTATTAATTGAAATTTGGAATACACTCATAAATGTTCTCATATTATTTCTGGTACCATTTTTAAAGTGCATAAACATACAATTAATCAGTCAAGCCTTCCTTAAATACCTTCTTATTTAGCTACATTAAGTTTCAATTTCCATTCCAATTATATTACTGTCATACAAAGCTCATGTTATTTTTACTAAATTAATTTACTAACCTAGGGCCCTATTAAATTCTCCCTCGTAGTTCTCTCAGTGCTCGCAAAAGGCAGTTTTCCTGCTGTTTGCGAGAACCGAATCTCTCGCAGCCTGCTTTGCGATATGACTGCGAGAAAATGGCCGAGAATGGGCTCCGAGAGAGCTACGTAGCCTTAAATCTATGCACGAGTCTCGCATATCGTAAGAATCCCTACGTGGACAAAAAGTCCACGCAAGGGATCCGAAAGCCTCTACGTGCTGCCTCGGAACAGCCGAGACAGCAGTGTGAGGCTCCCCCCTGCACCCTATACACATCCCCATGCTGCAGGGGTCTCTATCAGGACCCCTGCAGCACCCCCACATTAACCCCTTGCAGCGGGGGTCCCCGATCTGCATAGATCAGGCCCCCCGCTGCATTTAAAACTTTTAAATTCCCCGCCGCGGCTCCTTAAAGGGGCCGCGGCACACTGTTACCCAATCCCGGCCGCGGCACTTAAAATTAACCCCTTTCTATGCTGGGGGTCCCCATCGGGACCCCCAAAGTGTCCCCACATAAACCCCCTGCAGCGGGGGGCACCGATCGTGACCCTGCTGCAATTCAATTTTAAATTTCCCGCCTCGCGGGTCCTCAAAGGACCGTAAAGGTCCTGAAAGGACTCGCACTAAAAATATTAACCCCAGGCAACTATAATTACCCCATTAACTCATGATGGTCAATACAGACCACCATAAGGCCTAAATTAACCCATTAACTCATGATGGTCAATACAGACCACCATAAGGCCTAAATTAACCCATTAACTCATGATGGTCAATACAGACCACCATAAGGCCTAAATTAACCCATTAACTCATGATGGTCAATACAGACCACCATAAGGCCTAAATTAACCCATTAACTCATGATGGTCAATACAGACCACCATAAGGCTCTATTTAACCCCATCAGTCCCATAAGGGTATATTATTACCATTATGGGCCTGTTACAACCCAACATTAACCACATAAGTGCCATGATGGTCCTCAAGGACCATCATGACACTAACTACAAACACTACACTATAACCCCCAATAAACCATTTAATCTAAACTAACCCCCTTCTACACTAATCTATTAACACTTACACTACCTACCTACACTACCTACCCCCTAATAAACCTCCCCAACACTCTAATTACAAAAAACAAAAAACCTACAGTACAGAAAACAAAAAACCTACAGTACAAAAAACAAAAAAAACTACAGTACAGAAAAAAAAAACAAATTACAACCCCACCCCCCACTACAGAAAACAAAAAAATACATTACAACCCCACCCCCCACTACAGAAAACAAAAAAATTACACACCTGAAAAGGAAAGACAGATAAACACAATACAATACATACATATAATACATATAATACATTACATACAATACATGACATTACATATAATATATTACATATAATATGTTAAATATAATATATTACATATAATATATTACATATAATATATTAAATATAATATATTAAATATAATATATTAAATATAATACATTACATATAATATATTACATATAATATATTACATATAATATATTAAATATAATACATTACATATAATATATTACATATAATATATTAAATATAATATATTACATATAATATATTACATATAATATATTAAATATTATATATTAAATATAATACATTACATATAATATATTAAATATAATATATTACATATAATATATTACATATAATATATTACATATAGTCCAAATCAAATACCCCCTATCTATCTAACATACAATCTATTTAATTTAAAATAAATCCTAACTATATCAAATACATCCCCCTATCTATCTAATATACAAAAAATCCTAAATACATACACAGACCCTTATTCTAAACTAAAATAAAATAATTACAGTCCTAACTACATACACAGACCCTTATTCTAAACTAAAATAAAATAATTTCAGTCCTAACTACATACACAGACCCTAATTCTAAGCTAAAATCAATAAATTAAGACCACTTACCTTTAAGATGTTGCTTCAGATCACTAACCTATGGGTCAAACAAACAAAAAAATTAGTACAAAACATTAACATCCAATAAATAAACATTATATACATTCTAAATATTCAACTCACCTTTACAGCATGTCCCGTCACTGTTTAGCTCTTCCGGCCCGGCCCTGTTAAAAAAAAAACACAATACATGAATACATGAATACATTAATACAATATATAAACAATAAATAAAATACACAAATAAACATCTAAATATACATTTAACCTACCTCCCCGCGATGTCCCCGGCCTTCTCTCCTTAAGCCCGGGCTGGGCCGCGGAACCATCCGCGCACTAAAAAAAAAAAAAAAAAAAAAACTAACGGAGGTCTGCACTGGCAGACCTCCCCGACGCTAATGAACCTCCCGGAGTCGTTTCCGGGAGGAAATTGGCATTGGCGGCTTGTGATTGGCTGAAAAAGCTGTCTATCAATTTCAGCCAATCAAAAGTCGTCAATTTGTGAGCCAATCAGGATGGGATACACCCCAATATCCCACCCTGATTGGCTAAAACACTTGTCTATCTTTCTGGGAACCAATCACAACGCTCAGATGCCTTCAGCCAATCACTATGGGATACACCCCCACGGAGTGATTGGTAGAAGACATCTGCGCATCCTGATTGGCTCCTACATTGACGACTTTTGATTGGCTGACAGCTTTTTCAGCCAATCACAAGCCGCCAATGCCAATTTCCTCCCGGAAACGACTCCGGGAGGTTCATTAGCGTCGGGGAGGTCTGCCAGTGCATAGGTTAGTGATCTGAAGCAACATCTTAAAGGTAAGTGGTCTTAATTTATTGATTTTAGCTTAGAATTAGGGTCTGTGTAGTTAGGACTGTAATTATTTTATTTTAGAATTAGGGTCTGTGTATGTAGTTAGGATTTTTTGTATATTAGATAGATAGGGGGATGTATTTGATATAGTTAGGATTTATTTTAAATTAAATAGATTGTATGTTAGATAGATAGGGGGTATTTGATTTGGACTATATGTAATATATTATATGTAATATATTATATTTAATATATTATATGTAATATATTATATGTAATGTCATGTATTGTATGTAATGTATTATATGTATTATATGTATGTATTGTATTGTGTTTATCTGTCTTTCCTTTTCAGGTGTGTAATTTTTTTATTTTCTGTAGTGGGGGTGGGGTTGTAATGTATTTTTTTGTTTTCTGTAGTGGGGGGTGGGGTTGTAATTTTTTTTTTTTTTCTGTACTGTAGTTTTTTTTGTTTTTTGTACTGTAGGTTTTTTGTTTTCTGTACTGTAGGTTTTTTGTTTTTTGTAATTAGAGTGTTGGGGAGGTTTATTAGGGGGTAGGTAGTGTAGGTAGGTAGTGTAAGTGTTAATAGATTAGTGTAGAGGGGGGTTAGTTTAGATTAAATGGTTTATTGGGGGTTATAGTGTAGTGTTTGTAGTTAGTGTCATGATGGTTCTTGAGGACCATCATGGCACTTATGTGGTTAATGTTGGGTTGTAACAGGCCCATAATGGTAATAATATACCCTTATGGGACTGATGGGGTTAAATAGAGCCTTATGGTGGTCTGTATTGACCATCATGAGTTAATGGGTTAATTTAGGCCTTATGGTGGTCTGTATTGACCACCATGAGTTAATGGGTTAATTTAGGCCTTATGGTGGTCTGTAATGACCACCATGAGTTAATGGGTTAATTTAGGCCTTATGGTGGTCTGTATTGACCATCATGAGTTAATGGGTTAATTTAGGCCTTATGGTGGTCTGTATTGACCACCATGAGTTAATGGGTTAATTTAGGCCTTATGGTGGTCTGTATTGACCACCATGAGTTAATGGGTTAATTTAGGCCTTATGGTGGTCTGTATTGACCACCATGAGTTAATGGGTTAATTTAGGCCTTATGGTGGTCTGTATTGACCACCATGAGTTAATGGGTTAATTTAGGCCTTATGGTGGTCTGTATTGACCATCATGAGTGAATGGGGTAATTATAGTTGCCTGGGGTCAATATTTTTAGTGCGAGTCCTTTCAGGACCTTTACGGTCCTTTGAGGACCCGCGAGGCGGGAAATTTAAAAATGAAATGCAGCAGGGTCACGATCGGTGCCGATCGGGGCCCCCCGCTGCAGGGGGTTTATGTGGGGACACTTCGGGGGTCCCGATGGGGACCCCCAGCATAAAGGGGGGTTAATTTTAAGTGCCGCGGCCGGGATTGGGTAATAGTGTGCCCGGGCCCCTTTAAGGAGCCGCGGCGGGGAATTTAAAAGTTTTAAATGCAGCGGGGGCCTGATCTATGCAGATCGGGGCCCCCCCTGCAATGGGTTTATGTGGGGACACTTCGGGGGTCCCGATGGGGACCCCCAGCATAGAGGGGGGTTAATTTTAAGTGCCGCGGCCGGGATTGGGTAATAGTGTGCCGCGGCCCCTTTAAGGAGCCGCGGCGGGGAATTTAAAAGTTTTAAATGCAGCGGGGGGCCTGATCGGTGCCGATCGAGGACCCCCGCTGCAAGGGGTTAATGTGTGGGGGCTGCGGGGGTTCCTATGGACCCCTGCAGCAAGGTGTTCATGTGAGGACACATCGGGGGTCCCGACGGGGACCCCCGCATTGAGGGGGGGTTAATTTTAGGTGCCGGGGGGGTATTCGGTGTACCCCCACGGCAGGGCTTATGTGGGGGACTGCCGCGGAGGTCCCTTTTAGGACCCCGCAGCAATTGATGAGGAGTGGGAGCCTGCGATATCATCTCGCAGGCTGTCACTCCTCATGTACATTTACGCAGTGTAGATACGTACGGCCCTGCTGCGTAGCTCATACGTTGCTCGCAGCAGGGCTAATTTAATAGCATTGGAACTTAGAGAAACTTTGCAGTACGTAGGGCTTAAGTAGAAGCCTCTTATTTACGAGGCTGGAATTTAATAGGGCCCCTAATTTTTATTTCCTGTTTTTGATTAAACAATATATATTATAACACTAATAACTTGCTAGCCATACATGTTATGCTCAATTGTCTGTTCTGTCTCTCTCTCTCTGTGGTTTCTCTCTGTGCTGTCTCTCTTTGTGTGCCCTCTGTTTCTCTCTGTGCACCCTCTCTCTTGCTGCACTGACCCTCTCTCTCTGTTCGCCCTGTTTCTCTATCTTACTCTCTCCCTCCCCCTCCCTCTCTCTCTAACCCCTCTTTCTCTCCCTCTCCCTCCGTCTCTCTCTCTCTCCCTCCCCCTCCCTCCTCTCTCTTCCTCCCTCCCTCTTTCTCTTCATCTCTCCCCCTATCTTCCTCTCTCTCTTTTCTCTTTTCTCTTCCTCCCTCCGTCTCTCTCAACCCCTCTCTCCTTTCTATTTTCTCTGCCTCCATCCCTTTCTCTGCCTCCTTCCCTCTCCCTCTCCCCCCCACCTCCTTCCCTCATCGGCTCATGCACCCCATTTGCCCCAAATTACATTAGCCTATATTTAGGTTGTTGGGAAGCTGTCTATGACTTTGATGATATTATTTCTGAGTATACTGATAAGATCCTGTCAGGGCAAAGTTGCATAGATGATGTTCATTTTTTCTGGACTGGCACGTTAGAGGAAATTGAAACACCTGTTTCTGTACTGGGTTTGAGATTTACTTCTGAAATAAGTAGCAATAAAATAAACTTTCTTGACTTACGCATTCAAAAGGATTAGCTAGGAAAAATTCACACCACGGTGTTCAGAAAATCCACAGCCTCTAATTCACTTCTTGACTAGTCAAGTCAACACCCAGCACCCTTAAAGCTTGGCATACCAACTGGCCAGTATTTGATGATGAGCTACTTAGAAAGCTCTTTAAAGCTCAGGGCTACCCAAAGAAGATGTTGAAGGAAACCTATAAAAAAGCACTTCAAACAGACCGTGTAGAATACCATAACAGGGTTAAATAAAGAGATAACATTGATACCAATCTGATCAGATGTATAATGTTTTTTGGTGCAGACTGAAAATTCTTGATAAGCACTGGTTCTTCAAAACGTTTTGCCTGATAAGGAATCTATAACTTAAGACAGCCTACACATGAAGAGCTGTGTAGTTCTCATTTAACGTCACTTCACTATTATTTAGGAGCTTAGCTAAACAAACTCAGCGTACAAACAAAATATATTCCAAAAACAAATATGTATAAAGTTGTTCAGTGCTGTCCTTCGTGGCCAGAAGTGTTAATGTTGACCTTTTACCAGGTGCACTTACCTGCACATAATTGAATTATGTGATGGTTACTAAAGAGGCAAGAATATAGGGTACCTGGTTACAAATAGCTTTTTCAAGCCAAAGTGTTTTGAATGAGGGCTTTAATTATAATGCTTTTATGTAATGGATCAATCTTGTTCATCAACAGCGTCATGAAATAGACCATCTATTTGCTTTACACACATAAAATAACACATTTTCAGGAATTAAATAATATTTCACTTTTTTCATTCGGTATGCTCTTATCGCACAAGACATGATATAATTAACGATATTTTGTCGTAAATTGTTTTGTAGTTTATCTTGTCCAATTATTCTACTATTTAGTGTCTCATTAGTATAGGCACATATGAATAAGATAATAACTTTAGAAGTCACTCACTATTTTCTTCACTTGTCGTACACCTTTTATGTCTATACACCTTTCTACACACATTATATATTCTCAGACAATTTAGACGTCTATTATTAGCAACAGCGCATTTGACTGCCAATTTTTTATTTATTATTTATTATGACTATTTTTTTATAAATAATAATCTCCACAATAGAGATTCACTATTATTTATCACAATTATGGATGCTTGGTTTTTCTTTTTTAAGATTTTCAAGGTCCTCCAGTGAAAGGCATAACATAATTACATATATAATTACATACATATGTATATTTTATTTTTATATTAAATTCTTGCTTGGAACTTTATCCATATTTATGAGTAATTATAGTAATACATAAAAGGAAATACATATTGTATCAGCTGGGTATTTTTCTTAACGCCATTATCGCTAATATTAGATAATATTAAATATGCTACGATTTTCATGCCTGATACAGGTTGTTATATAACATGCCACCTTATGTTTAATTGCTTTTTATGGGTACTTATATTGTGCCTTAATGCTAATGTGGGCTACGCGTTATGCATTGTTTTACATCTTCTCAGTTGTTTTACTGTGTCTCTCTGTGCCCATTCATCACATATAATAGTTGTGGATCTTACAAATGTTGGTCACGTTTGCAATGTTGGTCACGTACTGTGGCCCTCGGGCATCGTGCGGACGGTTGGACTTAGGCAGCAATGAGCGCTGAAACATGCAAATCGAGGGGCTGCACAAAATTACGAATTTAACAGCCGAACCACGGAACTGCAAAGACCAGCAAAAAAGCCCAAATATGCCTCAAATTAACTTACACACTCACATACAGCACAGGGGAGAGCCAGGGAGACTGTAAGTGAGGTTCCAAGTTAATTTAAAGGCATATTTGGCATTTTTTCACGATGTAAAATCACGTAAGCGAGAAAAAAAAGGACCTTACAGTAGGTGGAGCAAGAGGCTCGCAATGACGCTGAAGGTACAGCATTCGCAGCCTTAAAATGTTATTCCCGTCATTTTTGACGGGCAATTTCCTAGTATACTATATAATGTTTTGTTAGTTGATACAATAGTATTCATTTAAGTTTTATCAGTTTGATACAATTTATATAAGGCATTATTTTGACAAGTTGTTGCTTTAGTATATGATTACACCAATAATGAAAAAGAAATACTTTATCCGTTATAACACTCAGCTGGAGGGTGCTTTGGTGTGTTACAGTCATCTATATCAGAATATGTGACAACTGTCTAAGTTTGTGGCAAATACATGTTATAATCCGAAATGTCATATTCATGTTGTAACTAAAATTAAATGCCTGCACATGGGGGAAGGCACGTATCATATGAAGCTAGTTATACCTTACCCATTAGAGAGAGCAATGCAAAATTGGTAGGTTTCTGGGAAATAGTGGTGATGCAAATCAGAAGATTTATATGGAAAAGATAAATGATCAGAGTGGGATTTATTTGAATATATTTACTCTTAATGGTTTGTAGTACCTCAAAATTGCCAATATGATTGCTTATCTTAATACGAATTTACTAGGCCTCCAGACAGCCTACACATGAAGAGCTGTGTAGTTCTCATTTAACTTCACTTCACTATTATTTAGGAGCTTAGCTACAAAAATTCAGCGTACAAACAAAATATATTCCAAAAACAAATATGTATAAAGTTGTTCAGTGCTTTCCTTCGTGGCCAGAAGTGTTAATGTTGACCTTTTACCAGGTGCCCTTACCTGCACATAATTGAATTATGTGATGGTTACTAAAATTTGCATATTGTGAAAACCTACTGTTTCTGTTGGAGCTTGATAAGAACCTAGTTCAAACCTACCCAGTAGGATCGTCTGGTTCTTTGTGAATCCCTGATAGCAGGAACAGAACCATTCCAGCTTACAGCCACCAAAGCGCCCAGCAAACCACAGGAATCAGTAGCCACCTAGCAGATGTTACCGACTGTAAAAGAGTCCCATGCAGGTTCAGCAGCAATAATCCTAGTAATAGGATTTTTTATTCCCTCAAAATGAAACACACATCAGTTATGTGTTTTTAAGCTGACAACAAACTTTATTGATGTGGTACAGTTTATTTATTTACAACCCAGTCCAATCATGTCCCAATACTTTACCCTTTCCTGCTCTCTGTACTTGGCAGGTGGCATTTGCTAATCACCTGTGCTGAGACATCCAGTCTAGGGGAGATGTTCCTGAAGACTGACTGCTAACTCCCCATCTTGCTGCACCCCCTTACTTGGCCCCTTAGCTGAAAGTCCCATGTAACATATTTTTATTAGAAACCCCAGTGGAAATCCTGCATTTCGAGACTAAACATGGCCATATCTCATCCTAGGGATATACCACTTAGCAGTATAAGAGCATTAAACCTTAGTTACTTCTAGGGAAATATTGGCCATCCGACAAAAACATTGCACTCATGTTTACCTTGGCATAGAGATCATAGGAGGGGTTATACATTACACTACAACCCCAGTTGTATTCAGATATGATTAATAAGATGAATCAGCACCTTTCCCCATCTCTTGGCGACTGCCTTCAAAGGGCTAGGTCTATTTAATCCCTGTTCGCTCAAGAATTCACACATCCGTGTTATGCTAGTCTTTCCTCGGGAAGTGAGCCAAATGGTAGAGGGAGTAATATTATAAAACCTTTTCTGTAGACATAGTGTGCCCTCCCTCTATTCTGCTGGACTCCATCTGTCTCCACAAGCAGGTAACCCCATAACTGAAGCACCTCAATTCCAGGGACCCCAGTAGTACACTCTGTTAAACTCCATGAGAAAAATGTAGAATCTCAATACCAAACTTGTCTGGGCACCACCTTTACATCAAAAAATGTACACAACAATACAATAATTCCGATCACTCCCATAATGTGGCCCTCTCCACAAACAACCTTGCTCCCCCATCCCACAAGGCACACAATAAGAAGAAAGCTGTCACAGTTTAAGGGTCAAGGCTGGGAGAACAGAGTGAGGATAGAGAAGGAATTAACAGTTGTCCATGGTAATACAGGACCCCCATAGTCCAATAGTCCCATAAAGTCTTGCCGTCCCGTACGTCACAAACATATTTTTGAAAAAATATGTATATAAAGGTACAGTCAAAGAAGAAACAAAATCACCTCCAGTTGCAATGCATGCAGCTCAAGTTAGACAGCAGGTAATACCTCAACAAGCAATGTAAAATCCTGGGCTTCATTGCAACTTATAGGAACTTCAGTTTCATTTTTGAAAAAGGTCCAAGTTAGAATCATCTCCAAAGTTTGGCTAGAGCGCTCCACAATCTTGATGCTTTATATGTGAAAAATTGAAACCCAAAATTAAGTGAAGAGATTGTTGGGACAATTAGCAAATTTTTATCTCACAGGACGAGTAGAAACATACAAAGTGAGGATCTTCTTCAGGTAGATTAGTTCTTCATAATGCAGAGTTAGTCAGCAGACAAAGCTTGAAATACAGGTCCACTGCTGATTTTCCAGCATCGGATTATCCGGAACCTCTTTTAATCCAGATAAAATTTAGGAAAGTAACTATGCATCTTGACGAGCTCCCATAGTCCCAATGCAGTGATTTGGTTTGTCACAGCCTGTTTGGAGCCTATTATAATTGGACCCATTTTGAGCACTTTCTGAGCCTATTTTAACTTCTTGGCCCAACTGGAGGACCTTTTGAGTTTATTTGACCTCCTGATCCTAACAGGAGGACATTCTGAGCCTAATTGACCTTCTGAGCCTTTTTGACTTCTTGAGCCAAAAAGGTGAACATTCTGAGCCCTTTTAGCCTTTTGAGCCAATAAGGAGGACATTCCAAACCTATTTGACCTTCTGAGCCAAAAAGAAGAATATTCAAAGCCTATTTGACCATCTGAGCCTATTTTTGCACACAATAAAAGCTTGCTATAGATTTTAACAAATATGGCAAATGCAAACACTGGTCCATAAGGAATGAAGATAAAGTGAACTGTCGAAAAAACTTGACCGTGGTGTTTCAGTGCGTAAGGTGTGTAAATTCAATGATATCGTTTCATCAACTATGACATCAAGAAGCAAAGGGAAAAAATATTGAATCACATATTATAATTGTAGAACTGCTAGACGTTGTCATGCTTTGCGTTGTGCGTACGACTTAGGCCAGAGAGCCTTGCGTAGCGAGCCGTTAACTCTGAGCACTTCGGCGATGAGCGCCAAAGGGAATGAAACACGCAGGACTTAGCCTACAAACAGTACAAAATGTGGCCTCGCCTTAAGCTGCAAGTAGTTGACGAACGCGGGACTTAGAAAACAAAATGCAAACCTCCCGTAGCGAGACGTAAAACTCGCAGCACTTACGCAATGAGCGCCAAAGGCGCTTATCGCCTGCAAGCCTCGTGTAGTGAGCACTAAATGCACTAAAACTCACAGCACTTAGGCAATGTGACGTGAGCAGTGAAGACAATGCAACACGCAGGACTTAGCCAGAAAGGATCGCCAGAGGCGCTCCTGCAAACCTCGCGAAGTGAGGCGAGCCAATCAGACATTGAAAGACGCAGGACTTAGCCTCCAAATGCGGGTTCAACTTCGGGTGCACGCACTTGACGAAAACGGGACTTAGAAAAGCCAGGACGTCTGGGAGTGAGGTTGCACGATAATTTAAGTCGAATTTGCCGAATATCAGCACTCGAAAATCAGCTAAGCGAGAATAGAAATGGCAGCCAAAAAAATTAAAACAAGGCTACACGACCCTGAACCACGCAAAATTACTAAGGACAGGAAATGCTCACGAAACGCGTAACTTCCAAATAACAACATCTAAAGTAGCGCTTTATACAAATAAACCAACGGTTTGCCCTTGCGCACACACAGCCTATTTCTAATGCACAGTTGGGACATTCATAAAACTATCTCCTCAGGCCAGCAACAGTCCAACTGTACATTATATACTGCAGGAAAATAAAAAGACATTGTTAGCTCTTCATGCTATTGATTGTTAGATATATTAAATAGAAATAGGTGAACTATATTCATTTATTTTTCAGTTAATTAATTAATCAGTATTTTTTTTTAAACATACATATATCTGTCTTTGTGATGAGCGCAAAATGTGTTCAGAGGAGATAAAAGACACGCCAGGAGAAGCTCGCAATGAGCACATGGCTTCACATTTTATTGCCCCGTCATTTTTGACAAGCAAGTCGCTAGTTCTATATAAACAGTGATTCTAATCAGGATAGCTCTCAAATTCAAGAGCTTAGTGATTAGCTTAACAGTGCCAGTTAATATTTACAATTTTTCAATATATAAACTGTAAAACCTCTACAAAACGGGTTACTTGCAGTTAGTTGAGATTGATATGTACAGTATGCACTGCATGTAAACTGTTTGAGTTGTCTTATGTATACAAGTGCTACTCAATGTTCTTGTAAAGCATGTAGATCATCAAGCTCCACTGCTCCTTTTCATTCAGTAAATGCTTTTCCTTCTGATAACTTGTTGACAAGCCCATTTGATGAACTATTACATTCAACTTCATCTCACATTGACTTCTCAACAAGTTAGTAGAGAGAAAAGTATTTATTTTATAGAGAGTTTTCAAGCAACTATCAGGGTAAAACACAGATTTCTGAAAGCTCAACTGCTCATATTCAATAAGTAAAGCTCCACTAGTCCTTTTCATTCTGTAAAGATACATTGATCTTTTTCAGTCAGTAAATATTTTTTTCTCAACATCTTGTGTACTTGGTCTCATTCATTATGAACTATTTTCTAACAAAGCCCCAGAACGGGCAATGCTGAAAATTGGTGACAGACCTGTTTATGCAGTATTTCACTTTGTGCATAGTGTAGGTCATATAGGACAGAGTTCTCTGGGAGGAATGATTTTAGTTTGTTAATAACATTATGGCAGCATTCTGTACCAAATGTAAGTGAAGCAGCTCTTTATCTGGCAGTCATATTTAAAGGCAGTTGCTGTTGTTCAGTTGTGATAATATAAAGGCATGAACCAAAGCGGTTATTATGGGGGTATTTGGTGTTCTTGAGATGGAAAAATGAGAACCTGATCACAGTTGATATCTGATATATTAGTGTCTAAAACAACCCCACAGGTTAAACACTTGCTCAGATTCCAACATCCAAACTGAAGACCCAGTCTGGTTGGACCAGGGAACATGATAACATGTGATGGAAACCAACCAGAAGTACCTATGTTCTGTGTTTAGCATCAGTCAGTTGCCACTTATACAATGGTGGTGTTCTTTTAGACATCGATTTGTAACAAAGGGGGCTAAAAACATACAAAACAGTGATTGTCATGTCTTATGATAATCTCTCTCAGAGTTACCATGTTGTCAGCAAGCAACAATGAGGATAAATTAAACCTTGTTGACCTCTACATAGCAGGGTCATGGGTTTAAAAGAGTATGCACCTGAAGAAACCCTCTGTGAACTGCTAGTTAAAAAAGATTGAAACCAGCTGAAGATAGTGCCTTCCAGTGCAGAGTACCTCTTTGTCCACTCTAAGGATATTCCACTGTCCACTGTTTTAAATGCTGTTCAGATGTCAAGGAAATTTGGAATTGAAAAATTATATCTATCTCTTGCTATCAGAAGGTTGTTAAAAACATTGACTAAGGCTACTTCTGTGCTGTATCTTTTCCTGAACCCTGAGCACAATTGACAGAAGATGTTGTGTATTTGCAGATGGATTTAGTGTTGCAATACAACCCCTTTTTCAGTAACCTTTAATGAGACGGTATGCTTTGAAACAGGCCTGTAGTTTCCCGGTGAAACTCATTCTAAAGAGTGTTTTTGTAGAAGTGCAGCGAACAGTTTACTATTTTGTGAATATTAGGCTAATAAGAACAGGGCTGCCTTTGAGAAAGTGAGTTGGCACTGGATCCAGGTTACAGCTTGTGAGTATAGCTTCATTATTGTGGTCAGAGCCTTCCCTCATGAAAGTAGCTGACAATATGGCAAAAACATCTACAACATGTTGTCAAAGCCTGATTAGAGGGCTAGGGAGATAGAATGGCTGAGAGTAGGGAGTGGAGAGTGGGCTAAGTGACAGTTTCACAGTGGTAGGTAATTGGGGGTTTAAGTAGTTTGTGGGAAGTAAAGGCTCCTTCCAAAACCCCAGGTCAATTAACCTGACATTTGTGGTCAGAGCCTTCCCTCATGAAAGTAGCTGATGGTATGTCAAAAATCACTACATCATTCTATCTGGGTGAGAGGCTAAAAGAATCAGAAACAATAGGCAGGTTTGAAATGAAAATAAGTTTTTTTTGTTATATCATTGAATGCTTTCCATAGTTCTATGGAATCCGGACAATTTTGAAAAGTAACCCTGTGGGGAGAAAGGGACGTGAATGATGGTCGGGGTATGCATGGATGGGATTCGTTGGAATTAGCAAGTTAAAGACAAATAGGCAAATTCCCTTAGAAGGGACATCATGGGAAGACTGGATGAACGTAATTTAGTTAACGTTAAGTAGGTTTCTCCTTCTGATGTAAGCAATCAGACTGCATGTCCTGTCCAGTCTTTGCTCCAGGCGTGGGCTGCCATGAGAGCTGGAATAACATTTTAGGACTGGATCACATACTGTAGGGGTTTCCAACCTGGACATTATGCTTTCCAGGGAGTTCATTGCAGTGGCTATGTTGAATAGCATCATTTGCATCTAGGTATCCTAGTTGTTGGGTTGTGAAAGTGGATTTTGGCTAAAATGAAGTAGATAATATGAGTATTAGCATTCTTTCTGCTGCTATGATCTCTCTGGGGAAAACATGCTTACTTGCAGGTGATGGTAAATAGATATCTTTTGAGACTGTAAGTCAGATTTATCAAAACCTCAAATATTTGAGTAATCAGCCAAAGCTGTTCAGTACTGAGTCCCACTCTTCAATTCTCTTAAACTATCATCCAACCAGGGGAGTAGTTGTGTAAAGTGAGGGATCATGGGCTGACAAGGGCAATTATGTAATATTACAGTTGTCAAAGCGTTATTGTAATAGTCAAAGAGAGCAGAGGGATATTTATATTATTATTATTATTATTATTATTACCACTTATGGATAAAGAATGAACATATTCTGTACTGCTAAATACAGGGGATGCAATGATGTACAAGGAATACCATTCATAAGACAAACGTGACAAAAGTTTACATGCTGGTACAGAATGAGTAGCCTCGCTCTCCTAAAAGTTACAGTATAAGTGGGCCTGTTGGTGGTCTAGTGAGGCAGCAGAATCCAAGGCATTCAATATCTTCATTGATTCTCTGATAACAGGGAACAAGTTGGTTGACTTGTCTGAAATTAGCTTTCACAGTGTGTTTAAAACAATGAAGTGTTGGAGAGAGTCTGACACAGATAAATAATTCCACAGAGTTAGGATAACAGAACTGAGAAGTGGTGATGACAAGTTAAGAGATTCATATATCATGGGCAGAGGACAGGGCACAGTTAAAGGACTATCTGGAGATTATATCTGATATGTAGGAGGGTGCAGAATAATTCAGGGTCAGTAGTGATGTCCCGAACAGTTCGCCGGAGAACTATTTGCGGCGATTTTCGCATGTTCGTGTCAGCCGCGAACAGCGAACACATGCGCTTTTCGTTTTGCCCCCTATACTTTATCATTGAGGAAGCTTTGAACATCATTTATTTTATTTTATAATTTTTTGTGTGTAATCTATGCCTGCCTGCCAGCTTGTGTGTGTGACAGGCTAACTCCTAACAGCTTATATTGTGCTTATTTTCACTACTCATCCCTGGTGGTGTAACATACATTGAAAACAACCATTTTTTTTTCTGTAATCTAATTTCAGTTGCCTGCCTGTGTCAGGCTCACAGCTTATATTGTGCTCAGTGACATAAAACAACACTTTTTTGACTGTAATAGATTGAATACCAATTGCCTGCCTACAGGCGTGTGTGTGAAGCCTATTGCATCTACTCTGCCAACTTTTGCCAGTGCACAGTGACACTCATATCTGGTGGCACCTTAGATTGCACGCGCAGTGCCCCAAATTTGAAGTTGGAGGACCGACCAAGCATCTTTTTCCATCTCCCGCTTCCAAAAATCCATGCCATATACACGTCCCCTGATAGTGGACGTAACAGGGATTAAACCGATAGGAATAGTACTACTTAACAGTACACACCTTAAATTAACGCAGACAGAGGCAACGCGTATAATCTTCCATGCTGTGCAGTGGAAGACCCCAGACTCTGACCTGTGTATAATCTTCCATGCTGGGCAGTGGAAGCCCCCAGATTCTGACCTGTGTATAATCTTCCATGCTGTGCAGTGGAAGCCCCCAGACTCTGACCTGTGTATAATCTTCCATGCTGGGCAGTGGAAGCCCCCGACTCTGACCTGTGTATAATCTTCCATGCTGGGCAGTGGAAGCCCCCAGACTCTGACCTGTGTATAATCTTCCATGCTGGGCAGTGGAAGCCCCCAGACTCTGGGAGTCTGAAGAAGAGGAGTCAGAGGAGGAAGGTGACTTTGAGGAGGTAGAAAACCAAACACAGAAGGTGTCCCAGGGGGCTTGTTGTCACCTTTCGGGGACCCTTGGTGGCTGGGTGGAGGAAGAGACCTTTAATGACATCAGTGAGGACAAGGAACAGGATATGGCTAGCTTGGTATCCAACCTTGTGCAAATGGGGAGTTTGCGGTTGTGCAAAGGGACTGTTTGAGGATGTTTGCAGTGCATTAAACGGGGAGATTGGTCTGTTACTGTGAAGCGGGTGTAACCCTTACACTACCTGATCGATACAACAGGATACCTGATGTTTTAAAGCATGTTATTCCAAACAATTTATGAATGTTAGGTGATTTATGCCCTTTATGGCTTAAAACCAGACTCTGCATCAACTATGTAATTTTCCGTGGGAGTTTTGCCATGGATCCCCCTCCGGCATGCCACAGTCCAGGTGTTAGTCCCGTTGAAACAACTTTCCCATCACTATTGTGGCCAGAAAGAGTCCCTGTGCATTTTGAAATTCGTCTGCCCATTGAAGTCTATGGCGGTTTGCCGGGTTCGCCCGTTCACGAACATTTGATGGAAGTTCGGGTCCGCTGTTCGCGAAGCGAAATTTGATGTTTGCGACATCACTAAGGGTCAGGATTTTGAACATAATTATTCTGGTTATGGGGAGCCAGTAAAGAGATTGGCAGAGTATGGCGACAGATGAGAAATGCCTCTTGAGATATGCGACCCTATCAGAGGTATTTAAGATATCATTGAGTGTGGAGGGTCTCCTAAGGGAAATACAGGATAGAAGTGAGTTCAAATAGTTATTCAGAAAATGATAAGTGAGTGAATTAGAATTTTGGCTGTTTCTTGAGTGAAAAGAGGATGGATTTTGGAGATGTTTATGGTAAGTTTTTGGATGTAGGAATGAAAAAGATGACTACATTTAGGGTAATCCTAAAGCAGTGACTTTGGAGTGTAAGTGTGATGGAACTGCTGTCAACTTTAAGAGTATATAGGGTGGGATGATTAAGAGTTCAGTCTTTGACATGTTTTTTATTAGGGTGTGGAAAGATATCCAGGAGAAGATGTTGGATAGACAGATGGTAATGTGTTAGTGGAAAAGGAGATGTCAATTTGGGTATCATCAGCTTAGAGATAATACTGGAACCCAAGATAACTTATTAGTTTGCCAAATTAAGTAATGTTGATTAAGAAATGTAAGGGAACTAAGATTGGTGTAGAAGCCAGCTAAGTGGATCAAGGGGTCTGAGATACTGGAGAACAAGAGGGTGATCGACTTTGGCAAGTGCAGCAGAAAATATCCAGGTGGAATAGTATGGAACAGTGTAAATTTTGTTTTTGCTGTTAGGAGACCATTAGATACTTTAGTAAGTACAGTCTCTACCTTTTTGAAGCCCCTAGACAGTGAAGTGTCCCCTATTTTTCCCTTTTCTGTGCATGTATATCGCTCTCTTGCTCCATGAGCAAATAACAGTCATTTCTCCTTTATATATATATATATATATATATATATATATATATATATATATATATATATATATATATATATATATATATATATTGTGGGAAAGTCAGCAGGAGCCATGGATGTATCATAGAGGGCCGTTATGTCAGCAACAGAATGAACAATTCGCTGTGTCCAGCACTCAGGGTGTTAAGGCTATTAAGTGCACCTGGTTCAGCAGCTAGACTATTTAAAGTCCAGAAAGCACCAGCCAGTGTTGAGTGGTGAGAGAGTCTGAGTGGAGACAGGAAGTGTTGTGAACTTGGGAGAACTACAGACAAGAGAATGTCACAGGCTTCATACACCAGCAATGTAACTGGAACCTGCAGTCAACAGCAACCTGGGGAGCTACTCTGGAGCTACTGAAGGGACATCCTCTGCCAGCTATTTTCAAGGTCAGAAGCGTTTGTTTTCCTTTATAACAAGAGTGCAGATATCTTCATCAAGTACCCGTTGCACTCTGTAAGGGTCCCTGGGGGCAGGGCACACAGAGAGTAGGGTAAGCTGGTGTCCTGACCAGGAGGTGGTGGAAACCTGACGAGAAGGTGGTGAAAACCTGACCACTAGGTGGCAACATTCTGTAAACATAGGACATACTGTTTGCCAGAGACTATTGTTTTATCTGAAGTTCGGGAAGCGGCTTCAGGGCTAGACAGGGGATACCTGAAAAATATTAAGTCTTTTTACGTAGATGATTATTTTTTTGCTGACAATAAGCTATTTTGTTTGGAAATGTTTTATTAAAAGAAAACATAACAACATATTGGCTTATGTGGATCACTAGAGAATTCAGTCAGGTCACACTCGTATCAGAAATACTACTGAGGAACAGTCTTGTACAACCATCCTTGTCACAATATATATATGCCTCACTCTTCAATCCATAGCCATTTTCAAATATGGCTTCCTTTAAGCTTATGCATGCTGTATTACACAGCGTTAATGCAAAGCCAAGGTTATATATAAAATGCTCCACCTGCCTCCCAGTTTAACATTTATCCAGCCACCACTGTGTTTCCTACATATAAATGTAATTATATTCAGTCAGGGTCACTTTTACTCATACAATCAAAAAATATTAGACCAGGATTTTATATCAGCTTTCACTAAGGTCCCACTTGGAATTATTATAGTAATACAGTATATAAATATTTAGTCAGCGTCTCATACAAACACATATTCCGCCAAGCTCTCCTATAGACATATACAGTAGGTCACATAAGTCATGGAACATTATACTATATATATATATATATATATATATATATATATATATATATATATTCATATTCAACACTGATTGTCAATTATTATATGAATGTATAGATATTCAGGTAGGTTCACCTATAATCATAAGAATGTATACATTTTCACCCATGTTCACTTATAATTATAAACACATAAATATTTAATCAGGGTCATCAATAATGATAATTCCTCCAGGATCCACAAAAAGTATAAATTCAGCCAGCGCTTCCTAAAATCATATACATATTTTCACCCAGGGTGAACCATAATTATAACATATGTATTATATTATATTATACTTTTTTCCCCAACTGTGTATGTGTGTATATATATATATATATATATATATATAGCTATCTAGCTATAGTTATCTATCTATCTATCTATCTATCTAGCTAGCTATAGCTATATCTATAGCTATATCTATAGCTCTATCTATCTATCTATCTATCTATCTATCTATCTATATATATATATATATATATATAGATAGAGCTATAGATAGAGCTATAGATATAGATTTCGCTATAGCTATAGATAGATAGATATAGCTATAGATATTTAGATATAGCTTTAGATAGAAAGATATCGCTATAGATAGATAGATAACTATAGATAGATAGCTATATATATATACACAGTTGGGGAAAAAGTATTTGATCCACTGCTGATTTTGAATGTTTGTCCACTGACAAAGAAATTATCAGTCTATAATTTTTATGGTAGTTGTGTTTTAACAGTGAGAGACAGAATAACAAAAAAAGAAAAACGCATGTGAAAAAAGTTATAAATTGATTCGCAGGTCAATGAGGGAAATAAGTATTTGACCCCTTCAACTTGGTGGCAAAACCCTTGTTGGCAATCACAGAGGTCAGACGTTTCTTGTAGTTGGCCACCAGGTCTCACACATCTCAGGAGGGGTTTTGTCCCACTCCTCTTTGTGGATCCTCTCCGAGTCATTAAGGTTTCAAGGCTGATGTTCTAAGGGATTAAGGTCTGGAGTCTGGCTAGGCCACTCCAGGACCTAAATGTGCTTCTTCTTGAGCCACTCCATTGTTGCCTTGGCTGTGTGTTTTGGGTCATTGTTATGCTGGAATACCCATCCATGACCCATTTTCAATGCCCTGGCTGAGGGACGGAGGTTCTCTTCCAAGATTTGATGGTACATGACCCCGTCCATCGTCCCTTTGGTGCAGTGCAATTGTCCTGTCCCCTTAACAGAAAAACAATCTCAAGCATAATTTTTCCACTTCCATGTTTGACGGTGGGGATGGTGTTCTTGGGTTATAGGCAGCATTCTTCCTCCTCCAAACACGGCGACTTGAGTTGGTGCCAAAGAGGTTCTGGTCTCATCTGACCACAACACTTTCACCCAGTTCTCCCAGTTGGGCCTGTACATGTGCTTTCTTGAGCAGGGGGGCCTTGCATCAGTCCGAGGGAGACTGACAGTTATTTGGTGTTTCTTCCATTTGCAAATATTCGCACCAACTGTTGTCACTTTCTCACCAAGCTGCTTGGTGATGGCCCATTCCAAATTTGTGTCTACAATCTTGTCCCTGACATCCTTTGACAGCTCTATGGTCTTGGTCATGGTGGAGAGTTTAGAATCTGATTGATTGATTGCTTTTGTGGACAGGTGTCTTTTATACAGGTAACGAGCTGAGATTAGGAGCATTCCCTTTAAGAGAGTGCTCCTAATCTCAGCTAGTTACCTGTATAAAAGACACCTGGGAGCCAGAAATCTTGCTGATTGATAGGGGACGAAATACCGTATTGGTCCGAATATAAGCCGCAAATTTTTTCCGATTTTTGAGCTTGCGAGTTACGGGTGCGGCTTATATTCGCGACCGTCAAAAAATCATTGCCCATTTGCGAACTTTACTTGTAACACGTGCAAATTCTATTTGCAAATGCAAAATTACTGCCGATTTGCGCAATTGCGAGTTAAGGGTGCCGATTTTCGTGCTTTAGACTACGGTATTGAATAGCGATTTACGGTTTTAGTGATTTTAACATCCTGTAAAGCCTTTAACCTGCAAAATAAGCTACAGTGCTAATTAGAAAGCCTATTTCTTGCAATGGCTGATCACTTTGAGAGTCTTTTTCTCTCCAATTTTACGGTGCGGCTTATATTTGAGTACTATCTTTTTTCTATTTTTTCCCCTTGAACTTTACGGGTGCGGCTTATATGCGGGTGCGGCTTATATTCGGACCAATACAGTACTAATTTTCCTCATTTATTTCCCGCCAAATCAATTTCTAACTTTTTTGACATGTATTTTTCTTGTTTTTTGTTATTACGTCTCTAACTGTTAAAATACACCTACCATCGAGTATAAGCTGAGGGTGGGAAAGGTGCTACCCCCTGTGTCCCTCTTGTGCAATCTGTGTCCCCATCTTTTGTCCCTCCTCTCTCTCCCGTGTGTCTCTTCCCCCCTCTCCCTCCCCTGTGTCTCTT
Organism: Discoglossus pictus; assembly: GCA_027410445.1. NCBI lineage: Eukaryota > Metazoa > Chordata > Amphibia > Anura > Alytidae > Discoglossus > Discoglossus pictus. The sequence continues at coordinate 290,955,005 of CM050167.1, read as the reverse complement.
CCCCATCTCCCTTCCCTGTGTCTCTTCCCCCCCACTCCCTTCCCTGTCTCTTTCCCTCCCTTATCACCCTCCTCAGCCCTCCTCATCCTCCCTTCTCATCCTTAACCTCCCTTCTCAACCCCCCTCCTCAACACCCCCCCTCATCCTCAACCCTCATCCTCAACCCTCCTCCTCAACCCCCTCCTCATCCTCCTTCCTCAACCCACCTCTTCATCCTCAACTCCCCTCTTCATCCTCAACCCCCCTCCTTAACCTCAACCCCCCTCCTCATCCTCAACCATCCTCCTCAACCCCCCTCCTCAACCTCCCTCCTCAACCTCCTCCTCCCCTCCTCAACCTCCATCCTCAACCCCCTCCTCATCTTCAACTCCCCCCCTCATCTTCAACCCCCCTTCTCATCCTCAACCCCCTCCTCATCCTTAACCTCCCTCCTGAACTCCCCTCTTCAACTCCCCTCTCAACCCCCTCTTAAGGAGGGGGTTTTGTTGACGAGGGGTTTTGTTGAGGAGGGGTTTTGTTGTAACCTTCCTCCTCAACCCCCCTCCTCATCCTCAACCCTCATCCTCAACCCTCCTCCTCATCCCCCTCCTCATCCTCCCTCCTCAACCCACCTCTTCATCCTCAACCCCCCTCCTTAACCTCAACCCCCCTCCTCATCCTCAACCTCCATCCTCAGGTTTGAGGGGGTTTGAGGATGAGGAGGGGGGTTGAGGATGAGGAGGGGGTTGAGAATGAGGAGGGTATTTGAGGAGGATGATATGGGAGGGAGAGGGAAAGAGACATGAGGGAGAAGGGGGGAAAGAGACACAGGAGAGTGAGAGGGGGGAAGAGACACAGGAGTGCAGTAAAAAGAAAAAGAGGGAAAAAAATTGGAAAAACAAGAGAAACAAAATTCATTGGGCAGAGTTATGTGAGAAACAGAGCTGCATTGTAAATAATGTCCTGATAGGTCAGTATGTAAGTCTTTAGATCAGGTTGTAGATAAGAACACAGCAGAGTTAAAATAAAGAGCATCACATTTCAACATAGCATGTAACTTATGAAAACCGTAATAGAAGGGGGGGCGGGTATGTGGAATGTGTGTGAGCTATAAGACATTAAGATAGTGGGCCAGAAAGCCTAAGTCAATATTAATGCCCATTTCCTTTGTATTAAATTTTTTTATAATTTTTAATTCAAAAGTTTTCCGCTGTTTGATAGTTCTGAAACTCCCTCTGAGTACTTTTATTTTGAGCTTCTGGATCGAGTGATTCTCCTGGGTGAAATGGTGTCCAATTGGGGTACAGTAACTGTCTTCATGGTGCTTTTTGATGGAGCTTCGGTGGAGGTTCATTCGCATGTGTAGTTTCTGGCTGGTTTACTGTTTCACATACAGTACAATGTATCATGTAGACTACATTGGAGGATGTACATGAATATGACCCACTGATGCTGTAGGAATTGTTGTTGTGCGTGTCCTCTTTGCAGATGTGTTGGCATAGTTTGCAGCGACTTTTATTGCATGGTTTGGTGCCATTAACTCTCTTATGCTGTTCATTTGGCAATCTTCTATTCACAAATTTGGTGGCTGCCTAAATGCAAGAATGGGGGATTTGGTGAATATACAGTATGTTTCAATTCTGTATCCTCTGAGTTGTGGTTTTAAATCCTTAAATATTTTGTGAATTCCTTCTAGAATCGGATGGTATGCAGTTACCAGAGGTGTACGTGAAGTTGTTTCTTTAGTTTTGTATTGCAACAGGACTTCCCAGGGTGTTCTGATGGCAAAGGTTACTTTCTGAGTTATAATACAGGGTTTGTAACCCTTCTGTCTGAAGACAGAAGGAGGCAGACAGTGTTTTTAAGTGTTTATCACAGTCCTCTGTGTTTGAACATATGCGGTGATATCTGATGGCTTGACTATGAATTATCTCTTGCTTGGTATGGGAGGGGGGAAGCTGGAGTTGTGAAGGTAATTGCATCTGTCTACAGGTTTCCTATATACAGATGAGTTAAGTTTGCCATTTGTAATGGAAATAGTGGTGTCCAGAGAGTTAATCGGTTCTGTGGAGTAATCCATTTTAAATTTTAATGGATAGGTGAAAGGTATTGAACAAATTGTGGGAGTCTGAGTTTTCCTTCCCCTTCTGTCTATATGATGAACAGGTCATCTATGTAACGGTATTATATGTAAGGTTTGTGGACATACAGTATGTGGACAGGAATCTCTTTTCCAGGTCGACCATAAATAGGTTAGCATATTTTGGTCCCATCCCATTGCGGTCCACATTATTTGTAGGTAAACATGTTGGTTGAAGGTATAGTAGTTGCTTTGCTCACACACATTCCACATACCTCCCCCCCCCTTCTATTGCTGTTTTCATAAGCTATGTGCTATGTTGAAATGTATTGCTCTTTATTTTTTACTCTGCTGTGTTCTTATCTACAACCTGATCTATAGACTTACATACTGACCTAACGGATCAGCACCACGAGCGTCAGACCAAAGCCCAGCAACCAATGCACGCAGACGCATGCGAGCACACACACCAGCGTGCCCTTGAGTAGTGCTTCCTGACATCTGCTCTTGGCATATGTGAGTGGGCTTGGGACAGGATCCCCCCTTCTGCTTTCTGTGCCCCCTTGCTCAACTCTGTGCCCTCCTCCTCTCTATGCTCCCACTTCTCCATGTGACCCTATTCACCTCTCTGTTCCCCTACTCCTCACTGTGCCCCATCTCTGTGTCAGATCTTTGAGACGCAGGCAGATATGACAGATCGCTAACAGACTTTAGTGGAGGGGGCACAGAGAGGAGTAGGGGCACAGATAGGTGAATGGGGGCACAGAGAGGAGTAGGGGGCACATAGAGGAGTGGGAGCATAGAAAGGAGGAGGGCACAGTACGCCGTGAAACTGTTACATAAGGCTGCACTTTTTATGTATATGTATAGTGATCCATATGTTGGTTTTCTCCAGAAATACCAATATTTTTGAAAGCATTTGGCTATAGTGGAAAAGAGAAATATATACACTAAATTTTGTATGCAGTCCTGTGATATCCGGAGCCACATCCCAGGATTTATGTCGTTTTGTGTACCTGATAAACTAACAAAATGATTAGTGCTAAAAATAAGGAATTCATGGGTGAGGAAGCAGATAATTCAATACTTGTCTTAAAGTGTAATTTTCTAGGTATTTCCAAAATCTTTTTCCTGTATATGCAATGACTGTCCTACTTTTATTGTGTTATATTTTATTTAGTGATTGGCCCTTTAATTATTTATTGTTTTGTAGTTTATGTTCAGTTGTACACTAAAACTATAAAATTAAGAGCAAATAATATGCAGTCAAACCATGTCAACAGCCAGTGACACATCTGATGGGTCAGTTGTGCTTATTTGGCAACCTTGGGTGTTTCTGGGGAAAGTAGCAAGGTAAATGTATTTTAATTCTCAGTTTCTATTATACATTAAATGAAGAACATATATAATTAAGTAATATGCAATATTGGTCAATATATGGACAATACTGGTTGATTTGCATTATAACGCAGGGGAAATTTTGGCATCAACATTTGGTTATAATTATGGGAATAGGAACTTTACCAACATTTTTTGTACCAGGGCCCTCCATTCACTAGCTCAGCCACTTTCAAAGCTAAAATAGAAACACGTCACCTGTCCCAGGCAGGCTTGCTTTGGCTCAGGAAGCATTAGATATCTAAAAAATGTTAAACTTTGTAAAAAACAGTGGATGAGTTTTCTAGGCATTCTGTGAGAGATTTTGGAAATTATTAATTATATAAACATTGCCAGGATTAGTTGCACTGGTTGACTGACCCTGTTAAGAACGTATTTAGAATCAAACAGCATCTGGAAAACATGAGAAATTGATTTTGAGATACATTTTAGTTTTGGGTGTCAACCACCACTTTATCAAAGAGGTAACAAAAGTGTAGGTTATTACACTATGTTGTTTAAAGAAAAAAGATTCAAATTCTCAGATTTTTTTTTTTTATTTAAAAGTTTTTATTGATGTTAAAATTGTGTAAAATTTGCTTTTTAGAATTATCACCCCTTCAAGTACTCATACAGTTGTACTAGTTGGTCACTAGGTGTCAGCAGAAACATATATAAAACATTTATTGACTCTGGCTGTTCAGTGTAGTGTCCATTTTGAAAAACGTGAAAATAATGATTGTAAATGAGTAGTACTTTAAAACGATACTGAAGCCCCTACATAAAGACTGTTTTTCTTTGTTTTTTAAATGGGATCTAATAAATTAGAGAAATATTAAATGTTGCAATGGACTGATAAGTGGTTCATTGTCGTTCGATGCCTATTTCCTATAGTGAAAATTGCCATTGACAATAAAAAACATATATAAAAAAAAAAGGCACCAATCTCACCTGCACTCAGTAAAACATACTCATATATATCAGCTAATTTAGCAACTGTATATACAATTAGTTAACTGTAACATTCCTGTCGACATGTTTTTCACACTGCCAAAATGCTGTGGTTACAAAAATAAAGCATCATTATAGCAGGAATGTGTAAATGAAACAGAATGGTAGGTTGAAATGAGTGAATTGGTTGGAAATTGGTGTTGTCCCATATCAGCCTCAAAATGTATACAAGAAATAAAGATGTAGGAGTGCTTTGTATTTATAAAATATAAGCAGGATACTCTATACCTAATAAATAATATAATAAAGTTAATTTAAATTAATTTTGACATTTTTTATATAAAAATAACACTACAATAAGCAAACGGAAAACACTCTAAAAAAGAAAATGGTCTTCAGCATTATTAATTTTGGTGAACAACTCAGCAATGAGTGATTAAAATAATATCAGTATACAGAGATAGTAGAATCAATTGGCATTTGGACTTATATGGTATTAGTGCAGGCATTCAACTATAACATTTTGGCAGATAGTATTCCCACCACAAAATATTTATTTTTGTAGGATAGCAAATAACCTCAAATTGTTCATATTTTATGGACAAAACAATATATTTTCCCAGTTCCATTATAATATCTGGCAATTGTCTTCCACACCGTGCCCAAATGCACGTACTAATCTCTTTACTTTCCATACATAATCGCTTCTGTGATATCAATATCTTAGTAGCCACACACTATTATTGTTTGCTATTGCAGAACATAAGGAATATAGGCTGGGTTCAATAACACTTATGATATATCACCAAATCAGTAGATACATATTTCTTGTGTTTACCAATTATCTTTAAAATATTACTTAGAAACCCTGTATGGGTGTTTCAATCTTATTATTTCCCTTATGAAAATAAGGAATATACAGAATATTGTTTGATATTTTATATGTGTCAGTATATGTGTCTCTAAGGCTTGAATTTAGGGGTGGACATATGATGTTTAGGTAAAAATCCACAATCCACCAAGATGTCCCACTTTTTCTGAATGATGTACCTGTAATCCTCCATATTCAAGTTCAAGCACCGGATCCTATTTCCGTTTTGATGTTATAAGATGCCGTTCTCCCACCAGGAGTACTACAAGACACTTATCTGGGACACTGAATCATTTCTGCTTGGTGTAAATGACAGGTAAATGTAAGTGTCATTAGCGTAACAATGATAGCTTAGGCAATTATTTCACCCATTAGAAGCACATACACAGCAAACATCATGGGAGTTAAAATGGACCTATGTGGAACTCCACATGCTAGTGGTGTGGTGTTGAGTTACATAGTTACATAGTACATAGTTACATAGTAATGAAGGTTGAAAAAAGACTTTCAGTCCATCAAGTTCAACCTGTTAAGATCTCCTCGGATCTGCAATATGCGGATTAGTTATTAATTAAATTATTCATTAAATAATTATTAATAGTATAGTATTGGAGGATGAATAAAGAGTTAGTCCATCAAGTTCGACCTTTTTAGATCTCTATTGATCTTTTTAATGTGGACTATTTATTATTAATTGTTAATTGTTATTTGATCCAGAGGAAGGCAAACAGAAAAAAACAAAAACATTGAAACTTTGCCAATTGTCTCATAAGGGGAAAAAAAAGCAAAATTCCTTCCTGACCCCAGATACTGACGATCAAATTTCTCCCTGGATCAATATTCCTTTGCTAGTTATCTAGGATAGCCTTGAATGCCCTCTTTATTCAAAAATATATCTAACCCCTTTTTGAAGTTGTCATAAGATTTCCACAGTTTAACCACCCTAACTGTGAAGAACCCTTTTCTTTGTTTAAGGTGAAATCGTTTTTCCTCTAACCTCAAAGGATGTCCTCTTGTCAGTTGAAAATCTCTTGCTACAAAAAAGTTCCCTTGACAAAGCCTAATATTGACCCTGGATGTATTTATATAAGGTAATCATATCCCCTTGTAAACGCCTTTTTTCTAGCGAAAATAAGTTTAATTTTGTTAGTCTTTCTTCATAACTTAGCCCCTCCATTCCCCTTATTAGTTTTGTAGCCCTTCTCTGTACTTTTTCCAGCTCTAAAATGTCTTTTTTATGAGGTGGTGCCCCAAATTGTACTCCATATTCCAAATGAGGGCCACTTTGTATAGTGGCAGAATTATATTTGCTTCCCTTGCTTCTATACCCTTCCTAATACATGCTAATATTTTATTTGCCTTTGCAGCCGCTGCTTGGCTTTGAGCGCTGTTACCCAGGTGGTTGTCCACTAGTACTCCCAAATCCCTTTCAATATCGGATACCCCTAGATTTGCTCCATTAAGATTATAGATTGCATGGCTATTGTTCCTTCCCAAATGCATAACCTTGCATTTATTTGTATTAAATCTCATCTGCCATTTAGCCGCCCATTTCTCTAATTTATGCAAATCCTTTTGTAGGGAAAGTACATTATTATCTGATTTTATTACCTTGCACAACTTAGTGTCATCAGCAAAAATGGAGACACTACTTTCGAGTCCTACTTCAATGTCATTAATAAATATGTTAAAAAGGAGAGGACCTAATACTGAACCTTGAGGAACCCCACTTATCACATTAGACCAATTTACAACAACATTAGACCATTTACAACAACCCTTTGCTTCGTGTCTTTTAGCCAGCTCCTAATCCATGAGCAGATATTTACTGCAATTCCTGTATCCCTTAGTTTGCTCACTAGTCTTCCATGTGGCACTGTATCAAATGCCTTTGAAAAATCTAAAAAGACTACATCCACTGAGTTGCCCTGATCCAAGTTCCTACTAACCTTCTCATAAAAACTAATTAGATTGGTCTGACACAACCTATCCTTCATAAATCTGTGTTGACTGCTACCTATGATCCTGTTTAAATAGACATATTCTTGTATTCTGTTCCTTATTAACCCTTCTAAAAGCTTCCCAACTACAGATGTGAGGCTCACTGGTCTATAATTCACCGGATTTGCTCTAGATCCCTTCTTAAATATAGGTATCACTTTTCTCCAGTCATCCGGTAGAGACCCTGTAGTTAGTGAGTCTTGAAAGATTAGATATAATGGTTTGGCTATTACAGAACCCAGCTCCCTCAGTACCCTTGGATGTATTCCATCAGGACCTGGGGCTTTATTAACATTTATTTTCTCCAACCTCTTTTGGATTCCTTACTTCGTTAACCAATTATTTAGTGAAGGTAGTGTAGCCCCATTATGTTGCGGTGTCCCAACCACTGGTACCTCCCTTGTGTAAACCGACAAAAAGAACCTATTTAGCTCATCTGCCTTTTCCTGGTCTCTAATTATCAGATGGCTTGTGTCACATTGTAATGGTCCTATCGATTCCTTCCTGGCCTTCTTCCCATTAATATATTTAAAAAATATTTTAGGGTTAGTCTTACTTTCCATTGCAACTGACTTCTCATTTTCTATTTTAGGCAGTCTAACAGCCCTTTTGCAAGACTTGTTGATTTCCTTATAGTCACATAAAGCTGCCTCAGTTCCCTCCTTCTTGTATAATTTAAATGCATATTTCTTTTTCCTCATCATGATCTTTAAGTCATTGTTAAGCCACATGGGATGTGATTTACTCCTATTCATTTTATTTCCACATGGTACATGCTGATGAGTATGTTTATTTAGTAAGGATTTGAATGTTGTCCATTTATTTTCAGTATTTTTCCCTGTAAGTTCTTTGTCCCAGTCTATATGTTGTATTGCTGCCCGTAGCCCATTAAAGTTAGCCCTTTTAAAATTTAGAGTTTTTGTTGGCCACTTACAACTCTGTTTTTTGTATTCAATCTCAAATGATACTGTGTTGTGATCACTGTTCCCCAAAGTTTCCCCTATTTTTACATTTGATATTATATCAATATAACTTGTGATGACTAAATCCAAGATGGCCCCATTTCTAGTAGGTTCTTGTATTACCTGGGCCAGATAATGATCCCTGAGTGTACTCAAGAACCTGCTCCCCTTAGCTGAGCTGCTGGTCTGATTTATCCAGTTTATTTTAGGGTAATTAAAGTCTCCCATTATTAGAACTTGCCCGTGCTTAGCTGCATTTCCAATCTGTAACAATAATTGTATTTCCTCACTTTCAGCTATATTTGGGGGTTTATAGCATACTCCCACCAATATGCGTTTAGAATTAGCTCCTCCACTATTTAGCTCAACCCACAAAGATTCAATGATGCTGTTAGTGCCAGCATAAATATCTTCTCTGACTATAGGCTTAAATTCAGGTGTAGGTAAACCATTTCCCCTATCTTTCCTAAATAGGCTATAACCATCCAGATTAACAGTCCAGTCATGAGATTCATCCCACCATGTTTCCGTAATGCCTATTAAGCCCCATTTTTCTTGTACTGCTAATATTTTTAGCTCATCCATTTTCCCAGGCAAACTTCTTGCGTTAGCAATCATACACTTAATGTTGCTATGGCTCTGCCGTTGTGAAGTGCCTGCCACTGTATTTGAGGCCCCTATTAATACCTCCCTACTTTCTATTGTAACCCTCCCCCCTTCTCCTCCCCCATGGGTAACTAATTCATCCCTTTCCCTCTCTACCCTATTTACCCCAATACTTCTATATAGTCCCTTACCCCCACCTACAAGTTTAAAAACTCCCCCATCCTATCCCCTAGCACAAAAGCTCCCTCATCATTAAGGTGCAATCCATCCCTGCTATAGAGATTGTACCCAAGTGAGAAGTCAGCCCAGTGCTCTAAAAACCCAAAACCCTCTGCACTGCACCACTTTTTTAGGCAATTTTGTCTTATTATTTCACCCATTAGAAGCACATACACAGCAAACATCATGGGAGTTAAAATGGACCTATGTGGAACTCCATCTATTGGTGTGGTGTTGAGTGCATGTGTGGTGTTGAGTGCATATAATGTTTGGATATATGCACTTGTTTAAATTTATTATTTGCTATGTTTTATAATAAAGATCAAGCGTATGACCAGTTTTTAACATATTTGGTACCTTGTTTTATTCTGTGTGGGGGTGTGGTGGAATTTGAAGTTAAACGTGATATTTGCTCATCTCACAACAAGGTGACTAACATGGCTTAGGAACAGAGGGCTAGATCAGTGTCCAGATTGCAATGAATGACGTTTTAGTATATTTATTCAGGGCCAGAGGCAAATGGAAGCTAAGATTTACTGGTGGAGGTCATGACAGGCTTAAGACTGTGGTAGTCAGTTTCCCTTAATTATATTGGTTTTAATAAAAAAATGATACTGACCTTGCACTGCAAAGTGTATTGAAAATAATTCAATGTGCCTAGTAGATAAAAATATTTAATTGATGTACCAATGTGCTAAACTAATAACAATCTCCATTGAGTTACATAGAAAGGAGATAAGTTGTTTAACCCGGCTACATGATGGAAAAGTATGTTTAACATTTAGACTTTGGTCCAAAATCTTTGCAGTCAATACAATGGGAAGTGTGGCAGAAAATATTAAAAAAGCAAATGCAGGTCAGTGTTATAGAAACACCTTATTAAAATATTTTGACTGGTGACAGGCAGTGGCCGGGATCATGTGTCTAAAGCTACAAGTCATAGACACTGGGATTGCTAATAAGTATGAATTACACAACAATATCCCACTATTCTTTACAAAACATAGTTATATGTGACAGCAAGAATTCTGTAATATTATGACTTTAAACTTCCAGCGTTTGTTATGAAAGAATTAATAAATAATTTTAGCATAACAATGGTTATGGTGTGATATTTATAGTATTCGTTGAATATATCAAACAGTTCATTTAGATAAGACTATTGGCTCCGCTGCTCTGATGCCTGAATTGTCCTGCTTGTACTGAACTGATAAAGATGTTATACATTTTATGATAAATTAGAAGCAGCCTGCTCACTACAAACATTGAAAATTATTTTCCGACTATACCAAATTGTTTTATAAAGGTATATACACACACATTTTAATAGAAAGGTCATAATGAAATCATCATGATAATTATTATTTTATTTAAGAAAATATGAACATATTAAATAACATTTGTATAATGAATAAATGATAAGACAAGCATTAGAATACAAAATCATACAGAGGGATGATTTACAATCTAACAGATGATTTATGATCTAGCAGAAGGTATAATGATTGTTTTTTAAACATCTTAGAAATATGTATTAACTTTCTACATGAACAATCTATATTATTAAATAGTTAAATTATATGTGTAAAATTGGTTGTTAAAAAGAAAACTTAAACATTAACCTTAAATGAACATATTAGCTTGTTATATGAATGTCCTGTAACATATAGTTAAGTTACTGTCTCCTGGGTGCTCAGGTGCAGCATGTTGTGAATCATGTTCATAAATTATTGGGAGTGTCTAGAAATTACAGAGCGGTCTTAGAACATATTGATGACAATGACAAAGTTAGAGGAAGATGGAATGCCCTAAAAAAGATTTTATCCATTTAGGAAAGACGCTTAGGGCAATAATCTCCAAGGTGGTATTTTCCAAGATACTACCTGTACCACATGCTAGCCCATCTTATGAAGATTAATGTGTGACTTAAAATTGGTGCATTAATGATGGTTTGGTTTTTTTAGAACACTGGGATAATTTCTATGTTGCATACAATCTCTATACCAGTGATGGATTGCCTTAATGAAGAGGGAGCTTGTGTGCTGGGGTAAAGGATGGTAGAAAGGCTACGGGAGTTTTGTAAAATTCAACACATTTTTAGGAGATCTTTACAGTGATGTGGTCCAAATTGTGCTGAATTAAGTGGTTATAAATCCAGGGAACTACAGAGCTGCAAGCCTTACCTTTGTAGTGGGGAAGCTCTTAGAAGGGTTACTAAGGGATAATATATGGGAATATATCCATGTGAATAAGATAATAATTAGGAGCCAACACAGATTTGTAGGGATAGGCCATGTCAAAAATCTACTGGTAGTAGTTTCCTTTAGAAGATAAATAGGATCAAGGCAATTTGGTAGATTTAATCTTATTGGATTTTGCAAAGGCTTTTGATATAGGGCTACATGGGAGGCTACTGTACAAAGTAAGGGCTATTGGGGTTACAGAAAATATTTGCGCACATTTTGAGAACTGGTTAAAAGAAAGGAAATAAAATGTTGTTGTAAATGGGGCTCCTCAGGGTTCAATATCAGGTCCTATCCTTTTTAACATATGTATTAATGAATTAGAGGAGGGGCTGGAAAGTTATATCTCCATATTTGTTGATGATGAAATAGTATGTAATTAAATCAGAACATTCTGTACAACATAGGAACTTTATTATTATTTATTAATTATTTAGAAGAATGGGCAGCTAAATGACAAATGATATTAAATACAAAGACATGTAAAGTTATACATTTGAATATGACACAAACGTATACAATTTATAATGTAAATGGACCAAATCTTGGGGTATCAATGCCAAGCTGCATCTACAAAGGCAAGGGCAATATTATTATGCATTAAGATGGGTATAGCAAGGGAAGCAAATATCATTCTGACATTATATAAATCCCTAGTATGCCCTCAATTAGTATATGGAGTACAATTTTGGGCACCACTTAAAAAAAAAATTGAGCTGAAAAGGTACAGAGAAGAGCAGCAAAATGAATAAGGTGAATTGAGGGACTAAGCTATGAAGAAAGACTAACCCAATCACCCTTAATTATTCTAGAAAAAAGGCTCTTAAGAGGGAATTACCTTGCATGGGGAAACTATATTTTCAAATGACAAGGACATCCCTTGAGGTTAAAAGAAAAAAAAAGATTGCACCTAAAAAAAATATGGTGTGGAACTTTCTATCTAAATAGGTTGTGATTGCAAATTCAATAGATAACTTTAAAAAGTGGTTGGATATATTTTTGTATTAAAGAGGTACACATGGTTATGTTGGCTAATGAGAGATGAGGTGGTATTAATGTAGGGAGTAGCCAGAATTTGGGTGTCAGAAAGCATTTTCTTTTCTGATACAGTTGGCAGTGTTTCATGGTTTTTTTCTGCCTTCCTATGGGTCAATTAACAATGCACTAAATACAAGGATCAGAGGAAGTGCAAAAAGGTTGCATTTGATGAATGTCCCATGGACAATTCACATGACACATTTTTAAATCTTTAACCACTCTCCATTGCTGTCTTACAATTTGTTGCCAAAGATGACTGTTGGGTGCACTTTGTACCACTAGTAGAATTAGATTCTCTAGTCTAGACAAAACAGTAAAAACAAGGGTAAATGCAGGAAGAGGAAGAGAGAGAAAAAGACAGAGAAAAGTAGACAAGAATTGGAAAGAAAATGAAAGACATCCAAAATGAATACAAAAGTCAGAGTCAATACGCCAATCATATCTGCCAAATCTATCAACATAAAATGTTTTGATTACTTCTGTTTCTAACATTGCCCTTATTCCAGGCATTTTGATTGTTTTACTATATTTCAAAGGAAAAGTAGATTAAGACAGTCTGGAAGATATTGCAAGGGGAATAATGAAGCAGATAGGAAGGGATACAAGGCAAGAAGATGATGGGAGAGAAACACATTGGAAAGGAGATGAGGCTAGAAAAGGAAGGGAGAGAAGTCAGGAAAAGTGGAAAGCAGCTAATAAAAGGGAGAAAGAGATGTCCAGATGAAGGCAGGGCGGACATGTGGGGAAAATATATTAAAAAAAGCCAAGTCCCTCCAAATTCCAGGAAAATAATGCTTTTTTGCTAGAGCATATAAAAAATGTACAATACATACTGTTACCAGATAAGCATTTAAGACTGAAATAGACTAAATATCAACAGAATGTGAAACAAAATGTTTGTTGCTTAATATTTGTGCAAGGAAATTCAATTTTAATATAGTTACATCATTTATATAAACCAGAAAAATACTTATGCAAGTATAATTTATTTTTCTATTTAAATCTACCAATATATGTTCATATTCTAATGGCAGAGTGAATACTATATGAAACCAATTACTGATATAGTGGAAACGCAGATTACATGTTCTAATAAAAAATGTGCTTCATACGTTAATGCACTGTAAAGTGCTTTGCTCAAATAAATGACACTAAAAATCTTCAGCTTCATTAGAGCATATTTAATATCCACTCTCTTTGAATTATCAATTAAAATATGCTTACATTTGGCTCATGAAAAATAATGTATTCTATAATTCTGTAATGTTCAAATGAAGTGCTAAATGAGCTTGCAATGCTAATTGCATTTCTTATTTAGTATTGCATTTCTGAAAATAAAAGAACCTAGAATTCATTAGCATCCAAAGCAGTGAGTACAAAATATTTTGCTGAGCAATATTTGGTTTTACTTTGTTATTCTGTAACAATGATAAAGTCTTAAAATAAAGGCTTGTGTTTTATTTTGAGTTTTAATCAACATCCTGTGCATCTAAGATAATGTCAATAGAAGGGAACAAACTATTACTTGTAGAAACTACTAGAACATTCTCCAAAGTAAACACTGATATCAGCAGTGCGTACCAACATTAGTCAATCTATTTAAATATGTTCCTTTTGTAAACAACCAGATAAAGAGAAAAACATGTGTAAAGGTAATTGTCAATGAAGATGTGAAAAAATCTTGTACTGTAAACAAAAAAGGAAATTATTTAAGTTGATTTGTTTTCACTCATTTAGTTGACAATGTATTATCAAAGAGATATATTTATCATTATAATCTTGTCATTTCACTATGCGATTATGGATACTGAATAGGATCTTGCTTTATGACCAATTAGAATCTGGTTACTGTATTAGTTATGGTTGTGTTTGGTTCTAGGTGAACTGGGCACTGTCCTGGGGATGTAAATTTAAGGGGGCAGCATTGTACTAGTTCAGATTGTTGCATCTGGTCTGTGAATTACTTGCTGGAAGGGAAAGGGTGTTTGCTATTTGACTAGCTGTAAGTCTGGAGATGAACAGTCAGAATCTTAGTTAAACCGGGGAAGGTGCGAACTTGGGAGTTCTAGTGCAAGCACAGTTATAGTGAAAATGTGGGAGTTCAAATAAAATGAGAGAGTTCGAAGAGTAAAATTGTAGTCCAAAATAAAAAAATGTTTTGTAGATTTAAGTATAGAAAAATACCTTTAATACAAATATATTGATTTGTCTTTTCAATGTAGTTTTGTAATCATGAGTCAGTGAAGTGGAAATCTTACTTGGTGTACATCCTGCCAAATGAATGCACTGCTGGAGCAGATGTTCCAGTGTCTATACCTCTGTCACAGGTGTGAGCATGTTGCCTCTCTTGAAACTCAAATTGGAGAACTTGAAAGGAGAATTACAACACAGTGATATTGCTGCACAGGAAAGGGAATTTATGCTCGCTGAGAACATTTTAACTGGGCCTAGAATGGAGGGTGGAGCTGGAGCTTGTGAGGATGTCCAGGGAGGTAGCTTGGTTACAGTTACAAGGGGAAGCAGAGGGAGCTGGAGGAGGAGGCAGGCCAGTTCTGGATTGAGTGAAACTCGTGGAGATGTCCATTCAGGAATGGCAATGCCAGAGCTGTTTCCTCTAACAGTCGGGAGAACAGTTCTGCTGGAGGAGATGGAGGGCATATTAGGCAGAGCAACAGACAGGCTTTGGTGGTAGTGGACTCTATTATTAGGAATGTAGAAAGGGTAGTTTCTATCGGGTGCCCGGGTTTGGCATTTTGTGGATCATGCCGATAAGTTATTTGATAGTATTTTCCGGGATACTTTCAGTGTCAGTGCACAATGCCATGTCACAGAGCTCAATCATAGTGCTCAATGGCATGCATCATCTGAAAAGGAAAGTCAAATATTAGCAAGCATTAAGGGGGTATGGAAGCAAGGGAATAAATATAATTCTGCCACTATACAAAGCCCTAGCACGCCGTCATTTGTAATATGTAGTACAATTTTAAGCATCACTTTATAAATACATTTTAGAGCTAGAAGAAGTACAGAGAAGGGCAACAAAACTAATAAGGTGGGTGGATGGTGTCACAACCCAGAGTTGGGGCCCAGATCACCCCTAATTCTCCAACTGTAGCTTAAGAGAGCAATCTGCCGGTTGTGATTTTTATATTCTTCTCAGCACCCAGCAATTCAGATCAGGACATCAGTCATGGAGGAACAGGAAAGTCAGACCAGCAACACCCTTAGTTTAAGCGTTTATTTTGGCAACAATGTAACATATTTATACCATACGGTAACCAACCACAAAATGTTATTTAATCTTCCCATATGTGCAAATTACGGTGAGGTCATGGTTATTAGCTGCCTACCCCACTGAGTTTAGGAACCTGAATGTCTAAGATTTAACCATGTGCTCTCTTTCTTGCTTCCTTTACTCTCTTGGCTTAATTAGAGAACCATTGTCTCCCTGTTTAGTTCCTTACCTCCTCTGATCTACACATTCAGGGACAGGCCCATGCTAGCAGCTATGCAAATGGCTTGTGGCCCCACACTGTCTGAGGAGATACATTTATGGCAAGAACAGGGCAATATGGAAGCCTTTTTCCCTACTGTACAGGATTTCCTTATTACCAGGCACCTCACAACTGATGGTCGCTCTGTCCAGAGACCCTGGCAATACACCTCACTAAACTCTGAGGAAAATGCAGCATGTGAACACCAAACATGCCTCTGTAACCCCTTTGCATCAATACATCTATACAATAATAAATCATGCTATTAAGGCCACATACACACTACTCTGTATAATACACACACACTGCCCTGTGTAAATAACATCTTCTAGTGTGCCCAATATTAATTATTGAGGCCTACAGTACACATGATGTCATATTTCTTAGCAAGTCCCATGTTCATTGAAATATTTAGCAATATTCATGGCCAGATTAACCATTAGGCCAACTAGGCAGTAAGAAATGGTTCATTCTACAGACTGGACCCCTGGAACTAGAGTTACAACAGACAGGAAGTTGCTGAGAGACTGTCAGTGCTTTGAGGGAAGTGGTGAGTTTGAGAGGAGATGTCTGTGTATATATATATATATATATATATATATATATATATATATATATATACAGTATATATATATATATATATATATATATATATATATATAGTGGATATAAAAAGTCTATACACCCCTGTTAAAATGTCAGGTTTCTGTGCTGTAAAAATATTAGACAAAGATAAATAATTTCAGAACTTTTTTCACCTTTAATGTGACCTATAAACTGTACAACACAATTGAAAAACAAACTGAAATCTTTTAGGTAGAGGGAAGAAAAAATATAAAAATAAAATAATATGGTTGCATAAGTATTCAAACCCTTAAACTAATACTTTGTTGAAGCACCTTTTGATTTTATTACAGCACTCAGTCTTTTTGGGTATGAGTCTATCAGCATGGCATATTTTGACTTGGCAAGATATGCCCACGCTTCTTTGCAAAAACACTCCAAATCTGTCAGATTGCGAGGGCATCTCCTGTGCACAGCCCTTTTCAGATCACCCCACAGATTTTCAATCGGATTCAGGTCTGGGCTCTGGCCGGGCCATTCCAAAACTTTAATCTTCTTCTGGTGAAGCCATTCCTTTGTTGATTTAGATGTATGCTTTGCGTCGCTGTCATGCTGAAAGATGAAGTTCCTCTTCATGTTCAGCTTTCTAGCAGAAGCCTGAAGAATTTGTGGCAATATTGACTGGTATTTGAAACTGTTCATAATTCCCTCTATCTTAACTAAGGCCCCAGTTCCAGCTGAAGAAAAAAAGCCCCAAAGCATGATGCTGCCACCACCATGCTTCACTTTGGGTATGGTGTTCTTTTGGTGATGTGCAGTGTTGTTTTTGCGCCCAAAAGTTCAACCTTGGTTTCATCAGACCATAACACCTTTTCCCACATGCTTTTGGGAGCCTTCAGCTGTGTTTTTGCAAAATGTAGCCTGGCTTGGATGTTTTTCATCGTAACAAAAGGCTTTCGTCTTGCCACTCTACCCCATAGTCCAGGCATATGAAGAATACGGGAGATTGTTGTCACATATACGACACAGCCAGTACTTGCCAGATATTCCTGCAGCTCCTTAATGTTGCTGTAGGCCTCTTGGTAGCCTCCCAGACCAGTTTTCTTCTCGTCTTTTCATCAATTTTGGAGGGAGCTCCAGTTCTTGGTAATGTCACTGTTGTGCCATATTTTCTCCACTTGATGATGACTGTCTTCACTGTGTTCCATGGTATATCTAATGCCTTGGAAATTATTTTGTACCCTTCTCCTGACTGATACCTTTTAACAATGAGATCCCTCTGATGCTTTGGAAGCTCTCTGTGGACCATGGCTTTTGCTGTGGGATGCAACTAAGAAAATTTAAAGAAAGACCAACTAGAGCAGCTGAACTTTATTTGGGGTTAATCAGAGGCACTTTAAATGATGGCAGGTGTATGCTGACTCCTATTTAACACGATTTGGAATGTGATTGCTTAATTCTGAACACAGCTACATCGCCAGTTATAAGAGGGTGTGCAGACTTATGCAACCACATTATTTTTCTTCTTTTTTTTTTCTTCCCTCCATTTAAAAGATTTCAGTTTGTTTTTCAATTGAGTTGTACAGTTTATAGGTCACATTAAAGGTGGAAAAAATTCTGAAATGATTTTTCTTTGTCTCATTTTTTTACAGCACAGAAACCTGACATTTTAATAGGGGTGTGTAGACTTTTTATATCCACTGTATAAAATCAGGGCAATATACTCACACAAAAAAGGGAAAACATGGGTGCACATATTCACAGGGGCTCCTGCACTTCACTGCCTAGGGGCTCCAAAAAGGCAATATCTGTTATGAATAAGTCCATAGTCCAAAAAGTTCAGTGGGGGCCCTTCTGGGCATGAAAGATGGATTAAGCTATAAAGACAGACTATCCAAAATAAAATTATTTTTCTCTAGGAAAAATGTGCCTAAAAGAGGACATGATTACCTTGTACAAATACATTGAGGGTCAACATAAGCTTTTGTCAAGTAACCTTTTTGTACCGAGAAGTTTTCAACTGACAACAGGAAATGGATTGAAATTAGAGGAACCGTAGAAAGAAAAGGGTTCTTCACAGGTGGTTAAAATCTCTACCAAAGAAAGCTGTGACAGCGGATAACGTTAAAAATGGGTTAGATATATTTTTGAAGGGCATTCAGGATTATTCTGGATAACTAGAAAAGAAGGAGTATGATGCAACTGGCAACATTTAAATGGGTATTTGTTCTGTTTGCCTTCCTCCCAATAAATTAACAAATTAACTCAAATATTAGCAATAATAAAAATATTTTTGTGAAAATGTTCCTTTAAATTACCTTTTGTATTGTACAAATACTCCCTTTTCGTACAGAAACCTTTCTTACCTTTCATTAGACCCCATGGCACATACACATTAAAAATATTTTTATAATCAGTGGTAAAACTATGAAAACATAAATTGTAAGAAATGCTAGTCCAGATGGTATGACACATTTTATTCGACAGAATAAATCTTGAGGTAAAAGCATATTATAGAGATAAAAATAATTCCTTAGATAGGATTGATGGACAATGAACTAAAATATTGATATTATAGGATTTTTATGATTTCTAGCAGGGATTATAACATTCTAAGAAACATAAAAGTTTGCAGTAGATCAGAAATATATCTTCATACTTCAGAATGATCTATATTACAGTTAGAAACATTGGAAAGTGATCTTGCGATACCATAAACTCATTGCAATTGTAGATTTATATTATATATGTAAATTAAACCAGTTAGGCATCTATTCCATGGCTTCTTTCACATCATACACATACATCAGCCCCCCCTAAGAATGCCAACCAGGGTGTCAAGGATCAAAGGGAGGGTAAATATAATTTCCTCCCCCCAAAAGGAGTGGATTTTTTTCATTATTTTGGTAGTTTCTTTTTCACTTTTTTATATGTAATTTTATTTGATTTTTTTAAATATTATCAGCCTCATTCAATTCGGGGCATTAACTCAATAGCAAGTAGCCGATTTCCTGCGATCGAGTTGCGGGCTCCAGTAAGTCTACTTTTACTCTGCTATTCCATTGGCCGGGCCTGAAGGTTAGGCGCCGGTCGCGAGAATTGCAAATCAAGCTCTTGTCAGTAGCCCGTAACTCGTGGTTTAAGCCCGAACAGTTGCAGCACTTTAAATGCAAATATAAAATTGATACAGCACTGTAAATGATGGGGAACACAATGGGTTACATTAGAATAAAAGCACAACATTCACAAGCTCGCACATCTCCAAGATATAATACTTTATTTCATGTTTGATTTCCGTCCTAAGTCCTACAGGCTTGAATGACCTGAATGTTGCTGTATGTCTTTAATTTCTTTATGTAAACCATCTTTTATTTTATGTATTTTTTTTTACTTTGATGTACTTAATTTATTTTATGACATTAGCTGCAGGGACTAATGTAATCCTTGTGGACCCCCATGGGGATATGATCTGCGGGAGGAGCCATTATGGTAGTAGTTATAATGTCATGGGAGTCCATAGGGATGCCACGGTAGGAACTCCATGATTTAAGTATAGTAATCCACGGGGATCTGTAGGAACCCCACTGGTATAGGGGTTAATGTTTTTTACTTTAGATTACCATAGGGGTAGCTGATCATAGGCAGATGAGTAAAAAATTGTATTACTAGTAACTTGCCCATCATAAATTATAGTATCGTAGAATATTATCTTAAATTGTCTGTGCTGCCTCTTTCTATGTTGCCTCTCTCTGTTATGTGGCGAGTATGCTGTATCTCTTTCTCCGCTGTCTGTATGCTGTCTGTCTCTTTGCTTTATCTCTGTGTGCTGTGTCTCTCTCTCTGAGGTTCGTTATGGTGGCTGTTATGCCGCTTGCTGTGGTGTCTGTGTGGTGCATTCTCTCTCTCTCTGTGCGCTCTCTCTCTCTCTGTGCTCTCTCTCTCTGTGCTCTCTCTCTGTGCTCTCTCTCTCTGTGCTCTCTCTCTGTGCGCTCTCTCTCTGTGCGCTCTCTCTCTCTGTGCGCTCTCTCTTTCTGTGTTGTCTCTCTCTGTTATGTGGCGAGTATGCTGTATCTCTTTCTCTGCTGTCTGTATACTGTCTGTCTCTTTGCGTTATCTCTATGTGCTGTGTCTCTCTCTCTGATGTTCGTTATGGTGGCTGTTATGCTGCTTGCTGTGGTGGCTGTGTGGTGCATTCTCTCTCGCTCTGTGCGCTCTCTCTCTCTCTGTGCGCTCTCTCTCTCTCTCTCTCTGTGCGCTCTCTCTGTGTGTGCTCTCTCTCTCTCTGTGTGCTCTCTTTCTCTCTCTGTGTGTGCTCTCTTTCTCTCTCTGTGTGTGCTCTCTTTCTCTCTCTGTCCGCTCTCTCTCTCTGCGCTCTCTCTTTCTGTGCGCTCTTTCTCTCTCTGTACACGCTCTGTGCTCTCTCTGTGTGTTTTCTCTGTCTGTGTGCGCTCTTTGTCTCTGTGCTCTCTTGCTGCACTCTCGGTGCGCTCTCTATATATCTGTGCGCTCTCTATATATCTGTGCGCTCTCTATATATCTGTGTGCTCTCTCTATATCTGTGTGCTCTCTCTCTGACTGGGTGCACTCTCTATCTGCAATCTCTTTGTCCTTCGTATCTCTCTGTCCTCTCTGTCTCTATGTCCTGTCTCTCTCTGTCCTCTCTCTGTCCTGTCTCTCAATGTCCTATCTCTCTGTGAGTCTGTGTCTCTCTCTCTCTCCCTCTTTTTCTCTTTCCTTCTCTCTCTCTCACTCTTTCTCTTTCCTTCTCTCTCTCTCTGTTCTGTGCTTCCCTCTCTGTGTCCTGTGTGTGTCTCTCTCTCTGTCCTGTGTCTCTTCGTGTCTGTTTTGTTTCTGTCTCTCTGACCTGTCTCTCTCTGTCCTGTCTCTCTCTCTCGTGAGTGTTTCTCGCTCACTCTCTGTCCTATGTTTCTCTTTTGTGTGTCCTGTGTGTCTCTCTTGCTCTCTGTCCTGTGTGGGTGTGTCTCTCTCGCTCCCAGTGCTGTCTTTCTCTCTCCCTGCGTTTAATGGCGGTTTCATGATGGTTAATATATGCTACTGTGCATGCGCGCATCCCCACCCTTTACAGCAAATGTGAAAACTGAGCAGCAGACACCCCAACTGGATCTCCTGAATAATCTGCGTCTGGAGGGTCACCAACTCATCCATAATTAGATCCAGAGGCATTACATCCCTCCACCTCTGGAACTTCCTAGACACATCATCCTCCTCAGTTGCAGATAACCGGGGGCTAAGGACTGGGGCTGGGTTGACCTGCACATCATTATCACCTGCCTCCAGTCCGTCCTGCCCTCTGCAGTGCTCATTCTCTGACCTTAGCTCTTACACCATGTGCTTGTAGGTAACCATCCTCCTGGCTCTTTACTGCACCATAATTCCACTGTCTGGCCACCAAGCTGTCACGACCCAGGGATGAGGGGACCACATACACCCCTAACACTTCTGCTTTAGCTTACAGGGACAGTCTCTGAGTGAGGGCTTGTGCTTATACTCAGTGCCCAGCATGCCTTAGGACCATTTCTCAGGAACTCACAGGTTACAGGCTCTTACTAACTTAGTTAAAATTGTTCACTATTTTTGAATATCCCTTTGTGTAGAATAGCCCATCATCCAAGAAGCATGCCATTGATTAATGTAGAGACAGGCTGCCTTTACTCTTTTAGAGATATTTTAAACAGCACAAAAAGATTAACCTCCAAATGCTCATTGCCACTCATTGCCAGCCTTTTTCTCAGTCTTGCGGGCCTCGTGATGAGCACCTTTGGCGCTCATTGCGCATGCACAAGCCCAGAACTTTTAACATAGCGTTACCGACACACTCGCAATTACAACAACTATTATATATGATATGTGCATTGGGGGAGGGAAACATCCAGGATGGAAGTCAATGTAGCAAACATGGCTTACCAAATACATTCTTTAAACATTATACATTATACATAAAGGGAAAAACAACCTATCACAGTGCACATCCCATGTCCATTTTGATAGCCTCCCTGGCTAGGGTCCCAAATAACAGAGTCTGTGAATTCAGGGGGGTGAGTCAATACAGTTTGGGGCCATAAAGGTCCTGCTTGTAGGGTTCAAGGGATCCCTCTTCCTGGCCACCAAAAAATGCCATGACACATGGCATCCCAGGGCTCAGAGGGGGAATCAGGTTATAGGGAGATGGTTCATAAACCCCTGCATCATTTTTTATATTATTGTTAACCCCTCTCCTGCCATGGAAAGGGGTTTATATAGATATATAGGGGAAATGTTAGGGCTACTGTAATGTGCTAACATAGTGGGTACCAATCTGCAGCATTGCTCAGAGTCTCCTGTGAGCAGGCTGTGTGTACAGTACATTGGGCTCAAAGCAAAGGGAAAAAGTCTAGATGTTTGTTACCTAAGTTGAGAGGCAGTTTTAGGAGAGCAGTGTTGGAATGGCTTCCTAGTAACCTACAAAAAAGCCCCTACAGTTATGAGGGAGTCATTTCTCACAGCAACGTAGCAGATTGGAATGTAGCTGATAGTGGGTAACGTTCTGTAGCGTTGCTATGGAGACTACTGAGATTCGATCTCAGTCTCCTATTGGTATACCTTAGGCAGGCAGAAATCATACTTTAGAGCTAGAGAACTATAGGCAACAACCCTTTGGTTCGAGTGTCTAACTTTTACGGGATTCTTTTTTTCTGTGAGTGCTATGGAATAGCAAATAGGCTTATAAAAAACCTTTCAGGAGTTCTTACTGGAGCTATGGTATAGACACATATTGCAGCCAATCACATATAATAGTTGTCAAACGACGAAATGTCGTCACGCTTTGCAAGCTCGCGTATCTATATGTATCTATATGTATCTAAATATATAATCTCTCTCTCTCTCTCTCTCTCTCTATATATATATATATATATATATATATATATATATATATATATATTATACATACAGTGCCTTGCAAAAGTATTCACCCCCCCCTTGACTTTTTACCTATTTTGTTACATTACAATCTTAAATTCAATGTTTTGTTAATCTGAATTTTATGTGATGGATCAGAACACAATAGTCTAAGTTGGTGAAGTGAAATGAGAAAAATATATACATAAAACTATTTTTTAGAAATAGAAAACAGAAAATTGGCATGTGCGTATATATTCACCCCCTTTGTTATGAAGCCCATAAAAAGCTCTGGTGGAACCTATTACCTTCAGAAGTCACATAATTAGTGAAATGATGTTCACCTGTGTGCAAGCTAAGTGTCACATGATCTGTCATTACATATACACACCATTTTTTAAAGAGGCTGCAAAACCTATGCAAGAGGCACCACTAACCAAACACTGCCATGAAGACCAAGGAACTCTCCAAACAAGTAAGGGGCAATGTTGTTGAGAAGTACAAGTCAGAGTTAGGTTATAAAAAAAATATCCAAATCTTTGATGATCCCCAGGAGCACCATCAAATCTATCATAACCAAATGGAAAGAACATGGCACAACAGCAAACCTGCCAAGAGACGGCCGCCCACCAAAACTCACGAACCAGGCAAGGTGGGCATTAATCAGAGAGGCAGAGAGACCTAAGGTAACCCTGGAGGAGCTGCAGAGCTCCACAGCAGAGACTGGAGTATCTGTACATAGGACGACAATAAGCCGTATGCTCCATAGAGTTGGGCTTTATGGCAGAGTGGCCAGAAGAAAGCCATTACTTTCAGCAAAAACCAAAATGGCTCATTGTGAGTTTGCGAAAAGGC
Source organism: Discoglossus pictus (assembly GCA_027410445.1). Taxonomy (NCBI): domain Eukaryota; kingdom Metazoa; phylum Chordata; class Amphibia; order Anura; family Alytidae; genus Discoglossus; species Discoglossus pictus. The sequence continues at coordinate 290,930,868 of CM050167.1, read as the reverse complement.
ATGTGGGAAGCTCCCAAAATGTATGGAAGAAGGTTCTCTGGTCTGATGAGACTAAAATTGAAGTTTTCGGCAATCAAAGAAAACACTATGTCTAGTGCAAACCCAACACATCACATCACCCAAAGAACACCATCCCCACAGTGAAACATGGTGGTGGCAGCATCATGCTGTGGGGATGGGTTTCAACAGCCGGGACTGGGAAACTGGTCAGAGTTGAGGGAAAGATGGATGTTCCTAAATACAGGGATATTTTTGAGCAAAACCTGTACCAGTGTGTGTGTGATTTGAGGCTAGGTTCAGCTTCCAGCAGGACAATGACCTCAAACAACCTGCTAAAGCAACACTTGAGTGGTTTAAGGGGAAACATGTAAATGTGTTGGAATGGCCTAGTCAAAGCGCAGACATCAATCCAATAGAAAATTTGTGGTCAGACTTAAAGATTTTCTGTTCACAAACGCATACCATCCAACTTGATGGAGCTGGAGCAGTTTTGCAAGGAGGAATGGGCAAAAATCCCAGTGGTAAGATGTGACAAGCTCATAGAGACTTATCCAAATCGTTGTTGTGGGCATGTTCTGTAAATTAAAAGATGCAAATCCTCAAACAATCCATGGTATTTCCAGGTTGTGAGGCAACTAAACATGAAAAATGCCAAGGGGGCGAATACTTTTGCAAGGCACTATATATATATATATATATATATATATATATATAGTTATGAGCACTCAATGTTACATTTAAGCAGCCTGATTGGCTATTGTCGGCGGCTGCAGCGTGATTGGTTGTTAGGTTCACGGCTTGCTCTGTGATTGGCTGCACTGTTGCCTCGGCAGCAGGGGAGGGAGGGGGGAGAGACACAGGGGAGGAAGAGTGACAGAGGGGAGAGAGAAAGAGGGGAGGGAGAGGAGGGAGGAAATACACAGGGGAGGGAGAGAAGGGGGAGACACACAGGGCGGGGGTGAGGAGAGGGAGAGACACAGGGGAGGGTGAGAGACACAGGGGAGGGAGAGGATGGGGGAGAGACACAGGGGAGGGAGGGGGAGGAGAGACATGGGGAGGGAGGGGGTGAGAGACACAGGGGAGGGAGAGGAGGGGGGAAAGACACAGGGGAGGGAGGGGGAGGAGAGACACAGGGGAGGGAGGGGGAGGAGAGAAACAGGTGAGGTAGAGGGGGGGAAAAGGAGACAGGGGAGGTAGATGGGGCAAAAGAGACACAGGGGATGAAGAGACATAGGGGAAGGAGAGGAGGTGGAGAGACACAGGAGAGGGAGAGACACAAGTGAGGGAAAGACACAGGGGAGGGAGAAAGACACAGGGGAGGGGGGAGACACACAGGGGAGGGGGGAGACACAGGGAAGAGGGGAAAGACACAGGGGAGTGAGAGGGGGGAAGAGATACAGGGGGGGGATAGGAAGTAGAGGTTGGAAAAGCTTGCAATGAGCACCTTCCGTCAAGTAGAGGGGGGAAAGGTAGAGGGAGGGGAGGGACAGGGGGAAAGAGACACAGGGAAGGGAGTAGAGGGGGGAGAAGCTTGATTTGAGCACCTCCCATTAAGTAGAGGAGGGAAGAGGCTTGCAATGATCGCCAAAGGCTCTCATTGCGAGGCCCATGATGATCGCCAAAAGAGCTCATCGCAAGCCCAGTAAAGCAGAGGGGGGAAAGGCTTGCAATGTGTTTCAAACAGCAATGCCAGGCTTCAAATTTTATTGACATAATTTCTAAAAGGCAAGTAAAATTTGGAAATAAAATTTGAAGCCTAACAATGGTGTTTGCCACACATTGCGAGGCTCTTCCCCCGCTAACCTGCCTGCCTTGCGACGAGCGCCTTCAACGCTCATTGTAGGCCTCGCAATGAGCGCCTTTGGCACTCATAGCATTCCCCCTCCCCCACCGTACTGGCCTCGCTATGAGCACCTTCAGCGCTCATTGCGAGCCTCCTCCCCCATCTACCTCTCCCCGACGTCTGCTTGACGGGAGGCACTCTTTTCGAGCCTTTTCCCCCTCTACTTTCCTGGCCTTGCGATGAATGCTTTCGGCCCCGAAGGCGCTTATTGTGAAACTCTACCCCCCCCCCCTCTGCTGCTTGACGGATGTCGCTCATTGTGAGTCTCTCCCCCCCTCTACATCCTCCCCTGTGTCTCTTTCCCCCCTCTCCCTCCCTGTCTTTTTCCGCCCCTGTCCCTGCTTTGTATCTCTTTGACCCCTGTGTCTCTTCCCACCGTCCCTCTCCTGTGTCTCTTTGCCCCCTCTCCTTCCCCCTGTGTCTCTTACCCCCTCTCCCTCCCCTGTGTCTCTCCCCCTCCCTTTGTTTCTTCCCCCCTCCCCTGTGTCTCTCCCACCCTCCCCTGTGTCTCTTCCCCTTTCTCCTTTCCCACCCCTTTGTCTCTTCCCCCCCTCCCCTGTGTCTCTTCCCCCCTCCTCTTCCTCCCCTGTGTCTCTTCCCCCCACTTCTTCCTCCCCTGTGTCTTATCCTCCCCTTTGTCTATTCTATCCCTCCTCTGTGGGCTTTCGACACTCATTGAGAGCCCCGCAATAAGCGCCTTTGCCACTCATTGCAATCAATCACATATATAGTTGTGGATCTAAACCATGACCAACATTGCAAACATCACCAACATTTGTAAGATCCACAACTATACAGGGAGTGCAAAATTATTAGGCAAGTTGTATTTTTGAGGATTAATTTTATTATTGAACAACAACCATGTTCTCAATGAACCCAAAAAACTCATTAATATCAAAGCTGAATATTTTTGGAAGTAGTTTTTAGTTTGTTTTTAGTTTTAGCTATTTTAGGGGGATATCTGTGTGTGCAGGTGACTATTACTGTGCATAATTATTAGGCAACTTAACAAAAAACAAATATATACCCATTTCAATTATTTATTTTTACCAGTGAAACCAATATAACATCTCAACATTCACAAATATACATTTCTGACATTCAAAAACAAAACAAAAACAAATCAGTGACCAATATAGCCACCTTTCTTTGCAAGGACACTCAAAAGCCTGCCATCCGTGGATTCTGTCAGTGTTTTGATCTGTTCACCATCAACATTGCGTGCAGCAGCAACCACAGCCTCCCAGACACTGTTCAGAGAGGTGTACTGTTTTTCCTCCTTGTAAATCTCACATTTGATGATGGACCACAGGTTCTCAATGGGGTTCAGATCAGGTGAACAAGGAGGCCATGTCATTAGATTTTCTTCTTTTATACCCTTTCTTGCCTGCCACGCTGTGGAGTACTTGGACGCGTGTGATGGAGCATTGTCCTGCATGAAAATCATGTTTTTCTTGAAGGATGCAGACTTCTTCCTGTACCACTGCTTGAAGAAGGTGTCTTCCAGGAACTGGCAGTAGGACTGGGAGTTGAGCTTGACTCCATCCTCAACCCGAAAAGGCCCCACAAGCTCATCTTTGATGATACCAGCCCAAACCAGTACTCCACCTCCACCTTGCTGGCGTCTGAGTCGGACTGGAGCTCTCTGCCCTTTACCAATCCAGCCACGGGCCCATCCATCTGGCCCATCAAGACTCACTCTCATTTCATCAGTCCATAAAACCTTAGAAAAATCAGTCTTGAGATATTTCTTGGCCCAGTCTTGACGTTTCAGCTTGTGTGTCTTGTTCAGTGGTGGTCGTCTTTCAGCCTTTCTTACCTTGGCCATGTCTCTGAGTATTGCACACCTTGTGCTTTTGGGCACTCCAGTGATGTTGCAGCTCTGAAATATGGCCAAACTGGTGGCAAGTGGCATCGTGGCAGCTGCACGCTTGACTTTTCTCAGTTCATGGGCAGTTATTTTGTGCCTTGGTTTTTCCACACTCTTCTTGCGACCCTGTTGACTATTTTGAATGAAACGCTTGATTGTTCGATGATCACGCTTCAGAAGCTTTGCAATTTTAAGAGTGCTGCATCCCTCTGCAAGATATCTCACTATTTTTGACTTTTCTGAGCCTGTCAAGTCCTTCTTTTGACCCATTTTGCCAAAGGAAAGGAAGTTGCCTAATAATTATGCACACCTGATATAGGGTGTTGATGTCATTAGACCACACCCCTTCTCATTACAGAGATGCACATCACCTAATATGCTTAATTGGTAGTAGGCTTTCGAGCCTATACAGCTTGGAGTAAGACAACATGCATAAAGAGGATGATGTGGTCAAAATACTCATTTGCCTAATAATTCTGCACTCCCTGTATATGTATTCACTTCAATAATGCCTTTTTATTTTTCTTTCTTCAGAATTAGTATATTTAAAGAAAACAAAGGAAAAAGCTGATTATTTTTGTTACAGTACATTCACAGCCCTATTAAAGCTACCTGCAAATGATCTGTGGGTTACAGGCGAAAAAACCCTACGGGATGTCGAAAAAACCTTTGATCTGTTAAGACTGTAACTGTTATGTTCGAGAATCGCTATTAAATTGCTACGAATCCCGAAAGGCGCACTGGCGGTCAAACCCGTAACCTGCAAATGGAGGCAAAAATATTACATATTCCAAATAGGACAAGTTCTCAACACTCTAAAAGACAATATAAACACACCAGTGGACTAAAATATGGGGAAAGCATGGAAAGGCATTACAATTGCTTGCACAACAATCCCCAAATACAAAATAGGCATTTAAAAATGTTTTTATTTCATCAACAGTTTGGAATGGTCATGCATATGCCAATAGGAAAAGCCATGCTGCAACATGCAGAAAGATATTAAATACACACCTGATTAAATGGCAAGACAAAAACATGAAACTGATGTTATATTAACACTTTCTCACTGACAGAGGCTCTAATGTGAACGCTGGAATGTATATATGACTAGCGACTTTCCCGTAAAAAAAAAATTACGGCATAATCGAGTTTCTACCCAAAAATGTCTCCACCCCCTCTCCCTCCCCTGTCTCTCTTTGCCCCCTCTCTCCCCTGTATCCCTCCTCTGTGTTTTTCCCTCCTCCTCTCCCTCCCCTGTGTCTCTTCCCCCTCCTCTCCCTCCCTGTGTCTCTTCCCCCTCCTCTCTCTCCCTGTGTCTCTTCCCCCTCCTCTCCCTCCCCTGTGTCTCTTCACCCTCCTCTCCCCCCTGTGTCTCCCCCCCTCTCCTGTGTTTTTTTTCCTTTCTCCTGCGTCCCCTGTGTTTCCCCCCCACCCAGCTCCTCCCTGACCAGCAGGCCACTCTCTTCTCAGGATATCCACGGCGGTGGCCTGGGGGCTGGAGGAGAGATAGTGCTGAGCTGCTGGGCGGGTGATGTGGCCCACTGTACTATGGGTCTCACTATGAGCGCCATAGGCCATTGGACTGGGCAGCAAGGCCTAGAACACTGGGCAGGAGGGGCTGAGAGGTGTGAGAGCTGATGAGACCAGTTTGAGTTCTGGGTATGTATAGGTGTGAGGTCTGATCATCTGTATTTAAAGGGTTGGTGGCACTGCTGGTCTACAGCACTGGGTGTGGATAAAATGCTCATATGTAGTTATAGGACATGTACAATGATCAGCTATAGAGATAGGAAAGTACTGCGGGCATCGCAAGCATTTGGGGCAGGGGGAGGATGTCCTAGGGGCCCCGCGATGAGCGCCTGCATCGTTTATCACGAGCCCTGCAATGAGTGCCAGAGGCGCTCATTGAAGCTAAGTCCCACGGGCCTTGGGATGAGTGCCTTCGGCACTCATCGTGAGTGCCGCAACGGGACGACAACTCGCAGTACGAAAACTATATAGGTAATTGCATGTACATCTCGCTCATCACATCTACATTGGGAAAACAAATAGTGGCCATATTACACTGCCACATGACATATATAAAGGATCAGGAGAACATTTTATTATTTGTTGTTCAGTCCGTTAGTCATGTCAGACTCTTTGTGACCCTATGGACTGCCACACACTTAGCTAGGTCTCTGCCTGTGCTGTTCCACAAGGTTTGCATGCCAAAGATACTGGAGTGGGTTGCCAGTTCCTTCTCTAGTGGACTGTGATTTGTCTGTGCTATCACCTTTCCACCTACAGTGGCCCTAACATGGTATAGCTCACAGCTTCATTCAGGTACACAAGCCCCTTCACCACCACCACTTAGCAATCCACAAGGGGACCAGGGGAACATACACCACAGAAATGTAAATTGATGAATAGCAAAACATAATGGGAGGTAACCAAATGGGAATGGCTATACATCTTGGCACATGGCCACCAGCAATTGCATGGGACTCTCCAGGATGGGCGTTGCAGAGATGGAGGTGAGTTGGCTGTTGATCCACGTGCCTCTGCACAGCCTCCATTTTTTTTTGTGTCCCCACCTGATGGGTTAGAGTAGCTTAATGTGGTGTATGTTCCTCTGGTGCCATTCAGCATTTCTAAGTGGTGGTGATGAATGGGCTTGTGTACTGCAATGAAGCTGTGAGCTATAGGTGTAGGCGGGCACGTCATAGCAGAGAGGTCAGACAAATCACAGTCCACTAGAGAAGGAACTGGCAACCCACTCCAGTATCACTTGTCATATGCCTATCAGGCCCTCAGGGGAATGTTGATACTCCACGGTATCACTAATTGCACTTTTCATGTGTATTAACCCTTTATTTTGATTATATGAGATATTTATTATTATATGATATCTAATGCTATTATGACTATATTATTGTTATATGTATGGATCTATTGCATAGTAACAAGGGCTCATTAGTTTATATATATATATATACAGTATATATCACATATATAGTTGTTGCTAACGCTGCGGGCTCGCGTAGCTCGCGAAGCTGATCATTGCCGCAGGCGCTCCTTGCCAGCAACTGAGGACCCTCGCAAAGCGAGGTCTTCAGTTGCAGCAACTGCGACCCTTGCAAAATTTCAAAAAAAGTTTACGTCGCAACACATTACGACACTCGCAAACAACATACGACACACGTTCACACACATTACGACACTCGCAAACAACATACGACACACGTTCACACACATTACGGCCTCGCAACACTCGGACGCAACTCGCGAACATTACAAATTAAAAACACAATACATACACACAGCACATACATAAAAACCTTACCTACACAAACAGGAAGCACCCAGGACCTCAAAAATGCAACTTACAACTTAATTGCACTCAAAATAAAAGAGTTTAGACACTAAATAGTTTGTTAAGCGACACAAAAAATGGCCGACCAATAAAACGAAAACGAGGCTACACAAGCAAACACCATACGAGACACGTTACCACACATTACGACTTCGCAAACATCGGACGCAACACGCCGACATACAAACATTTAAAACTTAAGAAAGACACACAACAAACACATAAAAAGCTTACCTACAGCAAGAGGAACCAGCCAGCACCTCAAAAAAACAAGTTACACCTACATTTAAATCAAAATAAAACACTTTAGACACTAATACCATCGCTAAGCGACAGAAAAAATGTCCGACGAACAAAACGAAAACGAGGCTTCAGACGTAACTATACTACACTTACTCGCAATAATGAAACACATACTATGCGGAACGTATCACAATCATATTAAACACCATTTTGAACAGTAATACGCAGAAAATGGCGGATGGAACGCAAATTGTAAGCTGGAACGCAAATAGCGCATGCGTATTGCGTTCTAACGGTCTCACTTTCCAGAACTTTCTACAAGTTTATAAATACTGCCTATTTCAAACAAAAAAATACATTTCTCCTCAGGTGATCAACGGAGTGACTTCTGAGATAACTGCTGCTTTTACTTGAGAAGACAATTCTTTACTAATTTACTACTTTGCATTGTGCAAATTACAACTGAGAGGTAAGCTATAATATATTACATTTTATTATCAGGACAGGTCAAACAAATAAAAATAAAAAATAGGATTTATGTAGTGACATGTATGGCACATTTATGTGTATAGGCTCAAAAAAAAAATACGGTTCATTTAACAAAACAACAAAAAAACATAATTCAATATTAAACAGAGGTTTATGTATAGTGACATGTGACACGCACATATATGTCTATAATGTACAGTGACATCTGACACGCACATATATGTCTATAATGTATAGTGACATCTGACACGCACATATATGTCTATAATGTATAGTGACATCTGACACGCACATATATGTATAGAATGTATAGTGGCATGTGACACGCACATTTATGTGTATTGCCCCTTCATAGTGACATGTGACACGGACATATATGTGTATAATGTATATTGACATGTGACACACATATTTATGTGTACTGCCCCTTCATAGTGACATGTGACACGGACATATATGTGTATAATGTATAGTGACATGTCACACGCACATTTATGTGTATTGCCACTGCAACAAAATTAGCTTAAAACAAAATCAGTAAACAACTACATTTAAATGACATTATATGTCATGTATACTGATATGTCACACGCACATATATGTGTATCATCTATAGTTACATCTCACACACAGACATTTATGTGTGTTGGAAAAAAAAAATATAAGGTTAATTTAACCATTTAAATATGAGTCATGTATACTGATATGTCACACGTACACAAAATAATTACATTAAACTATGGAATGTGCTTCATGTATGTGACATATGTGTGTAGCCCCCAACAAAAAATAAGGTCAATTGAAAAAAATTACACAACTATATTTAAATGACATTCATTTACTTCAATTCAATAGATCATAGAAAGCTGAATCTTTTTATTTCTTTGAATATTCAAACAGACTCTGCATCAATAGCGTCTCTCAACAATTTGCACCGTGCACTGTGAAGCACAATCCCTTTTAAAGAACACCAACAAAGAAGAAGAGGTAAGATACAACAAGACATTACATGCTCAAAAGGCCATGCTTTGCTAGATGAAAAATTATAAATATACAAATAACTATTTCACTTTCTTTTTCAAACAGACACTACAAGAAGACCGGCGGATTAAGATTGGCCGGAGGGGACGTCTATCATTCCAAACTTCAATCAAGGTAAAGTATTAAGTATAAACAAGAAAGAACCATGAGCCTTATTCAATTGTGACTTCCTCAATTGAATAGGGCTCTATATAAGCACATAACATATTTTTTATACAGAACTTTTTAGTTACTGAATTTCTAACCACAATCAAGGTTTTCAATAACTAAAAACTTTGCTCAATAAATATGTTATGTGATTATATAGAGCCCTCTTCAATTGGCAAAATTGCAATTCAATGAGGACCTATATATCTTTAATGGCCAAGGGCCTCACTCAAATGTGATTTGCCCATTTCAATAGGGCTCTATATAAGCACAGAGCATATTTTTTAAAGGAACTTTTTATTTTGTGAACACGTTGCTTTTGGATACAAGTTCACTAAATACAAAATTCCGTAAAAAAATATGCTCTGTGCTGATATTGAGCTCTATTCCATTGGCCAAAACACAATTGAATGAGGAGCTCATAATATAAGAAATGCAGTAACCAAAGGCCCTCATTCAATTGCTATTTTGGACAATTAAATATGGCTATAAATAAGCACTTTTAGGCCCTTATTCTATTTTAACAAATATATGTGATGTGCTTATTTACAACCCTATTCAATTTTCAACATTGCAATTCAATGATGGCCTTAGAGTACTATTACATTGTAAAAAATGCAATTGAATGAGGGGCAAACTATGCAACATATGGCACACACAAAGGCCCTCATTCAATTGCAATTTGCCCAATTGAATAGGGCTCTAAATAACAACATAACAATTTTTTTTAAATACGTTTTTAGTTACTAAAAATATATCCAAAATAAAGTTTTTAAATGACTAAAAACTTATTTAAAAAAATATGCTATGTGCTTATTTAGGGCACGATTCAATTAGCCAAATCGCAATTGAATGAGACACAAACTGCTACACACAAAACAGAATTTCTTATTCAATGTTTAACAACCTATAAGCCTTACAAAGAAGCAAAAATAAGAATAACAAAAGTGTTGCGCACCTAATAGCATTGTACAAAAAATCACACAAACTCATAGGAAACTACATTAACATTCTTCTTTAATGTTTAACAACCTATAACCAGTACAATCAAGAATAAATAACTTTTGCACAAGTGGTGCGCACAAAACAGGATTGTCAAAAACTAACACAAACACATAGCAAACTACATTAATTATATTATTTCATGTTTCACTAACTATAAGCATCCCAATAAAGGTTAAATAAGTATACCACAAGTGGTGTGCACAAAACAGGATTGTACAAAAAATAACATAAACACATAGCAAAATAAATTTATATTCTTATTTAATATATCACAACCCACAAGCCTTACTAAGAACCTTAAATAAGAATAACAAAAGTCGTGGGATTGTACAGAAAGTAAAAAAAAAAAAAGATAGAAAAAAAATAACCATAACTGATACAATACAGCCAAATTCATAAATTTTTAAATTATTTAAAAGACATTTCACTCAAACAACATTTTCTATTTTATATTACAACAGATACTGCGTGAAGACAATCGGACGAGGACTTTCTCCACAGGACCGGACCATCGGACGAGGACTCGGACCAGACCAGCAGACGAGGAATTTCAACACAGGACCAGACCAGCAGACGAGGAATTTCAACACAGGACCAGACCATCGGACGAGGACTTTCACCAAAGGACCACAACATCGGACGAGGGCTATCGCCACAGGACCACAACATCGGACGAGTGCTATCGCCACAGGACCACACCATCGGACGAGGACTTCCAACAGAGGACCACACCATTGGACAACGATTTTGAACCGAGGACCAACAAACATTCGGATTTAAATCACACTTCAACCAAGGTAAAGTATAATAAGTACTAAAGTATAAAACTAAAGAAACTGCTTTCAGTTGCATCTGTGTCAACAGAAAAATAAAATAATTAATTTACTATCTCCCTTATTTTATTTAAATTGCTACTATGCAATACATAGCTCAATAACCACATCACTTTTTTTTTTAGCAGAGAAGTTTTGCAGTGGTAAATATCTATCCACAAACAACGTTTTTAATAAATAAAACCATTATTTTAAAAAAATATGTTACATGCTTATTTACAGCAGTATTCCATTGGCCAAATTCTTAGCCAGTGAGGACAGGAATTATAAATTTAACTAAATATAAATGATACATTCTAAATATAAATGATACATTAATGATTTGCCTTTTATTTCACCAATTGTGCACAAGAATCTTTAACAGGAATTACAAATTTAAATATACACAATTACATTTATTTTTTTTCCTTTACAGATTAATATGGCTGATAACGAGACCAAAGAAGAGAAGAAAAGACGTCAAACTAGAGAAAGACAAGAGAGATGGGCCGCCCAGCAGACACTGGAGGAGAAAGAAATTCGACGAGAAAAAGAACGCAAAAGACTTGCAAATAAAAGAATATCAGCTGCAAAAATGAAAGATACAACCAAAAAAAATAAAAAAATAATAAAGCATTTACAAACTGTTCCTAAAACATCAGATGACATTTTACAAGATACCAGTCAAGACAGACCAAAAAAAGCAACTACAAAAACAAAGCATTTACAAACTCTTACTAAAAACTTACAGGACATTTCAACCAAACAAGTACAACATATACCAAGAAAATCTACGAAAAAAACTAAACATTTAGAACCTGTTGTTGAAACATTTCATGACTTTTCATCTGATGAATATGAAAGTCAACATCCAATATGCTTTGCAAATTGTCCTTTACTGAAGTCTTTAGCAGTAGAGGTTCATAGTTGTGGGGACATGACTACTCAATGTCAATTTTGTGAGGCTTATTATTTTAAACAGGAGAGACCCAGAGATGGACAATTTATTAGTTGTTGTCAAAAAGGAAAGTTCAAACTTCCAGAAAGGAAACAATTTCCAACCTATTAACAAAATATTATGACTGAACCTACTTTTCCAAATTACAAAAATTTTAAGACAAACATAAGATCCTACAATAGTGCCATATCATTTGCATCTATGGGGGCAACATTGGCTGCTAATGTACCAGGACATGGTCCTTACTGTTTTAAAGTCCAAGGACAAATTTATCATCGGACTTCACATTTACATCCAGAGGAAGGAGAGCAAAGAAAATTCGCTCAACTATATGTCCTAGATACAATGGAAGCTGTTGACCAACGTATGCAGATGGAAGAAAATAAAAAATGCTTACCCAGTGTTTTTATAGAGCTAAATAACATTATGGACAACAATCCCTACAGTAAAGCTTACAAAAAATTGGCAAAAGTAGAAAATGAACAACTACTTCATGCACAAAGACATCAATTACCCATGCCAAAGGTTAATATGGTGCTTAAAAGAGACAGACATACTGATAAACGTCGTTATAACTTGCCAACATCAAATGAGGTTGCAATGGTCTTTCAGAATGATGAAGGAGAACCACCATTTCAAAGAGACATTAGAGTATATCCCATAAATGAGGAGCAACCATTTATTAATATTAATATCTTAAGTCCAAATTTAGATCCAATGACATATCCCATCTTTTTCCCACACGGAGAAGCAGGTTGGCAACCAAAATTAACCCTTCCCAGTTACCCAAATGCTAAAGCCAGAATCCGAAATAATGTTTCTTTGCTTGAATTTAAAGTTGCTCAAATTGCCATTAGAGATGAATTTAATCCAATTTTATGTGGTGGGAAACTAACACAACAATGGATTATTGATTCATATTTGCAAGTTGAGGCAAATAATTTAAACTTTATAAAATATCAACAAGATAAACTACGTGTAGAACAATATTGTGGACTCATGGACTATGTTGCTGACGTGGCTACAAGCAGAGACATGACGGCTGGCAAAGCCATCATTTTACCATCTTCCTTTCAAGGATCTCCTCGAAATATGAGAGAAAGATACAATGATGCTATGGCTATTGTGACAAAATTTGGAAAACCAGATTTATTTGTGACATTTACATGTAATCCACAATGGCCAGAAATTAATCAAAATCTACTTCTTGGACAAAGTGCTTCAGATCGACCAGATTTAGTAGCCAGAGTTTTTAAGATCAAATTAAATGAATTAATACGTGACTTCACTATAAATCAGTTATTTGGCAAATGTCTTGCTTATGTATATACCATTGAATTTCAAAAAAGAGGCCTTCCACATGCACATCTTCTCATAATACTTCAAGAGAAAGATAAATTAGATACTTCGGACAAAGTGGATGCAGTCATAGTTGCTGAACTACCAGATCCAGAACTATATGGTAGACTATATGAGATTGTTACTCATCGCATGATTCATGGACCCTGTGGAGACCTTAATCCACAATCACCATGTATGGAAAATAATCAATGTTCAAAAGATTTTCCAAAAGATTATAGAGACAAAACATATGCAAATTGTGATGGATATCCACTTTATAAAAGAAGAGAAGGAGATAGTGCCATTATTCGTGGAAAAAAAGTGGACAATAGATATGTAGTACCCTACAATCCACATTTACTCATGAAGTACAACGCCCACATCAACGTAGAAGCCTGCACTTCTATCAAATCCATTAAATATGTCTACAAATATATTTACAAAGGTTACGATGCAGCTACTGTAGTCGTCAAAAGTGCAGACAACCCTGAAAGTAGTGAGTTAGTACATGATGAACTTGCATCTCATGTAGATGCTTGCTATGTCAGTGCACCAGAAGCTATGTGGCGGCTTTTAAAATTTTAAATGCATGATAGATCACATGCAGTATATAGGTTAGCAGTACATTTGCCACAACGACATTTAGTCTATTTCCATGCTGGAAATTAAATGAATGCATTGGCCCAAAGTGAAGATCGTCACACTACACTAACTGCATGGTTTGCATTAAATTCCACTGATGCTGAAGCAACACAATACTTATATATTGAAATTCCATATCACTATGTTTTTGTGAATGGATTATGGAGAGCAAGAAAAACCAGAGGCAATAAAATAATTCCACGAATTTATACAGTCAGTCCAAGAGATGTTGAACGTTTTTGCTTACGGATATTACTTTTAAATGTTCCAGGAGCACAAAGTTTTGAACAATTAAGAACTGTTAATGACATTGTATATGAATCCTTCCATTTAGCTGCAAGACATAGAAACTTACTCGCTGATGATACAGAGTGGGAAAGATGTTTAGAAGAAGCAGCACAATGTCAAATGCCACGACAGATGAGAGAACAATTTGCTTTTATTTGTATCTTCTCAAATGCTCCAAATGCATTAGCTTTGTGGGAGACTTTTAAAAGTAGTATGGCTGAAGACTTTATGCGACGATACAATGAACCCATTGCACACTTAAAAGTGTTAATGGAAATTCAAGAAGTCTTTTTAACTCATGGATTAAGTTGTGCAAGTTTTAATTTGCCTGATCCAGGTCTAATAGATGACATTAACTTTGAAGACTATGACATTCAACTACAAGCAGAAAGAACAGAAGAAAGACTTGCAACTTTAAATACACTACAATTGCAAGCATTTCATGCCATTAAAAATGCTATCGATGATGACATGGTGACAGAGCGTTATTTCTATCTTGATGGACCTGGCGGATCAGGGAAAACATATTTGTACAATTTATTAATGAGTTCAGTACGAGCACAAGGAAAAATAGCAATGGCGTTTGCCACTACTGGAATTGCTGCACTTTTATTAGAAGGTGGAAGAACTGTTCATAGTGGATTTAAACTGCCAGTGCCTATTTTGGAAAATTCTGTGTCAGATATTCGCATGACATCCTTACAAGCAAAGAAATTGAAGAAATGTAAATTAATTATAATAGATGAGGCCACAATGATGTCATGCTATGCCCTCCAATGTATTGACCGTTTGCTTCGTGAAGTCATGGATAATATTTTTCCATTTGGTGGAAAGGTAATGTTGTTGGGTGGCGATTTTAGACAAACATTACCTGTCGTTGTACATGGAAATCGAACAGACATTATTGAAACATGTATAAAGTCAAGTACAGTATGGAAACATTTTACCCATCTTCAACTGCAACAAAATATGAGATCAGAAGGCCAAACTGATTTCAATGATTGGCTTATTAAAATTGGAGAAGGCAGAACAGAAAAAATACTACATTTACCTGACGACACTGTAGAGATCCCACCTCATATGATTTGTCAACAAGATATTATATCGGCTATATTTGAAGGGAGCATAAATAACGAAGAATATTCCGAGCTTGCCAACCAAGTTATACTGACGTGTAAAAATAAAGATGCATTAATACTCAATAATGAAATCTTTAAAAAAATTAATGCACCATAAAGAAATTATCACAGTGTGGATTCTGTACTTGCTGATGACAATGAAAGTCAGGCAAACTTTTCAACTGAATTCATTAACTCTTTAACTCCTTCTGGAATGCCACCACATATTTTGCAGCTAAAGAAAGGTGCAATTATCATGTTACTGCGAAATATGAACCCCAAAAAAGGCCTATGCAATGGCACAAGATTAATTGTTCAACAATTAAAGGACCATTTTATAGATGCTGAAATTTTAACTGGGACCCACAAAGGAGAGAGAGTTTTCATACCAAGAATAGATTTAGCACCAAGTGAAAGTAGTCTCCCTTTTATACTTCAAAGATGACAATTTCCCATTATTATGGCATTTGCCATGACCATTAATAAATCACAAGGTCAAACTTTCAAATCTGTGGGTATTTACTTGGAAGAACCAGTTTTTGCACATGGTCAATTGTACGTTGCGTTGTCACGCTGCAAAAATCCACAGGCTATTAAAGTTTACATTGAAAACAATGAAAGTCAAGGTGATTTATTAGAAGATGGACGTATTTTTACTAAAAACATTGTCTACTATGAAGTACTATAACTTTGCAGGATACAAACTAAAGCCATGCAAACATTTTGGAAAAACATTCAAAAATACAAAACAATTGGTTGTTTAATTCAGTCATAATTAATGGAAGTCATGTTTATGGATAATTCGCCTCACAAAATACTTGCCTTGCATTTCTATGAAAAATTATGTTAAAATGTTAAGTCACTATGTTAATGTTTCTAATGTTACAAGTTTAAAAACAATATTTTCAAGTTATTTCATTCAACATATTACAAAGTTCATGTTAAGAGCTCAAGCACCTTTTAAGTCACAATGTAAATATTCTATGTTATCTTAAGATTACTACCTACATTAATGTTTATCGCCAGTTTAAGTGCTCAGTAATGAATTACTTTAATTACGTACGGTTTAAGGAGAGTTTTTACTGTATGACTTCCTCTACATTCAATGTATATTAAACTTAACAATTATTCTGATATAAATTGCATGTTAATACTGATTAATTTCAAGTTAAACTGTTTTTACATTCAAATGTTAATACTTTTAATTCAAAATTATGTTACAAAATGTATTTACTATGTTCCTATTTATAATGTTAAAAATTGGACAAATGTTTTGCAAAAATTACAAAGTTACATAAAAAATAAAGTTCAATTTTAAAAATATATACTTTCAAGGTTATTGCTTACATATATTTTAAACTTCATGTTAAAATTCGGCACGTTTAAAAAAGTCTTTTTACTTTTCTCTGGATTCTATGTATATTAAAGTGAACAATTCTTCAGATACAAATTTCATTTTAAAAAACCATTACATCAACGTTTTACAAAAATACATGTTCATATCACAATACTTACAAGGGTCAAAAATATATTTAAATAACTAAACAACTTCACAAACATATACATCACATTGCCGTCATTTTTTGACGGGCAAGTCGCTAGTATATATATAAATATGATGTATGTGGATGTCCCATAACCACAACCATTGAAAACACGCTGACATGGTTAGAACGGTATAACAAACCTGTATTTCATATACAGTGCACAATCAAAAATGTGTGTGGTGTGGGCGGATCATGGGAGAGCAAGAGGCTTGTGGGAAAAAGGGGTTTCCTACAGGGGGTAGTATCATAGCCTAGAATAAGCATGATGCATAGCACCTATTAGGGTCACATGTGGTCACTACACCACTGCAACCGCAAGCTGATGAAAAATATGGTCATCGAAAAAACTTGATTTATTGAAGAAACCATGAATGTGCATAGCACTTACAACGTGTCTAGATACACACATACAGTGTGGTGAAAAAACAAAAATCTAAAAAAAGTTGGTCAACTAAAAAAAGACAGTGGAGGATAAAAAAAGCTAATCAAGTTATCTACCAACTTACCTGATTCCCATCTGCAAGCATTACTATTAGCTAGGTCTGTAGATAATCAGCAATATGGGAAAATACCCATTAATATGGAGAGGACATAAAGGTCAGCAGCCAGATTCACTGTTACTCACATGAGACTCAAGGATCTGTTCACAGACTGATATTGAAGTCAGGATCGCATGCTTCACTGTGCATATATCAATGCTGACTGTCATTTAGATGCCATTGTAAGACTTTGCAAGTCCACTGCCATAGCGGTATTAGTCTACATTTAAGCTAACAACAATCATGTTTTAGATATCTGGCTATATGATAGCTTTATGATTGTGGGAGCTACATGTTAAGGGGGCTGTCATTGAAGGAATGTCTACCTGAGAGACACTGGGAAAACCTTACACCTCATACATTTCCTTCACAATGCTTGCAGATGCTGAAAATGCCATCATGGACCTGAATTGTACCCAAAACAAAATAATAAAAAAAAAAAATAACACCTACAAAATAAGACCTTAAAGATAGGGACTGCTTCATCTCTTCTCAACAGCATTCCTCAATGACCATCAATTGGTTACATGTTCAACAGAACCCTAGAGAAGAGGATCATGGACCATGTGATTGGAGGTAGCCATCTGCATACAAAATATCACCATCACATATGCCAAGATCCAAGACTCTGTAGCCAGGCTAGATTAGGTTAACATTGTGACGAATAGACTGCCACTGAGGAGTGCTGTTGAGAAGGCACAAACATATGCACAGCCCTTATGTCTTTCTCCGCCTAGGCACAGGGCCCAAGTCCCCTGTGGCCGTCTGCCTGCTGGTGGTGGTGGGGGGAAGCAGGGGGAGGCTTTAAACCCCTGGGAGGCAGCGGCACCTGCAGTGATAGAGGCATGGTGGGATTGGAGGAGGGGCCAGGCTGTGGATGGCTGAAGGATGCTTTCGGGGGGGGAGGATGCAGTGATGGGGACCAGAGTGCGTTACATGGCTTCTGCAGTGACTCCCTGGTCCGCCCCAATACTGAGCATCCTGGCCAGGTACGATTTAGTCTTTAGGTGACGCCTCCTCTCCTCCCTAATGTGCCTGGCTAGGCTGCTCATTAGCTCTGCATGATTGGCGGAGATGCTGGCCTGGATCCCACGGAGACACTCCAACTGCTGCTGCATGATGGCCAGCATCTCCGCCAGCGCAGCATGGCCTGATGTTGGAGGCTCCTGGGGAGTAACCTGGTGAGGAGGTGGCAGTGTGTGAGTGGGGAGGGTCTGGAGTCAGAAGCAAAATGGGCAGTGGCGTGGTTGGGCCCAGTGGTGGTGGTGGCTGCCAGTCCAGCGCAGTGCTGTGGGGGGGTGGAGGGGGTGGCTGGCTGGTATCATCACTCCAGTGGGAGGGCCCTGGCGATAGCGTCAGTCTCTAGAGGAGGGGGATAGTGGGGTATAATCCTGGTGGTGTGGTCGGTGGTCCAGATGGTGACCCCCACAATCCATATTACATTCTCCTCCTCTGAACCAGGGCCCTCAGCTCCAATTCTCTCCACCACCTCACCCTGTGTCAGTTCCTGCTGCCTCTGACTCGCACTGGACCCAGATCTCCTTGATGACTCTTCCATCTATCCCTTGTTAATTCCATAGAGCCGACATGTCAGTGTCCTTGTTGGTCATCATGTACATGTGTAGTGTGTGTGATGTACAAGTGGTGGCATGTTGGTGTATGACATATTCACCTGGCATGGAGGCTGGGTCCTGCTGGGCCACCCTCTCCCATTCATTATAGGTCACAGTTACGTTGCGGTCCTCTTTGGCCATCATCCTCCTCACCTTGGCCCTGAAGTCGTCAAAACGGTGCTTGACGGACCTCATATCCATTGGCGCTGTGCCTACTGCTGTAACCTTAGCTGCTACCTCTTTCCATGACCACGGGTAGCACCAAGGAGGACCACATTCTCACTGTGCATGTAATTGTGGACCCTGTGCTTGCCTTTAGCCTCTTGCCGTCCTGACTGTGGACTGGGAGCCTTACCTCCCTGACCTGTCCCAGAGGCCTGTCCCTCCCCCAAACTACCCCCCCTCTGGGATCAAGCACCTCCCCCTCTGTCCCTATCCTAGGTGTTCTTGGTGCTCGAGCTATCCTGCCACCACCCACATCCTCATTTACACTCCCCTCTTGCTCCTCCTCTCTACCACTCCTCTCCACCACTCATCTCCTCCTCTCCACCACTCATCTCCTCCTCCCCACCATTCCTCTCCTCCACTCCTCTTCTCCTCCACTACTCCCCAGGGCCACCTCTCTCTCCTCCTCTCCTCCTCCCCACCTCTCCACTCCTCTCTCCTCCCTCCATATCAATCCCAAAAATAATAGAACGATAAATAAAAATAAGTGTTAGTGGAAATATATGATACAAATTTTATTTTTGTATTATGTGTAATTAATAACTGTTGGGGGACGGGGCATGGGTGATGGTATGGGGGTGTGTGTATGGTGTGACCTAGCTCTAATTGTCTCTGTAAATATGTGTAATCAAGGATTAAGTGTAAAATTGTAAATAGTAGAAGATAAATGAACAAAACTGAAAATTACTGCTCTCAAAATAATCCTGCTCTCTCTTTCTCTCTCTCTCTCTCTTAAAAAACTCCAACTCTGGGACCTGCATGCTACTTCGTCAGATAATACAACACAATTTATAATCTCCCTCTGTCAATCATCAGCAGCTAGATCGCCTTCTATTGACTTAGAGGCCTGTGTCGCACTACGTTATACCTCAATTGGATAGTAACAGCCGATCGCAGCTCTGCCAGCCCCTTAACAGCATACGTGAGTGGAAAGGGTAACTCTGCAGAATTTCAAGCCTGCAGGCTTTGCCGTTGTGCCGTTGCCGCTACGGGCTTGGAATTTAATGTGCTGTCAGCATTTAGCATTTACTGGGGTTTATTTTTTACTAGCGAATTGCCCGTCAAAAAATGACGGCAATGAAATTGTAAGGTAGCTAATGCTGTTTGGTGTTTAATAATGAAATATGTAATACATTACTAAATGAATATACTGTACCTATTTTGAAGCATTGTGATGAAGAGCTGGCAATCTGTGTTGATGTTGCTGCAGCATTAGTGGTGTGGAGCTGCTGTGTAAGCATGCTGAATGTGTGCACTGTGTGGTATGAATATCCGTAGGTGGTTTGTGGCGTTTTGCGAGTTTCTTGTGGTGTTTTGCGAGTTTGTTGTGGTGTTTTGCGAGTTTAGAGTGCTGTAGCCTCTTTTTCGTTTTGTTCGGCGGCCATTTTTTCTGTCGCTTAGATTTTTTTTTAGTCTCAAAACTCTTTTATTTCGAGTAAAATCGAGGTCTAAGTTGCATTTTTGAGGTCCTGGGTGCTCCCTCTTGGTGTAGGTAAGGTTTTTATGTATGTGCTGTGTGTATGTATTGTGTTTTAAATGTTTGTATGTCGGCGTGTTGCGTCCGATGTTTGCGAGGTCGTAATGTGTGGTAACGTGTTTCGTAGGTTGTTTGCGTTCCTCGTAAAATTTAGCGAGTGTCGTAATTTGTGTGTCGTGTTTTTTGAGTAGCGACGTGAAGTTTGCGAGGGTTTGAGGCCCTTGCCCAGTGACCTCGCCAGCAACTGAGTCCCTCGCTTCGCGAGGGGCCTCAGTTGCTGGCATGGAGCGCCTTCGGCGCTCCATGCCAGCAACTGAGGCCCTTGCCCAGTGACCTCGCCAGCAACTGAGGCCCTCGCTTCGCGAGGGGCCTCAGTTGCTGGCATGGAGCGCCTTCGGCGCTCCATGCCAGCAACTGAGGCCCTTGCCCAGTGACCTCGCTACGCGAGGCCCTCGCTTCGCGAGGGGCCTCAGCTGCTGGCATGGAGCGCCTTCGGCGCTCCATGCCAGCAACTGAGGCCCTTGCCCAGTGACCTCGCTACGCGAGGGCCGCGGCTCGCTGCGCGAGCCCGCAAGCGTGAGCAACGACCCGTACGCTCACAACTATATATGTGATTTTTGTTTCTTTTCAAAATCTGCAGAGACAATCAAATTGTAGGCAGCAATAAAGAGACCAGTTATATGAAAACATGATGACATTTTAAATATCCTTAAAAATGTAACCTGGTTTTCAATGCAGTTTTTATAATGCAAAACAGCACTAATAAATCCCATGTTTATGCAAGGTTTGGCAAACATATTTAAACTGTTCTGTCAGGTATTGAGATGTATGAGCTGTGTTAAGTATAAATCCCACAAACTGTTCATCAGCTATGACAGGATGTTAAGATATAATTTAGTGAATTCAAATTCAACATTTGGGCGTTCAATTTGTTTACTATAAAAGGTCACGGTCATGTTATAATGAAAATAATCTTACTCATTCTTAAATTTACCACAACATTTTGCACAGATATTTTTTTTTAAATGGTCCTTTATTGTCTTAAAAAAAGACTGCATTTAAGACATGTGCTTGTATGTAGAGGATACACTGCCTCCTCACTGCCTGGAAGACACTTTCCTTTTTGTGTGGACGGTCTATATGCCCAATGTTCCACCAGACTTTAATTTTAAAACGTTTGCTTGTACTATACATTATACACATTAACAGTTAGTTAAAAAGCATATTCCATGCAGTACACCATATTAACAGCAATCATTTGAATCCACTAGATGATTTAGCTTCTGCATCCAATTCATCTAACAATTCCTTTTCAACGGATAACAACATGTATAATTCCAAGTTCTCCTCAGACTGTGCATTCCTTAGCCTTGTCTGTGTGATCTTTAGCTTCAAAAAATCCCTCTCATTTTGGACTTGAGCAATTGATAGTGTGCAGATGACTTCATAATGTTCATAAAGGTTCATATGCCTTGTCATGAAGTCTGTTGGATGCCAGCACTTTTAGTACACACGATGGGCAAGTGCTACAAATGTTATACTTGTTGCAACTGGAATCCATATTCTCACCATCATTAAGCAATAGCTTTAATACATAAAAGTTTGAAGCAAAAGAAAACCATTCCAATATTACTCAATCTTTGAGTAGTGATCCAAAGGCTTGATGCTTAGTTAGACATATTCAAATGTATATATTAATTGTATTCGTATACATAGATTACATCGATTAGTTTGCAATGGATGGCTTCTGAAGAATGAAACCTCCGATTTAGACGAGCCCCTGGAATTAACCAGCCAAGTTTTACTCTGACGTCATTAACATGGAGGTAGCGGGCTTTAAATCCACTATAATGTTTGCCTTTGAAAGAGCTGCATATTGTAGCAGGGAAACAATTGTCAGGTGATTTAGATATTAAAATATTCATTCAGGGAAAATAAAAGAGTTCATTCCTTCCTACATTCCAGTCCTATAGGGCCCTCATTCAATTGCGATTTGGCCAATTGAATAGGGGTCTAAATAAGCACATAGAATATTTTTTTTTAAAAGTTTTTAGTTAGTGAAAATCTTGATTTTGGATAGATGCTTACTAACTAAAAACATATTTAAAAAAAATATCCTATGTGCTTATTTAGACCTGTATTCAATTGGCCAAATCGCAATTGAATGAGGGCCCTAGTATGTGAGGTTCCCGAAAGGGCAACTTAGGAACCAATAAAAGAGTCGATACAGCCTGCAGATACACACCGTATTTAAGATGTAGGGAGGTTACAACTTATAAGTGATCCCAGGGATGCTACATATTTGGTTTTAAGATGATTAAAGAGGTTTCATCTAGTGTCACTTGTAGAGACAACTGAGGATTTATGCTCTTTCAAGCACTGATTGTTGTTTATAAGTGACACTTAGAGACACTTTTAAAAAAAGCAAACACTTAAAATATATTATTAGATATGTGAATATACCTATCACGTGAAAGGATACACTCTGATCAAAGCATTCAAGTATATATTTACATGTGTGTATATACCTACCATCTATAAAAGAAGCACTTTGAAAATTAAAATCAATCTAGTACTTTGAACAAATAAAAAGTTAAAAATAAATACACTATACCTATATATATTATCATACAAGGGATTTTATTTACTATATATAGAATATACTCTATATGTAGTATTATTTATGTGACAATATCTATCTACCATCAATATAAAAAACTTTTGTGAATCTATCACATATATAGTTGTGAGCGTACGGGTCGTTGCTCACGCTTGCGGGCTCGCGTAGCGAGCCCGCGGCCCTCGCGTAGCGAGGTCACTGGGCAAGGGCCTCAGTTGCTGGCATGGAGAGCCGAAGGCGCTCCATGCCAGCAACTGAGGCCCCTCGCGAAGCGAGGGCCTCAGTTGCTGGCGAGGTCACTGGGCACGGGCCTCAGTTGCTGGCATGGAGCGCCGAAGGCGCTCCATGTCAGCAACTGAGGCCCCTCGCGAAGCGAGGGCCTCAGTTGCTGGCGAGGTCACTGGGCAAGGGCCTCAAACCCTCGCAAACTTCACGTCGCTACTCAAAAAACACGACACACAAATTACGACACTCGCTAAATTTTACGAGGAACGCAAACAACGTACGAAACACGTTACCACACATTACGACCTCGCAAACATCGGACGCAACACGCCGACATACAAACATTTAAAACACAATACATACACACAGCACATCCATAAAAACCTTACCTACACCAAGAGGGAGCACCCAGGACCTCAAAAATGCAACTTACACCTCGATTTTACTCGAAATAAAAGACTTTTGAGACTAAAAAAAAATCTAAGCGACAGAAAAAATGGCTGCCGAACAAAACGAAAACGAGGCTACAGCACTGTAAACTCGCAAAACACCACAACAAACTCGCAAAACACCACAAGAAACTCGCAAAACGCCACAAACCACCTACGGATATTCATACCACACAGTGCACACATTCAGCATGCTTACACAGCAGCTCCACACCACTAATGCTGCAGCAACATCAACACAGATTGCCAGCTCTTCATCACAATGCTTCAAAATAGGTACACTATATTCATTTACTAATTTAGCTACCTTACAATTTCATTGCCGTCATTTTTTGACGGGCAATTCGCTAGTCACATATATAGTTGTCAGCAATGTGGGTCGTTGCTAACGCTTGCTGGCTCGTATAGTGAGCCCGCCGCAACTGTGGCCCTCGCGAATCGAAAGCAGCAGTTGCTGGCAAGGAGCACCAAAGGCGCTCCTTGCGCTGGTGGAGATGAGCGCCATAGGAGCTCATCCCTACGACCCCCTATGACTTTCGGACCGTAAATGCGGACCCTCGAGAAGTGAGGGGCCGCATTTGTAGAGGTGGAGGCTCCCATATCGGCTGCAATGACCCTCGCGGAGGTGGAGGCTCTACGGCGCCTCACACGCGGTTACAAACACCCACACAAGCGGCACTTTACCAAAATACATCTAAGACGCAATCACTATATACGAATTTACACAAAAAAATACTTAGAACGGAAAATTTATGGACTTAGCATAAAAAAATACGAGACGCGGGACTTGCAAGTGAAGTTACACCTCCATTTAAGTCCAAATTCACGAGTTTAGACACACAAAAATCCCCTAAGCGAGAGAAAAAAATGTCCGCCGAAAAAAACGAAAATGAGGCTACAGGACACTAAAGACGCAAAATGCCAACAAGCACATACAGCTTTTCACAAAATCCGTACGAGGTACAAGATACACTCTTACCAAGGACGCAACATCATCCACAGCCGCGTACCACATACACATTAGCAGCCATTTTCCAACACTAACTTACACAATGCGGAAGTACACAGCTACCCTAACGGCTTTCCCTCGCGCACGCAGCCTATTTACACTACACATTGCACACATTGCTGACACTTACACCTCAGCTCCACAACAGTGCATACCTACATTATATGC
The DNA here is from genome assembly GCA_027410445.1 of Discoglossus pictus. Classification (NCBI taxonomy): domain Eukaryota; kingdom Metazoa; phylum Chordata; class Amphibia; order Anura; family Alytidae; genus Discoglossus; species Discoglossus pictus. The sequence continues at coordinate 290,905,841 of CM050167.1, read as the reverse complement.
TGCAGAAACATTAAAACAGATTGCCAGCTCTTCAGCACAATGCTTCCTGCATATATTACTTCCAAGTAGGTATATTAATTATTTAATTATTTAATTAGCATTTAAAAACAAATATACACAAAAACAAGAAAAAAATCTCACAATAAACATAAAACCCATTCACCGCGCGACTCCCAACGAGCGCCAACGCTGCTCATAGCACACAAAGCCTTGCAATAAGCGCAAAAAGCAGATCAACGCCGACAAAACAATAACAGCAAAAGTGCCTATCAAAAAAAAAAAATACAACAGCCTCGCAATGAGCGCCGAAGGATCTCGGACCACTAACAAAATTAATGTCTCGATCAAACAGCATTACCTGCCTTACAATTTTATTGCCGTCATTTTTTGATGGGCAAGTCGCCAGTCACATATATTTTGTAAATATACATGCCAGAACAGTTCGGTCCATGACTCCTTATTTTCTATACGTCAATAAAGTTCCAATATTATTATTTTACTAGCGACTTGCCTGTCAAAAAATTACGGCAATAAAATTTTAAGCCAGGCAATGCTGTTTGTCAAACTGAGCGAACTCTTATGCTCATTGTGAGCCTCTCCCTGTGTACTTTGCAGGCCTCGCGATGAGTGCCGAAGGCACTCATTGCAAGCGCTGCAATGAGAGGCTTTGCCGCTCATTGCTGTTTTTGGCAAGCCGCATCTTTCCTGCTTTGCAATAAGCACATTCGGCGCTCATGGCAAGCCTCTCCCTCCCGTCTAGTTTAGGGGCCTCGCAATGAGTGTTACTGCCTTGGGTTAAGTGTTACTGGCTTGGGGCTCTTTTTTACTGCCTTCAGCCTTGTTTTCATCCTGTTATGTTTTTTAGCGGCCCTTTTATTTCTTGCTTCAGTGATTTTGGATCGTAAAAAAACGTCAAATATGCCTCAAATTAACTTGCAACCTCACTCACAGGCTCCCTGGCTCTACCCCTGTGCTGTGTGTGAGTGTGTAAGTTTTATTGTGAGGCCTATTTGGGGTGTTTTGTTGTTCTTTCCAGTTCCGTGGTTCGGCCGTTAAATTCATAATTTAGTTCAGCCCTGCAACTGCGGGCCTCAGCTTGGGAGGGCCACAGTTGCATTTATGGGCTTTGGTCCTGCAGCGCTCATTGCGAGCGCCGCAATGAGCGCCTTGCAGCTCCATCAGACAAAAATATTTTGGGATTCATTTTAAGATGCTGTAAAGTTTCAGTGAATAGAGCAATAAGTCCCTGTCCTGTACCATCATTACTTGGCACAAATTATCTTGTGTTGAATGAACTTGAAGAGAATATTATTTTTAACGAGAAATTTCATTACTGATTCTTTCTTTTATCATATTCTTTACAATTTGGATTTGGATTAATATTTATTTTACTCAGGTATGTAACAAGTCCACAGTAGCCTTTACTTTTAGCCTTTTCTTGTTCTAATCATTTGATTCTTTGTGTAGACTTTTTTTGTACTGCAGGAACGTAAGCTGCCATTATGGGGTCATATTTTGCCATCACCTGCACTGTAGCTATAAAATTGACATGATTCAGAACCTCATTATCCAGAGCATAACATACTGTTTGCATGTTTTATATATGTATATCCATTTTTTTGTTTCTCCTTTTATTTCTACCCACTCTCTCTCCCACTTTATATCCTCACCTTTGCTCTCTTTTATTTTGTCCCCACCTTTCTTCTCTCAATCTTTTCTTGTCCTCTCTCACTCTATTCTCTTCATTTTTTTCTTCCCATTTTGTGTATTTTTACAATGTTTGCCTTTCTTCCTGTTTTCTTCCCTGTTCTGCTTCTTCACAATTCTCTTCTACCACTTTCTCTGGCTCTTCCCTACTTACAATCTCCCTTGCTATTTCTTCTCTCTCTTTACATATTTTCTCTGTGTTCTTTGTTCCATGTTCTTCCCTCCTTTATGATCTTAACTTTGTCTCTCACAGCTGCAGGGAGAGGCATCATCTATATTGTAGAAGGATAGAGGACATTAGCATAGTAGGGGGGGGGGGGTGTGCGCGGGTGGCGAAGTGCCCCAGGTGTCACCTCATTCGGGGTGGCAAAAATGCCCCCACCTGCCTTCCACTGCACGTGGCTCTTATTCCCCAACCCCCTGCTTTTACTCCCTGCTCTCTGCTTGTGTCTGCTGGCAGGGGGAGGAGCCAGCAGAGAGAAGAGCCAGCAGACCTGCAGCACAGAGCAGGAGGTAAGAGATGGAGAGAGGGATGGGAGGAGAGAGGGGGAGACATGGAGGGAGAGGGATGCATGGAGGAGAGGGGGAGACATAGAGGGAGGGAGAGGCATGGGGAAGAGAGGCATAGGGGGAGAGAAGGATAGGCATGAGGAAGAGAGACAAAGGGGAAAAATGGAGACAAATGGGGGAAGAGAAAGGGAAGACATGGAGGGAGAGGGGAAAACATGGGGAAAGAGAGGGAGGCATGGAGGGACATGGTGGGAGATGGAGGCATGGAGGGAGGGGGGACATGGAGGGAGAGGGAGGGGTAGAGAAGGAGAAATGGAGGGGAGAGAAGGAGAAATGGAGGGGGGAGAGGAATGGAGGCAGAGAAGGAGACATGGAGGGAGGGAGAGACATGGTAAGAGAAGGAGACATGGATGGAGAGGCATGGGGCAGAAAAGGAGACATGGAGGGAGGGAGAGGCATGGGGAAAAAGGGAGGCACATGTAGGGAGAAAGGGAAGGGGGAGACATGGAGGGAGAGGAGGGAAGAGAGGAGACATGGTGAAGAGGAAGACATGGATGTAAAGGGAGAGGCCTGGGGGAGGGAGGCAAGGGCAAAGAGTGAGACACATGGGGGGAGAAAGGGAAGGTTTGAAACATGGGGGTGGATCTGGGGGGAGAGAGAAGCATGGGGAGAGAGGGGGAGACATGGGGGGAGAGGCTTGGGGGAGAGAGGCAAGGGGAAAGAGGGTGACACATGGAGGGAGGCATTGTGGGAGAGGGTGAGACATGGGGAGAGGGAGAAAGGCAGGGTAAAGGGGGAGAAACATGGGGAGATGGCGAGAGGGCTGCATGGGGAGAGAGGGAGAGGAATGGGGTAGAGAGGAAAGGGGAAAGAGGGAGACACATGGAGGCATGAGGGGACAGGGGGATATATAGGGTAAGGGGGAGAGCAAGAGTAAGACAGAAGGAGAGAAAGAGGGGAAGTGAAAGAGAAAGGGATAGAATGAGAGGGGGCGGGAGAGAGAGGAAAGAGGAAAGAAAGAAGGGGGAGAGGGAGGGGAGAGAGGCAGTGAGGGATATGGAGAGAAAGAGAAAGCAGAGAGATAGTGAGGGGAGAGGGGAGAGAGAGGGGGTTGAGAGAGAGAGGGAGAGAACGTGAGGGGTAAATTGAGGGCTAAGAGGAAAGAGAGAGAGGAATAGAATGGGGGGGGGGTAGGGAGAGGGGGGGATTGGAGAGGAGAGAAAGAGAGACAAGGGAGAGGAATAGGGAGAGAGATATTGAGAGAAAGGGAGAGAAAGAGGGGGAAGGGGGAGGAAGAGAGAAAGAGAAGGGAGATTGAGAGAAGGGGGAGTGTGAGAGAGAAAGCGATATATATATATATATACATATATATATATATATATATATATATATATATATATATATACCTGTATATATATATATTTGCATGGGGGTTAAACAGGTTAAGCTAATTAACGGGTAAGGTAAAGAGGATGATATGTTAAAGGATCGCCACACAATGAAAAAATATATATTTATTTTTGAACTTTAAGTCTGACTCAGAGCTTTTGCTTCTAAGCCAGTGAGAGAGAATGGGCATTGTTTCTATTTCAGTCTTATCCAATTATCTTTAAAATGTCTCTCTGTTCCCTCCTTTCCCACCCTCTCTTCACTGGTAGCAAAACATGCACCCCTCTTATGGAGTGTAAGAAACACCTATATTTACAAACCTTTAAAAATTCAGATTTTCCCCAAAAATGTTTTATGTCCATGGCTTACACTGTGGCTAATATTGTTAAATTGGTATATACTTGACATAAATGTTTGAATTTTTTTTCGTGAACTGCAGTGATCATTTAAGTAAGAGAAGAAAAAGTGAACCAGCTGTCCATAATACAAGTAGCCAGGACACAACGTAATTTTTTGTTCACTATTGTGAGTACATGATGTAGGGGACCCCCCCAAAAAAATTCCTCAATTCACTAGCTCCGCCACTGATTTTTTTATATATAAGTAAAATGTTTTTTTTAAATCCTCCTTTCCTACTAAATTGGGGAGAGTTCCGTGTTTTTTTATTGACACAGGACAGTCAAAACTTATATTTTATATATTAATACATTGTATACATTTATGATCACTGTCCCTGAAAACCTTACTCCTCTGTGGGTTTAAATTGATCATCATTGGTGGCTAGTGGGGAGGTGCATGGTATCTCCATGTTTATCTTCTTGCTCCTATCCTCTCCATGCTCAGCAATCCCTGAGTCCGAGTAGCAGGGGGTCCTGGGACGTTACACACCTATACATATAGTTTGCTTGCTGAATTAATAATTATTTAAATTGTTTACTGTTACATTTTAAATATATATTCAGTGTCCTTATATATTCAGTGACCAATTAATTTGCAAAATTGCCAGGATTCTGTTACTGTGCTTTTCATAATTAAATTGCTGATAAATGTACGTGTATATTAAAAAAATAAAAAAATAAAATGTTTTTGCTGAACTAAAGAAACAATCTCTTTTGATCTTTTATTCAATCTTTTTCTGCAGATAAGCTCACCACACAATAGTATTGTGCTACAGATGTATCAGTCATCTCATCTTCCCTTTTGTATGATGTACTGTCCCCAGACATTGCTCCAATGTTAACACATAATAAGTATCTTTTGTCAATGATGGTTTGGAAGTGATTTGCATTAATTATATTTTTTACTTTTCAGATGCTTTCACTTCATGACCTTCATTTGCACAGCTAATATGATAGAAGTGTGATATGATAATGATAGAAACATTAATTCATTAATCCATAAAAAAATGCAAGAATATGCCTTGTTTTGAAGTTAGAAAGGGGGGAAATTCTCTTAGATTGACATTGGTTCATATCTGTCATCCAAATACATGTTTCTAGGCAAAATTTGGAAAATAATAACCTTGCTATTTTAAGTTTCAATGTGTGGAAGAGATTTGTTATGCAACATTTGGAAAAAAAAAATACTTTCTGGACAAATAATATGAACTGTTTTGGAACTTTTAAACACAAAAAATGTTTTTAAATGTCCAAATAATCTCATATGAAACATATTAATGCCTCTGAAGCATTTTTTGGGATATACTTCAACAGCGAGAAGCTGAAAAAATCTTTCCCGAACAAAAGCTTTGAAATTCTCATCAATTGTGACTTATTCTAATTAGTACAAAACTGAGCATGTGTATTGAAACATTTTATATATCTGCAAAAATGTATAGCAATTTTATTTTATTAGCATATACTGGCATATAGGCAAAAATAGTACATAATATGCACAATGTGACATGAAACATAAATCACAATGTTAGTCATATTTTACAGTGTATTATTCTGCCCAATCTTCCCATTTTTTTTGTATTTCTGTGACTGAAAGTCCACTTTATTTGTATGAAACGCAAAACTTTTATACCATGTCCTCTTCAACAAAAGTATTCCCAAAGGTGATATACCTTTTATTTACAAATCACATTACATTTGTGTGAATTATTCAGACATTAATTTTCCAGAATAATGTATGTACAAGTTGTAGTTGAGATGATTTGCATTTAATGCTTCCAATCATTTGTACACATTGAGATAAATGGGCTCAAGCTGTAAATATGGGTGCTCATAACTTGTTGAGATAGTTTCACTCCTTATTGATTTACTAATGGAAATGTTTACTATCAGCTGTTTTAAGTTAGGATGATGTTTTCAAGAAGGAATATGGGTTTATGGGATTATATATCTTAATCCATGTGCAGTATTGTTTTTAGTTCTTTTGGATGGGTGTTGTCTATCAGTAGCCCCTGTTTCTGTTTTGTACAGTGCCTTGCAAAAGTATTCACCCCCTTGACTTTTTACCTATTTTGTTATATTACAGCCTTAAATTCAATGTTTTGTTAATCTGAATTTTATGTGATGGATCAGAACACAATAGTCTGTTGGTTAAGTGAAATGAGAAAAATATATACATTAAACTATTTTTTAGAAATAGAAAACCGAAAATTAGCATGTGCGTATGTATTCACGCCCTTTGTTATGAAGCCCATAAAAAGCTCTGGTGCAACCAATTACCTTCAGAAGTCACATAATTAGTGAAATGATGTCCACCTGTGTGCAATCTAAGTGTCACATGATCTGTCATTACATACAATATACACACACCTATTTATAAGGCCTCCGAGGCTGCAACACCTAAGCAAGAGGCACCACTAACCAAACACTGCCATGAAGACCAAGGAACTCTCCAAACAAGTAAGGGACAATGTTGTTGAGAAGTACAAGTCAGGGTTAGGTTATAAAAACATATCCAAATCTTTGATGATCCCCAGGAGCAACATCAAATATATCATAACCAAATGGAAATAACATGGCACAACAGCAAACCTGCCAAGAGATGGCCGCCCACCAAAACTCATGGACCGGACAAGGAGGGCATTAATCAGAGAGGCAGCACAGAGACCTAAGGTAACCCTGGAGGAGCTGCAGAGTTCCACAGCAGAGACTGGAGTATCTGTACATAGGACGACAATAAGCCGTACACTCCATAGAGTTGGGCTTTATGGCCAGAAGAAAGCTTTAACTTTCATCAAAAAACAAAATTGAAGTTTTCAGCCATCATAGAAAACGCTATGTCAAACCCAAAACAACACATCACCCAAAGCATTCTATCCCCCCAGTGAAACATGGTGGTGGCAGCATAATGCTGTGGCGATGTTTTTCAGCAGCCAGGACTGGGAAACTGGTCAGAGTTGAGGGAAGGATGGATGGTGATAAATACAGGGATATTCTTGAGCAAAAAAAACTGTACCACTCTGTGCGTGATTTGAGGCTAGGATGGAGGTCCACCTTCCAGCAGGACAATGACCCCAAACACACTGCTAAAGCAACACTTGAGTGGTTTAAGGGGAAACATGTAAATGTGTTGGAATGGCCTAGTCAAAGCCCAGACCTCAATCCAATAGAAAATCTGTGGTCAGACTTAAAGATTGCTGTTCACAAGCGCAAACCATCCAACTTGAAGGAGCTGGAGCAGTTTTGCAAGGAGGAATGGGCAAAAATCCCAGTGGTAAGATGTGGCAAGCTCATAGAGACTTATCCAAAGCGACTTGGAGCTGTGATTGCCGCAAAAGGTGGCTCTACAAAGTATTGACTTTAGGGGGTAAATAGTTATGCACATTGACTTTTTATGTTATTTTGTCCTATTTGTTGTTTGCTTCACAATAAAAAAAAAAAAAAAAAACATCTTCAAAGTTGTGGGCATGTTCTGTAAATTAAATGATGAAAATCCTCAAACAATCCATGTTAATTCCAGGTTGTGAGGCAACAAAACACGAAAAATGCCAAGGGGGGTGAATACTTATGCAAGGCACTGTAGCTGTTTGTACCCCCCAGGGTGAAGGAAAATTGGTGGCTATCAGATTTGAGATGTCAGTAATACTAGAATTGTTCTCTTTGTCTTTGAAGCCTCTTAGATTTTGAAGGTACTTTCACAAAAAAAGATGTTATTTCCCGTAATAACGTGACTGGTGATTGAGTTTATTGTGCATCTGGAATAGAAACTATTATTAGGTCTGTTGACTCACAGTATAGAAATGTTTGAACAGAATAACTGCCTTATGTGCATAATTAGCTGAGTTTAAAGTCAATATTCATTTGAAACTGTTTTTAATTTATATGGAATTCCAAGAGTTCCTCTTTACCGGCAGTCCAGATGGTAAGAATGTTGTCTGTATAGTGAAGATTGACTGCAGTTTTTATATGTTGTGTAGACAGTTGATTTGTGAATCGTCTTAACTGAGCTTAGTGTTAATTCTGAATTGGAATTCATTTTATATTTTGTAAAATTCCAAAGTTTCTTTTCACTTGCAGTCCAGACATGAATATAATTTATGTAGTGAGCATAGACTTTGTATTTATATTTCAAATAAAATATATATGTACCATGATTGTGTGTCCTTGCACAAAGTATTATGTAGGATGACAATATAGTTAGAATAGCTGTGTGTTCAATGATTCATTATTACAGTGGCCAGTGTATTTTATATGAATTTGGGGCTTAACCTTTTATATTGCTGTACATTATTGCTTTTCTTCTAAGGGACTCAGAATATATAAAGTAAGAATTAATCCATTTGAATGATCATGTTACATTACTTCAATATCCTACACTATAATCCATGGAATTGATCATATGTCACATTATTTCTCACTTGTGAATGTGTGAACGTAAATTCTGGATGAATCAATGTATTTTTTTTTATTAACACATTTCCTGTTTTTCAGAAACTGAATAGGCGAAATAACTTATTAGACTTGAACACTCACATTTCCATCCTATTAAGCTAGTAGAAGCTATCACATTTACATCAGTTTAAAATTATTTCCTAGGATTTTGGAAACATTTTTTGGGAATTTCTTAGAAACATTAACCTGATTTCCACATTTAGATAAGCAAATATTCTCTCAATAACATTCGTGTATTTATCCATTTATAAATTGACACAACATGCTTTGTGATTTTGCAAAGGGGAGTGATGTATCAGTTCACTGCTTATGACATTTGGTCCGGTAATTCCCTGAGCAGTAATTTAACATAAGGTACATCATTTGATCACTGGAACATTAAGTCTCTGTTCTGCCAATCATACTTTTCTGCTTGCAGATAATAGATTCAGTTCAAAAGTATCCTAGTCATACTTAAAGTTGGATCTTGAAAATGATAAGGAATATTTTATATTTATAAAGCTTGTCATTTTTGTCTATAGTGGCACAAAATGATACTGCCATTTTTAGAAAACCTGCTCATTTAAAAAAAATGTGAAATTAATCTACATCTGTACTTTGTAACAGGAGAATTAGATTATGCTCATAAAGGCCTACTGGCATCAAAGGCTTAAATATGTTTTTTACTTTAGAACACAATGGTGCAGCTACTTCAATACATTTGCAGTGCATTGCAGTGCTAGTAGGTTATTAGTTTAGCTTAAATAAAACTGATTTAGTCTGGGACTAAAAGTCTCTGGTGGTGTTGGTGGTTGTGAATTGTAGTAATGCAACAATCGTTAATAAAAATCCTCTTAGCATTTATAGTCATCTTTTAAAATAAAACCAATACCCGATATAAAAATTCACTTGATAACGTATTTAAGAGGAGGGTGGGGTGTTGGCTTAGAAACAGGTCTAACGGGTTTTAAAAGCAATTGTGTTTGACTAGAGAACAATAAACTTCCCTGCCAAGGGAAACCTCTTTAATACAAAACTGCTTACTGTATATACTCGAGTATAAGCCGACCAGAGTATAAGCCGAGGCACCTATTTTACCACAAAATACTGGGTAAAATGAGTGACTCGAGTATAAGCCGAAGGTGGGAAATGTGCTGCCCCCTGTGTCCCTCTTGTGCCCTCTGTGTCCCCCTCTTGTGTCCCCCTCTCTCTCCCGTGTCTCTTCTCCCCTCTCCCTTCCATGTGTCTCTTCCCCCCTCTCCCTTCCCTGTGTCTATTTCACCCTCCTCAACCACCCTCCTCATTCTCAACCTCCCTCCTCAACCCCACTCCTCATCCTCAACCTCCCTCCTCGACCTCCCTCCTCATCCTCAACCTCCCTCCTCAACCCCTCATCCTCAACCCCCTCCTCAACGCCCCTCCTCAACCCCCTCCTCAACCTCAACCCCCCTCCTCATCCTCAAACTCCCTCCTCATCCTTCCTCCTCATTCTCAACCTCCCTCATCATCCTCCCTCCTCAAGCCCCCCATCCTCATCCTCCCTCCTCAACCCCCCATCCTCAACCCCCTCCTCAACCTCAACCTCCCTCTTCATCCTCAACCTCCCTCTTCATCCTCAACCTCCCTCCTCATCCTCAACCTCCCTCCTCATCCTCAACCTCCCTCCTCATCCTCCCTCCTCAACCCCCCATCCTCAACCCTCCATCCTCATCCTCCCTCCTCAACCCCCCATCCTCATCCTCCCTCCTCAACCTCAACCCCCCATCTTCATCCTCCCTCCTCACCCTCAACCACCCCTTCCTCAACCCCTACTCAACCTCAACCCCCCTTCTCATTCTAATCCCCCCTAAATACCTCCCCCTCTCCCTATTCCCTCACTTACCTGCTTCTGCTCCGGCCTCCGCTCCTTCTTGACCCGGCGCGCATGTGACGTCACATGTGCGCCACGTCATTAGCATATCCCGGTATATGCTAATGACATGCACGCCACATCATTAGCATATACCGGGTGCCGGCACCCGGTATATGCTAATGACGTGGCGTGCATGCGACGTCACATGCGCGCCGGGTCAAGAAGGAACGGAGGCCGGAGCAGAAGCAGGTAAGTGAGGGGAGAGGGGGAGGTATTTAGGGGGTTTAAAATGAGGAGGGGGGTTTAGAATGAGGAGGGGGGTTTAGAATGAGGAGGGGGGTTTAGGATGAGGAGGGGGGAGGGAAAGAGACACGGGGGGGGTAGAGAGACACGGGGGGGAGAGTGACTTGAGTATAAGCCGAGGGGGTCCTTTTTAGCCTTAAAAAAGGGCTGAAAAACTGGGCTTATACTCGAGTATATACGGTAGTTTATAAGGACCTGCTTTGTAAGAACTTACAACCTTCAGTACCAATATGCAGCTGTTGTCAAGTTTGTCTTATGCATTCATTGTATACCCTGTACTTAGTGCTACAGAATATGTTAACATTTATAAATACATGATAATAATAATAATCAGAATAAAAAAATAATAATCAGAAAATAGAGACCATTGTGTTGATACACTTTGTGTTTGAAAATATTGTGGTTGTCTCTTAGGCAAATCTATCTCCCCTCTTGCCTTGTGGATGGATACCAACAACAACTGAGTCTGAAATTTGAAAGTAAGATTAGTGTTGAATGTTGATTTTTTTAAATCACAGAATATTAATATTTTTCATTAATCCTCCTAGTAGCAAAGACGTGCCCTGCTTGATGCAGAAAGGGACACTTCTGTTTGGCCAGTTATTCCCTGAGTAGTCATTTAACATAAGGTAGATCATTTGATCACTGGAACATTAAGTCTCTGTTCTGCCAATCCTTTTTTTCTGCAAACAGATAATGGATACTTTTGAACTGAATCTGAGTCATACTTAAAGTTGGATCTTGAAAATGATAACGAACATTTTATTTTTCTATAGCTTGCCATTTTTGTCTATAGTGGCATTTTTTTTGTAGAGCAGAATATTTTCATGGTTTTCCATGGTGCTGAGTGGATTGAGGTGATCACAGCTATCGCCTGCTCAGCAATCACTTTACCATGACTTTCCCCCGACAACTGGCCTCACATCCATGTGTGTGAATTAATGTCTTTCTGTGTAACTTTAAATTGCTCTCTTTTATGCTTCAGTTCATCAGTCCCTCCCAGACTCCAAAATGTCCCTCAAAACAAGTTTCATGTTAAACCACAAATTCCTCTATTCTGGCTCCTTTTGAGGCTAGAGAAAGGACAGGAGCAAGTATATTTTGCATTATGTGTATCTATCTCTAAAACGTGGACATTTGCCCTTAGTAGACAATGGTTGTACCATTAACCAATTGGGCCTCTGTTTTTATCAACAATATATGACCCTATTTTGAAACCATGGGGTCTATTCTATTGTCCAATTCATACATTTATACACTTGTAAAATCACTCTTAATATTGCCACATATTCTATTTGCTACTCGCAATCCAATTACGAGTTACCGCCCACTACTCACTACGGGCCAGCCAAGGAAGCAAATCCTAGTTTAGAACTCCATTGGTTTTAGCTCAGCTCAAACATTATGAGTGCTAAAAAATTAAAGTTACAAAATGTATATTCTATTAGACCCGTAGCTCTTACGTCTGACCAGCAAATGAAAAAAGTATCAAGTTTCTGTCAAAAATATTGCATGTACTAAATAAGACCAAACACTTATTGGAGCTGTAGCAGGCTGTTTGTGGGCTTGGGAAATTTATTATTTTCCCCAAGCCCGAAATGGGTTTCTGATTTGCGGCTTTGAATAAAAATACGTTTTTCGTCCGCCATTTTTTTTGGCCCATCTGTACTGAGACCGACAAAAAACGCCAATTAAATAGCAAATTACCTCACTTTCAGGCTCCCTGCCTCTCCCTATGTGCTGTGTGTGAGATTGTAAGCTAATTTTCTAATCAATTGTTTTTTTTTTGTGCGGCCCCCAAATGGCTTTCAAGTTACATGCTTGAAAAAAATGGCGGCCGTTAAACCTGTAATTTTTTTGAAGCCTGTAACTTGTAAGCCGTTCAGAGTCTCCATTGCGAGCCTCACAATGAGCACCTTCGGTGCTCATTGATAGCCTCTCCCCCCTTCTAACTTTTGGGCCTCACAATGAGTGTATTCGGCGCTCATTGCGAGCTCCGCAATGAGCGCCTTGCCAGACCCAAAACTTTTGGGCCATGCGATAAGCGACTGTGGCACTCATTGCGCATGTGCAAGCCAGTACATTTTAACATTGCGCAACGATAACTCTCAATTACCACAACTATTATGTGTGATGCCTATTATTATTTGGGGGGAGATATACTGTAAATTATTTCTTGCTAAATTTCAAACCTTTACAATATGTTGTAACATCTGGCTTCACTCTGCCATCCCTACCCCCATTTTATGACCTGCACTACTTGTTAAGACCTCAAACTTCCCTATTACTGCATTGCTCTCAGATAACACTGAAAGCACTTCCCTTCCTTCCTGCCCCTCACCAACCCACCCACCCCTATTCAGATTTAATTTATAGAGGCATGGAATTCACTTGCACCTAACCAATCAGCACCACCTCACCTTCCCTTGATTACTTTTCGCACTCTGCCCTATGCTTGACACAAAACTTATACAGTATCCTTAGCAGCACAACTGTTTCACAGTCTCTTCGTATCATATTCTGCTGTATTCTCCTATATGGAAACATCTTACAACTGCTTACATTTTCTATCCAGGTAATCTCAGTGCCTGCCTTACACCAACAGAATTATCTTCTCCTTTTTAATTTTCTATCACTTTTCCTGGACCATCCAAATTTGTATCTGTGTTTCTGGCAGAGCTTTGTGTCTCTCCCCCTCACTTTACTTTGTAAGTCTGCGAGTTTTCAGTTTTGTAAGGTGCTGTGGAAAGAGCACTTTGTATGTAAGATTTTAAACTCAAAGACAGGGCCCTCCATTTTGTTGTACTTAAACTTTGTATTGCGCTACGGAATATGTTGGCGTGCTACAAATAAAAGATAATAACACTAATAATAATAATAATAATCACGAAAGGCATTCAATATGGATAGGAGTTTTGGGATTGCTTCTTTAGCATTTGAAAAACAAGCCCTATTCTATTAGAAGCCTGCATATGCCTCTAACCCATATTTTTTGCTGCTGGTGTTTCTTCTCTAAATGTTTAGATGTATTCTATTGACTTAACTTGTAAACCCTGCCGTGCTTGCAAGCTTTTTGGGGGCGTGATTACATGACACTCACATTGTGAAACCAATCCCGCAATTTAACTGTGCGCCACAGGCCCTGGAGCCAATAAAAAACGGATCAGTGATTGACAGGGAGAGATAATAAAGCTGCAAGCTATATGCCCATGCATTGTAGATTTACATAAATTAGCGCATGTCCCGGAGATGGAGGTTTTGGTCTTGGAGCGTAAGAGTAGGCATTTTTGGAGAGCAGGTTATTGCTGTTTTATTGTTTTCTATTTGTAAAATTCTTATTTTACACTTAATACATAAAAACACACAATCAGGACCATTCAATATCATTAAAAGACCATTCAATATAATTAACAGATACACCATTCTTCTCTATTTTTCAGCTGGCAGAAGGTCTTGGTCCACTTTTGCTCTTGCCAGAGGTGGAGGCAAGGAGAGAATCAGAGGGCCCGGTATATGAGGAGGACGACAAACGATTCATGTGGTCAGTGGGGGCACCTGCTGGACCTTTTGCCACACTCACTGCATTTGACCCCACTGGCCCCCTCCTCCAATTAATTGACTCACCACTCGGGGACTCCCACTGGACCGACTAAATGTACTATTACCACCTCGAGCAGGCCCACCACTACCTCAGGTTCAATCCAGGCTCCAACCTCTCCTCACTGGGCCATCACCACTGTCACCACCTCTGCCACTTCCTCACATAGCCATGCCTGGCCCCATCAGACCTCCATCCCAAGGTCCACTATTGCAGGCCGCCATTTTGGAGATGCTGGTCCTGATGTGTCAGCAATTGGACGCTTCTCGGATGCTCCAGACCAGTGTCTCCTCAAACGAGGTCTCTGTGGATAGAAGCCTACTGAGGATCTATAGGGAAGTGAGGAGGCACAACCTCATGATGGAGTTGTATATGGCCAGGCTGCTCCAATCGTTCATAACCAGAGTTCTCTCCTCCAAATGAACACTGACACCGCCCAACGCTCTCTGGTTCCAAGTACTGCATCCTCTACCTCAGAGGCGTTCCCCGCACATTAGCAGCTTGGCCACTCCTCACCTACCTCAATGCCTCCCCCACCACTGCTGCCTCCTATTTGGGATGTCTCCCCCTGAAACTCGCCCCTTAACTAGGGAGAAGGCGTACGGCCACGTGGAGTTGGGGCCCAATGGCAAGGTGGAAGAGGATGTAGGGGTTGCACATAGTTTTGGACCTTCTTAAAGGCACTCCTTAGTGACAATATATTGGTCCAAATGTTAACATAATCTAGCCTGGCTACAGAGTAGAGGATCATTGCCTATGTGATGGTGATATTTTGTAAACAGATTTACATGGTCCATAATCCTCTTCTCTGTATCACATAGGGTTATAGTTAACATTTCAATTGATGGAATGCCGTTGAGAAGATATGCTTATGTCCATACATTTTTAAAGGCCTTATTATTGTTATAATCTTTTTTTATCTTTTAATTTTAGGCACAGCACAGGTGTATTTTTTCATCTGCAAGCATTGCTAAAAAATTTAAGCAATTGAGATATATTCATAGCGTCTATCAGATAGACATTCCACCAATGACATCCCCTCCTAAAAAAGTAGCTCACACAATATTAATTAAATCATATGTCTAGTTTTAGAATAGTTTAACAAAAACTCCTCTATTAGAAATAGAGAGGAGTATGGAAAGACTCTAATTTGAATCATCTTTTATTGTAGCAACTTAAAATTTACTTTATTATAATGATCTTTAAATGTAATTGAAGAGTAAAGCAGCCGTGAATGTCCAGTAATCTAGTGATTTAGTAATTATTAATATATATATATATATATATATATATATATATATATATATATATATTAGCATGTGTATATATATATATTGGGGGGTTTATAGCATACTCCCACCAATATCTGTTTAGAATTAGCTCCTCCACTATTTAGCTCAACCCACAAAGATTCAATGTTGCCACTAGTTCCAGCATAAATATCTTCTCTGACTATAGGCTTAAATTCAGGCTTAACATACAGTCAAATGCCTCCTCCTCTTTTACCATTTCCCCCATCTTTCCTAAATAAGTTATAATCATCCATATTAACTGTCCAGTCATCCAGTCCAGATTCATCCCACCATGTTTCAGTAATGCCTATTAAGTCCCATTTTTCTTGTACTGCTAATAATTCTAGCTCACCCATTTTCCCAGGCAAACTTCTTGTATTAGCAAGCATACACTTTATGTTGCTATGGCTTTGCTGTTGTGAAGTGCTTGCCACTGTATTTGAGACCCCTATTAATACCTCACTACTGTCTATTGTAACCCTCCCCCTTCTCCCCCATAGATAAATAATTCATCCCTTTCCCTCTATACCCTTTTTACCCAAATACTTCTATATAGTTCCTCCCCACCACTTACAAGTTTAAAAACTCCCCCTGCTGTTCTATCCTACCCGCTAGCACAAAAGCTTCTTCATCATTAAGGTGCAATCCATCCCTGCTACAGAGATTGTACCCAAGTGAGGAGCCCAGTGCTCAAAAAACCCAAAACCCTCTGCACTGCACCACTTTTTTTAGCCATGCATTAACCTCCCTTCTGTCTCTCTGGGCTAGCACGTGGCACTGGCAGTATCTCAGAAAATACTACCTTGGAGGTTCTTGCTTTAAACTTATTCCCTAGTTCTTTAAAATCATTCTTTAGGACACTCCATCTCCCACTTACTTTGTTATTGGTACCAGTATGTACCAAGACCGCGGGTCATTTTCAGCCCCTCCCAATAATGTATCCACCCGATCCACAACATGCCAAACCCGAGCACCCGGGAGACAACAAGCTGTTCGATTGCTGGGTGACAAATCACCCTGTCTACCTTCCTAATAATAGAATTCCATACCACCAAAACCTGTCTGTTGCTCTGCCTAATCTGCCCTTCCACTCCTCCAGTAGAACTGTTCTCCCGGCTAGAGGGAACAGGTCTATCTGGCATTGCCATTCCTGAATGGACATTCCTGAATGGACATCCCCAACAGTTTCACTCAATCTGGCAAATCTGTTGGTGTTTGCCAACTCAGAACTGGCCTACCTCCTCCTGTTCCCCCTGATTCCCCTTCTAACTGTAACCCAGCTACCTCCCTGGACATCCCCACTAGCCTCACTAGCCCCATCTCCACCCTGAATGCTAGTCCCAGCAAAACTGTGTTCAGTGACCACAACCCCTTTTCCAGTGGAGCAATATCACTAAGTGTAGCAATTCACCTCTCCAGTTCTCCAATATGAGCTTCCAGAGAGGCAACATGCTCACACCTCTCACAGAGGTATGAACCCTGGATCATCTGTTCCAGTAGTGCATGCATGTGGCAGGATGTACACTCCGTGAGGTTGCCACTAGACTGACTCATGATTATCAGTTCCAAAAATACAGTGAGAAAACAAATCAATGTATTTGTATAAAGATTGCTTTTCTACACCTTAACCCAAACAAAACAGAAAAAAAAATATGTTTGTTTTCTATTTTTTTCTTATAATACCCCTTTTCTTTGAATTCCCTCCTTTTATTCAATCTCCTACACACTAACTTACACTTACTCCCAATCTCGCTCTTCCCTTGTTAAAATAGACCCTGCCTACTCACCTGTACAATGATAAACAAGCACAGGACAGAAAACACTGCCCTGCCTCACAGAACTGATTCAAACAGAACACAACAAAATGCACACCGATAATACTTTACACAGGCCAAACCACACCCACTCTCACCTGGACCCTGATTACAGCCCACAGGAAAGAAAACACTGCACTGATTTACAGAACTGATTCATAATATGTGTATATATGTTTCCTTTGCTATGTTGTGTTTATTCCCCAAAAATGTATTTACCTGATTAGGTCAGATGCTGTCTCCACTCTCTCTGCATCTGCTTTTATTATTCAAACTGAGTGTTCCATCTCATGTTAGTATTGCTTGAGACTTGATAAAGAGAGGTTAAGCCTCTCGATTAATAATTACTAAATCCTTAAAATGTATATATATATATTACAAGGGGAAGTTAAACTATTAAAAATAGCAGATATAAAGGGCTTTCCTTAATTAATAATCCAGTATACCGGTAAATTATTGTGTCTTACATTAACGGTAAATACTGTAGTTTGGAATATATCCAAATAGTAACTGATATCTATGACAGTGCTTATATATAATGACACCAGACGAAGTAGTTACAATGTTCTAAACTACTTTTTGATGGTAAAGTTACCCTATTTCTGAGAAATCCACTTATATGGTAAAGACAGTACAGCAGACGCTATGCACTTACCAGTACCGGATTCTTACAGTCTTAAAGAAAAGTTCTGTCTGGCTGAGATGTCACTGCTGCTGCTGTGGTCTTCGCGACTAATTAATTAAATTGCATGTACCCTGCTGTCACTGATGTCTGGTCATGTCTGGATCATACTATTGTTCCTTCAGGAGCCAGACTCTGCATTGCTGTACAGACAGCGTTAATGGCGCCAAATTATTTAACTGTAGGACTCCTCCCACTACATGACGTATGCTAAACGTCACTGCTTATGTTGTTCTTTCATTTGAAATTATGTGCAGGTTTTCTATTAAGTGCTAAAGTAGCTACAATAAAAGATAATTTCAAATTAGAGTTTTTTCATGCCCCCCCTCGATTTCTAATAGAGGAGTTTTTTGTTAAACAAGTCATATCAATTCTAATATAAACCAAATAGAGGGTTTTATTACCGTGTCTTAACAGTTTTAGAATACTTGATTGTTGTTAACATAAATGTAGACTAATGGAACTATGGTGGGGGACTGGCATATTTATTTAAAGCCAGCATTAATACATGCACTAGTGAAGCATGTCATCCTCTCCGCAATATCAATATGCAAAAAGATACTTTTGTCTAATGTAAGTAACAGACATTATGGTTGCTGATCTTTGTGTCCTTTCCGTATTATTGGGTAGGTGTTCAGACCTCATAATATCATAAGAATCCTAGCAAATGTGATAACACCTGTATCCCAGATAATTGTGATATCAGTGTGGCTAAAATCAGTAGCATAGGAAGTGGGGTTCGCGGGGGGCGGAACGCCCAGTTGTCACCTCTTTCGGGGTGGCAAAAATGCACCCACCTGCCTTCCACCGCACATGCCTCTTATTCCCCTTCTCCTGGTCCCCTCCTCCTGATCTCTGCTTGTGTCTGCTGGCATGGGGAGGAGCCAGCAGACCGGCAGAATGAAGCAGGAGGTAAGCGACAAGGGAGAGGGGGAGGGGGAGGCATGGAGGAGAGGGGGAGAGAATGAGACATGGAGGGAGAGGCATGGGGAAGGGAGGCATGTGGGCAGAGAAGGAGACATGGAGGGAGGGATAGGCATGAGGAAGAGAGGCAAAGGGGAAAAGGGAAACACATGGAGGGAATCAAAGGGAAGAGGCAGACATAGAGGGGGAGAGAAGGAGACATTGAGGGAGGGAGAGGCAAGGGGAAGAGAGGCATGGGGGGAGAAGGATACATGGAGGAGGGAGAGGCATGAGGAAGAGAGGCATAGGGGAAAAAGGGAGACACATGGAGGGAGGGAAAGGGAGACATGGAGAAAGAGGGGAGAGGGAGGCATGGAGGGAGAGGGAGGGAGATGGGGAGACATGGAGGGAGAGGGAGGCATGGGGAGAGATAAGGAGACATGGAGGGAGGGAGAGACATGGGGAGAGAAGGAGACATGGAGGGAGGGAGAGGCATGGGTGAGAGAAGACATGGAGGGAGAGGCATAAGGGCAGAAAACGAGACATGAAGGGAGGGAGAGACATGGGGAAAGAGGAAGACACATAGAGGGTGAACAGGAAGGGGGAGACATGGTGGAAGAGGGGGAAACATGGGGGAAGAAGGGGACATGGATGTAAAAGGAGAGGCCTGGGGGAGAGATGCAAGGGGAAAGTGGGAGACACATGGAGGGAGAAGGGGGAGAGGGAGACATGGGGGAGAGGGGGAGACATGGATATAAAGAGAAGCATGGGAGAGAGAGGCAAGGGGAAAGATGGAGATACATGGAGGGAGAAAGAGGGAAGGGGAGAATTTGGGTGAGAGGGGGAGACATGGGGGAGAGGGAGAAAGGGAACGGGAGACACATGCAGGAGTCATGGAGGGAGAGGGGGAAACATGGAGGAGAGGGAGGCATGGGGGAGAAAGGGAGACATTAGGGGAGAGGGAGACATTAGGGGAGAGGGAGACACATGGAGGGAGGGAGAGGCAAGGGGAGACATGGAGGGGGAGTAGGAGACATGGGCGAGAGGGATGCATGGGGGAGAGAGGGAGAGGAATGGTGTAGAGGCAGGGGGAAAGAGGGAGATATATGGAGGGAGAGGCATGAGAGGAGAGGGGGATATATAGGGCAAGGGGAAGAGCGAGATGAAGACAGAGGGAGAGAAAGAGGGGCAGTGAAAGAAAGAGAAAGGGATTGAATGAGAGGAGGAGGGAGGAGAGAGAGAGTGGAGGATAGGGAGAGAAAGAGAAAGCAGAGAGAGGGAGAGGAGAGAGAGGGATAGAATGAGAGCGGGTTGGGAGAGAAGGAAGAGGAGAGAGAAAGGGTGCGAGAAAAAGAGAGAAGGGAGGGGAATAGGGAGAGACATGGAGAGAAAGGGAGAGATAAGGGGAAGTGTAAGAGAGAAGGTGATATATGTTTTTTTATATATATATATATATATATATATATATATATATATGTTTGCACTGGGGAGGCGTCAAACTAAGGGACAGTCCCGGGAAGCTCTAGCTATGCCACTGGCTAAAATATATCATAATCATATAGAGATGGGGATAATACTCTTGGACCAATTACTGTGGTTGCAGCTAAGCATTCATGACACTCTCCTAATGGTTAGTAATGCTTGCAATGAAGATCAGGTAAGTTGAAATATTATTCTAGTTATGGTATTTAGCACTGTAAAATTCTAGATTTTGGGAATTAAGGGGTTAAAGTTACATAGTAATTAAGGTTGAAAAAAGACTTTCAGTCCATCAAGTTCAACCATTTAAGATCTCCTCTGATCTGCAATATGCGGATTAAATATTGATTAGTTAATTGTTAATTAATTATTAATCAATTATTTAATTATTTATTTTTTATTTTATTTTTAATTATTAATTAATCCAGAGGAAGGCAAACAGAAAAAAAATACGCAAGTGAGACTTAGCCAATTGACTCAAAGGAAAAAAAAAAAACAATAATTCCTTCCTGACCCCAGATACTGGCGATTGGATCAATACTGTCTCTCTAATTATTCCTGATAACCCTGAATTCCCTTTTTAATTAGAAATAAATCCAGTCCCCTTTTAAAGTTATCTATCGAATCCGCTGTCACCACCTCCTCTGGTAGAGAATTCCACAGATAAACCACCCTTACTGTGAAGAACTCCTTTTCTTTCTTTAAGGTGGAATCTTTTTACTTCTAACCTCAAGGGATGTCCTCTTGTCAGTTGAAAACCTCTTGGCACAGAAAGCTCCCTTGACAAATCTTTATACTGACCCTGGATGTATTTATATAAGGTAATCATATCTCCTCTTAAAAAACCTTTTTCTAGAGAAAATAATTTTAATTTGGTTAGACTTTCTTCATAACTTAGCCCCTCCATTCCCCTTATTAGTTTTGTTGCCCTCCTCTGTACCTTTTCCAGCTCTAAAATGTCCTTTTTATGAAGCGGTGCCCAAAATTGTACTCCATATTCCAAATGAGAGCGTAGTAGAGATTTGTATAGTGGCAGAATTATATTTGCTTCCCTTGCTTCTATACCCTTCTTAATACATGCTAATATTTTATTTGCCTTTGCAACTGCTGCTTGGCTTTGAGCACTGTTACCTAGGTGGTTGTCCACAAACACTCCCAAATCCCTTTCAATATCTGATACACCTAGATTTGCTCCATTAAGATTATAAATTGCATAGCTATTGTTCCTTCCCAGATGCATAACTTTATATTTATTCGTATTAAATCTCATCTGCCATTTAGATGCCCATTCCTCAATTTTATGTAAATCTCTTTGGAGGGAAAGCACATCACTATCTGATTGAGTTACCTTACACAACTTTGTGTCATCAGCGAAAATGGAGACACCACACTCCAATCCTACCTCTAAGTCATTAATAAATATGTTAAAAAGGAGAGAACCTAATACTGAACCCTGAGGAACCCCACTTACCACATTAGTCCAATCTGAGTATGTTCCATTTACAACAACCCTTTGCTTCCTGTCTTTTAGCCAGCTCTCAATCCATGAGCAGATATTTGCTGCAATTCCTGTATCTTAGTTTGCACAATAGTCTCCCATGTTGCTCTGTATCAAAAGACTTTGCAAAATCCAAAAAGTCTACATCCACTGCCATGACCCAGGTTCCTACTAGCCTCCTCATAGAAACTAATTAGATTTGTTTGACATGACCTATCCCTCATAAATCCATATTGACTTATAATCCTGTTCAAATAGACATATTCTTGTATATTTCCCTTATTATCCCTTCTAAAAGCTTCCCCACTACAGAAGTGCGGCTCACTGGTCTATAATTCCACGGATTTGCTCTTGCTCCCTTTTTAAATATAGGTATCACATCTGCTTTTCTCCAGTCATCTGGTAGAGACCCTGTGTTGAGTGAATCTTGAAAAATTAAATATAATGGTTTGGCTTTTACAGAACCCAGTTCCCTCAGTACTTGTGTATGCTTTATTAACATTTATTTTCTTCCAACCTCTTTTGGTTTACTTCCTGAGTTATCCAATTATTTGGCAAAGGTAGTATAGCCCCATTATGTTCCAGAGTCCCAACCACTGGTACCTCCCTTGTGTATATCAGAGAAAAGAACCAATTTAGCTCATCTGCCTTTTCCTGGTCACTAATTTTCAGACGGCCTGTGTCACATTGTAATGTTCCATTATTCCCACATGGTATATGCTGATGTGTATGTATATTTAGTAGGGATTTAAATGTTGTCACTTTATGTTCAGTGTTTTTACCTATCAGTTCTTTGCCCATTGCTGCTCTTAGACTGTTAAAATCTGCCCTTTTTAAAATTAAGAGTTTTTGTTGGTTCCTTAAAATTTTGTTTTTTTATTTCAATCTTAAATGAGACTGTGTTGTGATCACTGTTTCCCAATGGTTGCTCTATTTCAACATTTGATACTATATCAATATTATTTGTGATGACTAAATCTAAGATAGCTTAATTTCTAGTAGGTTCTTGTATAACCTGGGCCAGATAATGATCCCTGAGTGTACTCAAGAACTTGCTCCCCTTAGATGAACTGCTGGTCTCATTTATCCAGTTTATTTCAGGGTACTTAAAATCTCCCATTATTATAACTGCCCATGCTTAGCTGCATTTTCAATCTGTAACAATAATTGTATTTCCTCACTTTCAGCTATATTTGGGGGTTTATAGCATACTCCTACTAATATTCTTTTGGAATTTGCTGCTCCGCTATTTAACTCTACCCACAAACATTCAGCTTTATCACTAGGTCCACAATAAACATCTTCTCTTAAATTCTTAAATTCAGACTTAACATACAGACAAACACCTCCTCCTTTTTTACCATTTTTGCCTCTATCTTTCCTAAATAGGTTATGACCATCCAGATTAACAGTCCAGTCATGAGATTCATCCCACCACATTTCTGTAATGCCTATTAAATCCCATTTTTCATGAATTGTTATGATGTTGTCAGCGTCAGATTGGAACCTTGATTATAATTCAGTAGCATTTTTCTGGTGGGTGCACGTACATTTTTATTCAGAAATTTCCTAAGCTTAGGAGGGGCAAGTTCTATGTAATTTGTGAGTGCAAAATAGCTTAGGAATTGAATCACCACCATAAAAAGAAGTGATTGAATAGCTAGGTAGAAACATTATGGTCCTCATTCAATTTGAATTTTGGCAATTGAATAGGGCTCTATATAAGCACATAACATATTTTTTTGACAGAAGTTTTTAGTTAGTGAAAACCTTGCTTTTGGATAGAAGTTCAGTAACTAAAAAGTTCTGTGAAAATTGTTTGTATGTGCTTATATAGAGCCCTATTCAATTTGGCAACTCGGAATTGAATGAGGCTCTATGAGTCTAGTTGTGGTGGAAATTAAAAAATAATGAATTGAAATGGACACATAGTACTTGGTATATAAAAATAATGCTACAAATAATATTACAGATAGGAGATAAAAGGTTCCAGTTGGCTCTATTAATACATCACATTTTTAAAGATAAAATAAGTTTGCTGTACTTAAAAATCACTCATTGGACTTGAAAGTTCATATAATAGCTAACTAGGACCCCCTATAGCTCAAATTACACCATGTTTACAAGCAAAGTAAAATAAACTAGCTAGCTAATTATATTCACTACCAGAACTACCATGAGTGACTGTGGAAAAACAAATCTGCAAATAACGAACATTTTCTAATGTTTTGCACTGCTGAAATATTCTGAGTTACTCCTTTTTGAGTATTGAGTGTCATGATCCCACTGACCACCAGTCGTTTGGACTCATGATCTGCCCAGAATGATTAGGATTTTGAGGCTGGCCATTATGCTGGTGCATGAACAGATAACTAATTTAGAATGCATTAATGCAATCTGTAACTGATAGTTGAGATTCAGTTAGGTGACCTGTCAGTTATGTAATGTGTGTATCTGAGGCAAAGTCAGTTTTAAATGCAGCAATTTGTGATGTTTCTGACAGGAGAAAATGAGGTAACAGCTATCAGTGACTCTGAGAAGATGTATATGCAACACGATATCTAGTAGAAGATATATATATATATATATATATATATATATATATCACATATATAGTTGTGAGCGTACGGGTCGTTGCTCACAGCTTGCGGGCTCGCGCAGCGAGCCGCGGCCCTCGCGTAGCGAGGTCACTGGGCAAGGGCCTCAGTTGCTGGCATGGAGCGCCGAAGGCGCTCCATGCCAGCAACTGAGGCCCCCTCGCAAAGTGAGGGCCGCAGTTGCTGGCGAGGTCACTGGCAAGGGCCTCAGTTGCTGGCATGGAGCGCCGAAGGCGCTCCATGCCAGCAACTGAGGCCCCTCGCGAAGCGAGGGACTCAGTTGCTGGCGAGGTCACTGGGCAAGGGCCTTAAACCCTTGCAAACTTCACGTCGCTACTCAAAAAACACGACACACAAATTACGACACTCGCTAAATTTTACGAGGAACGCAAACAACCTACGAAACACGTTACCACACATTACGACCTCGCAAACATCGGACGCAACACGCCGACATACAAACATTTAAAACACAATACATACACACAGCACATACATAAAAACCTTACCTACACCAAGAGGGAGCACCCAGGACCTCAAAAATGCAACTTAGACCTCGATTTACTCGAAATAAAAGAGTTTTTGAGACTAAAAAAAAATCTAAGCGACAGAAAAAATGGCCGCCGAACAAAACGAAAACGAGGCTACAGCACTCTAAACTCGCAAAACACCACAACAAACTCGCAAAACACCACAAGAAACTCGCAAAACGCCACAAACCACCTACGGATATTCATACCACACAGTGCACACATTCATCACGCTTACACAGCAGCTCCACACCACTAATGCTGCAGCAACATCAACACAGATTGCCAGCTCTTCATCACAATGCTTCAAAATAGGTACAGTATATTCATTTAGTAATGTATTACATATTTCATTATTAGACACCAAACAGCATTAGCTACCTTACAATTTCATTGCCGTCATTTTTTGACGGGCAATTCGCTAGTATATATATAAATAATTGGTTTTTTTTTAGAGAGACATCAGCTGTCTTAGTGAAGGGATCAAAAGAATCTGAAACATCTACTGCGTAGGTTTGGCCATTACAGCCTTATCAAGCCCGACTGAAGAAAGCAGATCATAACATTGAGTATTTATTGAACCTGCGCAGAATAGGGCAGACCTGTAAAGAGTAAAAAATGAAGAAATATTTACAGGTACTAAAAATCACTTACAAATGGTTTTAATTTTTGACAGCTGTATCAACATTTAAAAAGACAATAAAGCACTAAACACAATAAAAAAGCATGAAAGCTAATCATAACTTGTCACTTAAAGGTATATGTAAGTGAGGTGGGTTATAAATGCATGCAGTAGACTGGATCATAACCCACCTAGCAAAAACGTTTGCATGAAAACATGCAAACCTTTTTGCAACATAATAAAAAATGTGCTGGGGGTGATTTAGACACCCCCAGCAACTGCGATTTGCATAATGTATATCTAATTTTTAATGAGATATCCGTTATGCAGCACATGCGCATACTGATTGGCATTTGAGCCAATCAGCAAACAGCGGTGGACCAAGCAGCGAGTGTCTGTGTGACAGTGTCTGTGTGTCTGTCTGAGTGAGGGTGTGCCTGCCTGAGTGAGTGACTGTGTGCCTGCCTGAGTGACTGTGTGCCTGCCTGTCTGAGTGAGTGCCTGTCTGAGTGAGTGCCTGCCTGAGTGAGTGCCTGCCTGAGTGAGTTTGTGTCTGTCTGCCTGAGTGAGTTTGTGTCTGCCTGCCTGAGTGAGTGAGTGCCTGCCTGAGTGAGTGTGTGCCTGCATGAGTGTGTGAGTGAGTTTGTGTGTGAGTGTATGTCTGTGTGTGAGTGAGTGTATGTCTGTGTGTGAGTGAGTGTATGTCTGTGGCTGAGTTTGTGTGTGAATGTCTGTGGCTGAGTTTGTGTGTTTGTGGGTGAGTTTATGTGTCTGTGGGTGAGTGAGTATGTGTGTCTGAGTGAGTGTGTATGTCTGTGAGTGTGATTCTGTCTGTGTGTGGGGGAGGTCACAGAGCAATTTACTGGGGCTGGGGGCAATTCACTGGGCTGGGGGAGGTCACAAAGCAATTCTCTGGGGCTGGGGCAATTCTATGGGGTTAGGGGAGATCATGGGGCAATTCTCTGGGGCTGGGGGGGAATTCACTGTGGTGGGGGGAGGTCAGGGGACAATTCTCTGGGGCTGGGGGGGAATTCACTGTGGTGGGGGGAGGTCAGGGGACAATTCTCTGGGGCTGGGGGGAATTCACTGTGGTGGGGGGAGGTCAGGGGACAATTCTCTGGGGCTGGGGGGGGAATTCACTGTGGTGGGGGGGAGGTCAGGGGGACAATTCTCTGGGGCTGGGGGGGAATTCACTGTGGTTGGGGAAGGTCATGTAGCAATTATCTGGGGCTCGGGGGCAATTCACTGGGGTTGGGGGAGGTCACAGGGCAATTCTCTGGGGCCGGGGGTCAATTCTCTGGGGCAGGGTGGCAATTCTCTGTGGCTGGGGGGCAAAAAACTGGAGTTTGGAAAGGTCACAGGGCAATTCTCTTGGGTTCGGGGGCAAAAAACTGGGGTTGGAGGAGGTCACGGGGCAATTCTCGGGCTAGGGGGCAATTCTCGGGCTAGGGGGCAATTCTCTGGGGCTGAGGGGGCAATTCACTGGGCTGGGGGCAGTCATGGGGCAATTCTATATATTTATATAGATAGATAGGTAGATTTAGATATATATATATATATTTTTGTGTACAATATATTTAATTTAAATAAATAAAATGAACGCATAGACACAAAAACACATTATAGTAATGATGACATTCTAATTTTCTATTACTTTCTAGAGCTGTGTCTCATCCATAATTTAAGTGAAGTTTCTGGTTTGGTGTAATATACTAGTGAACACATACTTCCTACGACATCTTTTTCGGACACAACAGGATTTACAGATGTCAGCTGAGTGACATAATATTGAAATGCATTGAATAGACATGTAATGTAGAGAAATAAGTTCCCACAGGAGATTTTATATTATGGATTACATAGGTAGATTTTACACATGATCCAATGTTCTTCACAGGTAAAGGTACCTAAAGCGTTTGTTTTATTTAAAAAAATAAAGCAACACAGATACTGTTAATAGTCTTGCCTAGATGGGGGATTGGTTTGTTCCTGTGAAATTAAATTGTAAGCAGTGCAGCGTTTATTAAATACATGGTCAAAGCATCTTTTTTTTTTTTTTCATCTGGCAGAACATTGAGGAGAACAGTTTTAGGGTGAAGTGGTTAAATTATAGAAGTAGTAAATTATACTCACTCTATGTGTAGATTTTTTTTAATATATAGGTGGTTAAATACCACCTAGTTGCTAATTTGTAGCTGGTCTCAACAATGGATACTGATGGGGATGCCTTAGTTATAATTTGTCTCAATGTTTGCCATTGATGTAGGCTTTTGTGGAAAATTGTAAATCTTGTTGCCCCTGCAGTAGACACTTGTGTTTTTAATCTTTTGTATATTATAGATATTAAGAGATGTATACCTGTAAAATTATTTATATTATGTGAGGTCTCTAGTAAAAGTGTTTAGTTTTGTCGGTTAAAATAGATTTCCGATAAAGTAAAACATTTATGTAATTAAGTTAAAAATGTATCTGAATAGTTCAAAACTTTTTGAACATCATTTCATGTGTGGAATTTCTAAATGACCAGATACTGGGTATCATTATTTTAGGTTCTTTCACGTTGCTTGTTTATATGGGAGTGAGAGGTGAAGGGTAAAAGCTTTGTGTTTTCTCTTTTTTCAAAGTTGACCATATATTAACAGTACTGTTAGATATGCTAAGGTGATTGCATTTGGAGTGGAGTCCATCAAAATGTATATACATTTTCTTCTTTTGCTAAATATGCTAACTCTGCTACTCATTGTGTAGAAGCACCATGCTTTAGTGTATAAAGAATCATAGTCAAATAGACTGCATCTTTTTGTATGTTAGATAACCCAAGTCCACCTTCTTCTTTTGATAGATATAGAAGAGAGATGGCTAATCTTGGTGTTTTGTTGTCCCATATGTATCAACCTATAGTGCTTTGCAGGCTTTTTTGAATTGCTTAAGTAGAATCAGTAACATTTGAAGGGTGTGAAGTACACAGGGTTGTATATGTTGTTTGGAAACAACAATTTTGCCCAGCCGTGTTATAGCTAGAGGTTTCTAGTTATTGAGTGTAGTTTTAGTTTGTCTAATTAATAAGTTGTAATTTTACAAAGTGTGTTGTAGTTTGGGGATAAATATACCCAGCAGCATAGCTAGGGGGGCTGAAGGGTCGCTCTGCACCAGGTGGCACTTTTTGCTGATGGCTCTTTGTGTATTGAGAGTGAGGCAGGGGGCTGCACTTTGTGTATAAAGGAGGGTCTACTGCTTTTAATATGTGGGGAAGGGAATT
The DNA here is from genome assembly GCA_027410445.1 of Discoglossus pictus. Classification (NCBI taxonomy): domain Eukaryota; kingdom Metazoa; phylum Chordata; class Amphibia; order Anura; family Alytidae; genus Discoglossus; species Discoglossus pictus. Next base: position 290,876,980 of record CM050167.1, on the reverse strand, counting down.
TACAGGGTTTGATAATAGCCGAAGTAGGTCATCCATGAAGGCAGCAACCTTGGATCCTTTAAACGTTCAACTTTCATCCAAATAATGTTTATAATTTTTCTATGATGTTGAATTAATGGTTTCATTGATAGGCCATAGTTGGAATATTGGTAACAGTGTGGGCTGGTGACTTTCCAAGTTGGTGGGACGGAGACAGTGACCTGGCCCCTCCACTTACATTTTCTCCACCCAACTGTATAAACCCCTCCCCTTCACAACATGTTACCTGTATAGGCCCTGCCCACTGACACAGACTCCACCTACTTACTTGATTTAATTTTTTTCCTGTCACTTTACTTACTTATTATCTTGATGAGAGTGAGATGGTGCTGGATCTGCTCACTATTGTTATGCTGGAAAGTGCCTGCATTTTCTTTATGATGTCAAGAGAGAGGAGGATAGAGAGAGAGAATGATAGAGAGGGATAGAGATATAGAGGAAGGGATAGAGAGAGATAGATCCTATGCCTCTCCTACTCTCTCTCCTTCTATTCCTCTCTCTATCCCTCCCTCTATCTCTTTATATCCCTCTTAGCTTAAAGAGTGTTTCACTATTAAATGCTTCCAAGTTTGGATATACAGCTTTTCAAAGATATGATAAATAGCTTGAGAGTACACGCAACGTCTTGTGACTAATCGGATATCTCCGCCAATCTCTGTGGGTTTTTCACAAAAGTCTAGCATTTACTGAGTAAATTCCAGTGATATTTAAAAAAAATCAACTCACTCAGATGTTATATTAAGGGGCATATAATGTAGACAAGAAGATAGATAGATAGATAGATAAGAGAGAGAGAGAGCATTTATCTTGAAGCAAAGCCCAGGATAGATTATGGTTAATGGTATTGGATTACAAGAGCAAAGCCTTTGTGGACATATTTGAATATTCCCAGAAAGCAGTTGAATAACTATGTTTTGGCATTCTGAGCAGGAAAATAAGTTTTATAGTTTATTTTAGACATTCCAATTTGAACACAAATGTATTTATTTAGTGTACTACTGTACGGTGGAGGGCTTCCATCGCTCTTTTACCCTCAATAAATTAAATGATATACACAAACACACACATATAATATATACACACAGACACATATATATATATATATATATATATATATATATATATGCATGCACAGACACACATATATACAAACATATATATATATGAGAGAGGTCAGACAAATCGCGGCCCATTGGAGTAGGAACTGGCAACCCACTCCAGTATCTTTGCCTTGAAAAACCATATGTGTATGCATAACCAGGGACACATACAGATGTAACCTGGTGTGCTGCATCCATGTGGTCACCGAGAGTCAGACACAACTGAAGGACCGAACAACAACCAGACCAAGGGATATTCATTTGTAAGAGAGAGACACTGACATTATGGATTCTGACTCCTCTGACAAAGAGGGTGTGAGTGTCCTAAGCAGACAGTTACAGTGACAGAGATGAGCTGGGAGTTATTTTGTTTTCAATAAAGTTTATTCAGATTGTCACCAATGCGTGAGAAAGATAGATTACAGCGGGTGAAAAAAAAATATGCATGTAAACTATATACTCACAAATGTTAACAAAAGGTTAATTTTTTGCACTAAATACGAAAAAAAAAATTCAGTATTATAAGCAAACTATCATCACAAACTAGCAGGCTTCATTATGAAGTTGCCTCTATCTATCTATCTATCTACTTATCTATCTAGATGCAGGGTGGCTGGGGGCTGAGAGAGAGAATATGAGAGACACAGAGAACAAGAAACAGAGAGAGAAGTTATCAGAGACTGTACTCACCCAGTAAACATGGAAGCTCTCAGCATGGCAGCTCCCACTGAACTACATCTCCCAGTATGCACTCCATACTGAGAGAATTTTGCAGTCCTAATTGGCTGGGTCTGTGGAATGGGGGCTGCCCATGAAAAATCCAGGACTTTTCCCTCTCGCCATTCTCATTTGACAGACGGGTGCAGTACTATACAACAGAGCACAGAGGAGCACAACACCATCTTGCCCTGATCTGTAGTACTAGGCAGTCACCAGCAGGGGGATCACATAGATAGTTGTGGATCTTTGCGATGTTCGTAATGTTTGCGATGTTGGTAACGCACTTGCGGCCCTTGCTAAGGGAGGCCTGCCTGCGAGCCTCGCTAAGCACTCCGGGAATTAGCCTGAAATGAGCGCCAACGGGGGCTGTCAGTGGAGGGATCGCGAGGAGCACCTCTGGCGCTCATCGTAAGGCTCCCTGAGCTTGCCAACAACCCGGCAGTACCTGGTGCTTGCAAGGTAGTTCAAGTACGTACCTGGATACAAACCCTGCCAGCGGCGCCGCACTGCGTCTCCGTCTTCTCTCTGCGCCTTCTGTCCACTGTCCGGAACTACTTTCTGGATCAAGCCGCTCAAATTAAGTCATTGCATTCATTTTGGTAAGGCAGTTGCCCATTTGCCCCATATGATCCAGCTGCTCCTGAATGGTAACCTTGTCTAGTCCTATTGTTGATCTTAAATGATTGAGAGTATGATCAGTAATTCATATTTTAGCTCTAATAGAATAGAATTTGATAATTTAGGGTCGACTCCAATTGTATTTAGTTTGGAGAACATATACAGCCTTATTAAAATGCGATTCGTCAAATTTAAAAGGGCTCTATTTAAGCACAGAGCATATTTTTTACAGAAGTTTTTTGTTAGTGAACTTCTATCCAAAAGAAAGATCTTCACTAACTAAAAACTTCTGTAAAAAAAATATGCTCTGTGCTTAAATAGAGCCCTTTAGAATTTGCTGAATTGCAATTTAATAAGGCTGATATAGTTAGTTTCAGCAAATCCTTTCAAAGGCCTTTTTGGAGTCTGCATTTAATAACAGTTTAGGTTGAATGTTTAAAAAAAAGCTGTTTGAAAGAATTAAGCTGTTTGTAAGATTGGTAGTACCAAAAGAGAGAAAAGATCCTTTTTTAGGGCACACCTGGGAATCCAATTCTCAGAAAAAGAGAATGAACTAAATGTTAAAACTTAACTTTTAATAGTAATAATAATAATAATAATAAAATCCACTTAAAATACATAAACGTAGGTAGCAGAGAGTAAAGTATATGAAGTTTACTGGGGAAAAATGCCACTGTTGTGGAAAATGCCACTATGAGGTAGACCATATAAAGTGCAATGTGCTAGTATTAGTCCACTGATAAAGTGGCTAGTATATAAGAAATAAGGTGCTATATAGTGCTAATAGTGATAAGGTGCCAAGTGCTATGACACAAATAAGAAATTATATGAAAGTGAACCAAGTATATCAGTAATATATGGATGCCTATAAGGTGCAATATGAGTAAATATTAGCAGCTATTTGCTGATCAGAAACCAGTAAACAAAATGATAAATGTGGCAAGGGGTAAGGATAGGAGTAAAGGATATTGAGAAATAAATGCCCCCAGAGTACTGATATCCTGTTAGGTAATGTTCTCAATATCTGTGTATCTCAAATACCCACGTACCCAAATAACAGCGTTGCCTTCAGGATATACCATAACCAGTAGCTACTGCTTCCAAATCCACTAAACTTTTACTGAAATAGCCTAACTTAATGCAGCTGTGAAGGGGCTTTATGCTATGGGCCTGAAACTGAAAACGCTGACTCTTTGCTAGTCACGCCGTGGTCTAGACGCAAGATAATGACGTCATAGACTCGCGACGGCGTTCCTACGTGCACCCGACGCACGTTCTTCTGGAATTTCATCAGGGGTTACGCCTGCCTTTCCTATAGGCCTTTTTAAAGGCAGGCGTTGTCATGGCAATGCAAAAAAAAACGGGATTAAAAATAAAACAGTGAACGGATGTCACTGTGCACCATTAAAAACTAATAGATCATCTCTTAAAAGATGGAAATGAAACTTCAAAGAATGTATAGAGCTGAATAATACCATGATGGTACTGATCAAAGAATTAAATAATTGATCTCAAATATATATGATATAGGGTGAATATAACTGTGCTATATATTACACCTATAAATGTACTAAGTTAATAGAGAGCCCATATATGGTAGACCTAATGGGTGTCCTACATTGAGAAATATGTTGGATATTAATTATAGGGCATATATTATAAACATAAATTGTATGTTGACTTAATATATCTTAATAACAGCATATATTGTTATAATATCAATATACGGGGCTTATCTATTATCAACATAAATAAATATAGGTTGAGTCCCTCAATAATGAGCTTATTTGGAGTACAGATGGTGGTCTCATCATGGTGAGCTTGCCTGATAATGGGCCTAAATAAAAGGCCTCCTTGTAAGAATGCTACTGGAAAGTACGGAATGAACATGATCTAAAGATATAGATCAGATATAGGGAGTGAAGGTAAAGCCTTCATTAAGGGCCATTAGGTTTTTTAGTGCCTAGTAGATAAATCCACTTGGCTTCTTTCTTTAATAACTCTGTGTCTATATCTCCTCTCCTTATGGTTTTCCTCAACATGATCTATAGCAGTAAAATGTAAGGACTTTAGTATCACCCTTTATGTTTGTTATTAACATGCATGGCTATAGGGGTGTCAAATTCTTTCTTGACACTATAGATTTGCTCAAGAATCCGTCTTCTGAGTTCCCTACAGGTTTTGCCTACGTATCTGGCTCCACATACACATGAAATTAAATATATAACACCCTCTGTTTTGCATGTAATAAGATGCTTAATTTTATAAGTATGTTTTTCTGAAGAGAAGGTTTTAGTTGGTTTTACCCCTTGCCACATTTATCATTTTGTTTACTGGTTTCTGATCAGCAAATAGCTGCTAATATTTACTCATATTGCACCTTATAGGCAACCATATATTACTGATATACTTGGTTCACTTTCATATATTTCTTTTTTTGTGTCATACCACTTGGCACCTTTATCACTATTAGCACTATATAGCACCTTATTCTTATATACTAGCCACTTTATCAGTGACTATACTAGCCACATTGCACTTTATATGATCTACCTCATAGTGGCATTTTCCACAACAGTGGCATTTTTCCCAGTAAACTTCATATACTTTACTCTCTGCTACCTACGTTTATGTATTTTAAGTGGATTTTATTATTATTATTATTATTACTATTAAAAGTTAAGTTTTAACATTTAGTTCATTCTCTTTTTCTGAGAATTGGATTTCCCAGGTGTGCCCTAAAAAAGGATCTTTTTCTGCTCTTTTTGGTACTACCAATCTTACAAACAGCTTAATTCTTTCAAACAGAGTTATTAAAGAAAGAAGCCAAGTGGATTTATCTACTAGGCACTAAAAAACCTAATGGCCTTAATGAAGGCTTTACCTTCACTCCCTATAATCTGATCTATTTCTTTAGATCATGTCATTCCGTACTTTCCAGTAGCATTCTTACAAGGAGGCCCTTTTATTTAGGCCCATTATCAGGCAAGCTCACCATGATGAGACCACCATCTGTACTCCAAATATAGCTCATTATTGAGGACTCAACCTATATTTTTATGTTGATAATAGATAAGCCCCGTATATTGATATTATACAATATATGCTGTTATTAAGATATATTAAGTCAACATACAATTTATGTTTATAATATATGCCTATAATTAATATCCAACATATTTCTCAATGTAGACACCCATTAGGTCTACCCATATATGGGCTCTCTATTAACTTAGTACATTTATAGGTGTAATATATAGCACAGTTATATTCACCTATATCATATATATTTGAGATCAATTATTTAATTCTTTGATCAGTACCATCATGTATTATTCAGCTCTATACATTCTTTGAAGTTCATTTCCATCTTTAAGAGATGATCTATTAGTTTTTAATGGTGCACAGTGACATCCGTTCACTGTTTTATTTTTAATCCCGTTTTTTTTGCATTGCCATGACAACGCCTGCCTTTAAAAAGGCCTATAGGAAAGGCAGGCGTAACCCCTGATGAAATTCCAGAAACGTGCGTCGGGTGCACGTAGGAACGCCGTCGCGAGTCTATGACGTCATTATCTTGCGTCTAGACCACGGCGGTGACTAGCAAAGAGTCAGCGTTTTCAGTTCAGGCCCATAGCATAAAGCCCCTTCACAGCTGCATTAGTTAGGCTATTTCAGTAAAAGTTTAGTGGATTTGGAAGGCAGTAGCTACTGGTTATGGGTATATCCTGAAGGCAACGCTGTTATTTGGGTACTTGGGTATTTGAGATACACAGATATTGAGAACATTACCTAACAGATATCAGTACTCTGGGGGCATTTATTTCTCAATATCTTTTACTCCTATCCCTTTACCCCTTGCCACATTTATCATTTTGTTTACTGTTTCTGATCAGCAAATAGCTGCTAATATTTACTCATATTGCACCTTATAGGCAACCATATATTACTGATATACTTGGTTCACTTTCATATATTTCTTATTTGTGTCATAGCACTTGGCACCTTATCACTATTAGCACTATATAGCACCTTATTTCTTATATACTAGCCACTTTATCAGTGGACTATACTAGCACATTGCACTTTAATGGTCTACCTCAGAGGTCCTCAAACTACGGCCCGCGGGCCAGATCGGCCCACCAGGGTCCTGAAACCGGCCCCCACCAGCCCCTCCCCCGACCCCTGCGTCTCTCTGTCTCTAAAGCCGCAGCCCCCTGCCTATCCACTTCCTATTCATCCGACTAGGCAGAGCAGGGGCTGACACAGGAGGAGCCCCGCCAAGGGGAGGAGCCCACCCACCGGCAGCATGAAGGCAAGGTAAGAGAGCAGTGAGGTAAAGAGAGAGACCAAACAGGCAGACAAGGGGGGGGGGGTGTAAGATAAAGAGACAAGGGGGAGTGAGGTAGAGAGGCAAGGGGGGGGTGTAAGGTAAAGAGACAAGGGGGAGTGAGGTAGAGAGGCAAGGGAGTGAGGCAGAGAGACAAGGGGAGTGAGGCAGAGAGACAAGGGGAGTGAGGCAGAGAGAGACAAGGGGAGTGAGGTAGAGAAACAAGGGGAGTGAGGCAGAGAGACAAGGGGAGTGAGGTAGAGAAACAAGGGAGTGAGGCAGAGAGACAAGGGAGTGAGGCAGAGAGACAAGGGGAGTGAGGCAGAGAGACAAGGGGAGTGAGGTAGAGAAACAAGAGGGAGTGAGGGAGAGAGACACAGACATACATACATACAGACAAGGGGGGAGTGAGTAGAGAGACAAGGGGAGTGAGGCAGAGAGACAAGGGGAGTGAGGTAGAGAAACAAGTGGGAGTGAGGGAGAGAGACACAGACATACATACATACATACAGGACAAGGGGGAGTGAGGTAGAGAGACAAGGGGGAGTGAGGTAGAGAGACAAGGGGAGTGAGGCAGAAAGACAAGGGGAGTGAGCAGAGAGACAAGGGAGTGAGGCAGAGAGCAAGGGGTGTGAGGTAGAGAAACAAGGGAGTGAGGAGAGAGACACAGACATACATACATACATACAGGACAAGGGGGAGTGAGGTAGAGAGACAAGGGGGTGAGGGTAGAGAGACAAGGAGAGTGAGGTAGAGAGACAGGAGAGTGAGGTAGAGAAACAAGGAGAGTGAGGTAGAGGAGACAAGGGGAGTGAGGCGAGAGGACAAGGGATAGTGAGGTAGAGAAACAAGGGGAGTGAGGGAGAGAGATACAGACATACATACATACATACAGACAAGGGGGAGTGAGGTAGAGAGACAAGGGGGAGTGAGGTAGAGAGACAAGGGGAGTGAGGCAGAGAGACAAGGGGGTGAGGTAGAGAAACAAAGGGAGTGAGGGAGAGAGACACAGACATACATACATACATACAGCACAAGGGGGAGTGATGGTAGAGAGACAAGGGGGAGTGAGGGAGAGAGACACAGACATACATACATACATACAGACAAGGGGAGTGAGGCGGAGAGACAAGGGGAGTGAGACAGAGAGACAAGGGGAGTGAGGTAGAGAAACAAGGGGAGTGAGGGAGAGAGACACAGACATACATACATACATACAGACAAGGGAGTGAGGTAGAGAGACAAGGGGGAGTGAGGTAGAGAGACAAGGGGAGTGAGGCAGAGAGACAAGGGGAGTGAGGCAGAGAGACAAGGGAGTGAGGCAGAGAGACAAGGGGAGTGAGGTAGAGAAACAAGGGGAGTTAGGGAGAGAGACACAGACATACATACATACATACAGACAAGGGGGAGTGAGGTAGAGAGACAAGGGGGAGTGAAGGAGAGAGACACAGACATACATATATACATACAGACAAGGGGGAGTGAGGTAGAGAGACAAGGGGAGTGAGGTAGAGAGACAAGGGGAGTGAGGTAGAGAGACAAGGGGGTGAGGTAGAGAGACAAGGAGAGTGAGGTAGAGAGACAAGGGGAGTGAGGCAGAGAGACAAGGGGAGTGAGGCAGAGAGACAAGGGGAGTGAGGTAGAGAAACAAGGGGAGTGAGGAGAGAGACACAGACATACATACATACATACAGACAAGGGGGAGTGAGGTAGAGAGACAAGGGGGAGTGAGGTAGAGAGACAAGGGGAGTGAGGCAGAGAGACAAGGGAGTGAGGTAGAGAAACAAGGGGAGTGAGGGAGAGAGACACAGACATACATACATACATACAGACAAGGGGAGTGAGGTAGAGAGACAAGGGGGAGTGAAGGAGAGAGACACAGACATACATATATACATACAGACAAGGGGAGTGAGGTAGAGAGACAAGGGGGAGTGAGGTAGAGAGACAAGGGGAGTGAGGTAGAGAGACAAGGGGGTGAGGTAGAGAGACAAGGAGAGTGAGGTAGAGAGACAAGGGGAGTGAGGCAGAGAGACAAGGGAGTGAGGCAGAGAGACAAGGGGAGTGAGGTAGAGAAACAAGGGGAGTGAGGGAGAGAGACACAGACATACATACATACATACAGACAAGGGGGAGTGAGGTAGAGAGACAAGGGGGAGTGAGGTAGAGAGACAAGGGGAGTGAGGCAGAGAGACAAGGGGAGTGAGGTAGAGAAACAAGGGGAGTGAGGGAGAGAGACACAGACATACATACATACATACAGACAAGGGGAGTGAGGTAGAGAGACAAGGGGGAGTGAGGTAGAGAGACAAGGGAGTGAGGCAGAGAGACAAGGGGGTGAGGTAGAGAAACAAAGGGATGAGGGAGAGAGACACAGACATACATACATACATACAGACAAGGGGGGGTGAGGTAGAGAGACAAGGGGGAGTGAGGGAGAGAGACACAGACATACATACATACATACAGACAAGGGGAGTGAGGTAGAGAGACAAGGGGGAGTGAGGTAGAGAGACAAGGGGAGTGAGGTAGAGAGACAAGGGGAGTGAGGTAGAGAGACAAGGAGAGAGGTAGAGAGACAAGGAGTGAGGTAGAGAAACAAGGAGAGTGAGGTAGAGAGACAAGGGAGTGAGGTAGAGAGACAAGGGGAGTGAGCAGAGAGACAAGGGGAGTGAGGCAGAGAGACAAGGGAGTGAGGTAGAGAAACAAGGGGAGTGAGGGAGAGAGACACAGACATACATACATACATACAGACAAGGGGGAGTGAGGTAGAGAGACAAGGGGGAGTGAGGTAGAGAGACAAGGGAGTGAGGCCGAGAGACAAGGGGAGTGAGGTGGCAGAGAGACAAGGGGAGTGAGGCAGAGAGACAAGGGAGTGAGGTAGAGAAACAAGGGGAGTGAGGGAGAGAGAACACAGACATACATACATACATACAGACAAGGGGGAGTGAGGCAGAGAGACAAGGGGGAGTGAGGTAGAGAGACAAGGGAGTGAGGCAGAGAGACAAGGGGAGTGAGGCAGAGAGACAAGGGGTGAGGCAGAGAGACAAGGGGATGAGGTAGAGAAACAAGGGGAGTGAGGGAGAGAGACACAGACATACATACATACATACAGACAAAGGGGGAGAGAGGTAGA